>VZTJ01006245.1:6574-59626 GCA_013397795.1 Orthonyx spaldingii | reverse complement strand
CCTTCCCTTTCCTTCCCTTCCCTTCCCTTCCCTTCCCTTCCCTTCCCTTTCTCCTGATATGAGCCACTGATTTTGCCTCTGGTTCAAAACTTGATCTAATTCCAGGAATGCCTGAAAACATTCACTGTATCTTTTCTGCTGGGAAAAAAACTCTCGACTTACTGTTAGGTCCCTGCTCCAAAAATAAAATGTACAGTACATAACAAATTTGGTCTGACAGCATTTTCCCAGCTGGAAGGATGGAACTTCTTAATTGGTGTATAAATAAATAGTGATTTGATCATGCTCTTAAATACATATTAAAAAAAGAACTTTGGCCTTGCCTCTAGTATGCATAGGAACAGATCTTCCTTTCTAATAGAAACAGTAACAGAAAAGGACTCTTCATTGAGTCCAATTTAAAAGCTAAATCTAAAGTCTAAGCACACTGAAATAAATTAAAGTCCTGCTGCTGCTGTTGAAGAAGGCCCATGAAACTCCCTGTGTCTCTTGACATATGGTTTCCATACCATTTTAGTTCATCATCATTTCAAATTGCTTTAAAGTTTGACATAAGAACCTCAAGTTGTTGAATCATCAAATAAATAGCTTCTGAGCAAGAAGATGCTCCTATGAATTTAGGTTTATCTTGTGTTTTCAGATTAAAGCAAGTGATAATTTATATTGGGAGTTCACCCCAATTTAGAATAATTGTGTGGTTTTCACTTTTGCTACCTGACAGTAAACTGAAACTAAATGAAGACACCAATGTGCAAATCCAGAAACCAGAAGAGGGAAGAGCACATTGGTCCAAATCTATAAAATGTGTTTAGTTGGTCCTCAAGTCCAACACGAGGCACCCTGAGACTCTGAAATACTCATTCCTAGCGCACCTGAACTGTCCGGGTGTGTTGCTTTGAAGTTCCCTTGGCACTGGAGTTTTTGGAGTAGGAGACATGGAGAAAACACCCACATCCTGAAGCTTCTCACCCCAACTCGTGTCACCTCTGAGCCCAAACCAGAAGGATCCTCAGAAGCCCGATAGCCTGACCTTCCTGGGATGAGTCTTCTTGTTCCTCATAGACCAATAATTAACAATTCATCTCGAGAAAGGAAAAGGTCTGTTTGGGAAAAAGTGGGAGAAATCAAAACCACATCTCCTAGCTCCTGAGAAAGGACAGCCTCACCAAAACCAGCCAATAAACATCTTGTTTCCTGGCCTCATCTGTGTGCAGCACACAGAAAGAATCTTTGAAAAGCTCTCCCTGCCAGAATATGAGATAAACGTGTCATTAGGGAACTCCCTGATTCTGTTCCTGGCGTGCTGGCACACCTTTGATTAAAATACTTCAGTTTAAAGCAGTGCACCAGTCCGGGTGTGTAATATTTGTACGGAGCTTAAGATGGTCCTGCCATAACACTTCTATCTCCCCCATTGTGCAAAGTTGGACCAGAAAGCTCATGAGAATGAGCTTACTCATGAGATATCTGCTAATTCTGGCTTCCAGTTATGCTGTAAATAGTATGAGAACTGCCTTTCTAGCAGTTTAGGGAATTTGGCTCCCAGCCATTGCTAGAAAAACCCAAGCTGTGACCTAAGTGAAAAGCAAAGGGGAAAGAAAAATGCTCCAGATTTCCAGAAAGCTCTTTATTAGTGCCAGAACCTTGTCTTCTCCTCTCTGTTCTGCTCAGGTGGAATGGCCTCTTGTTTGCAAAGACATGCGTTTGTGAGGTCGGGGACCTTGCAGAAGGCACCGTGCTCTGTAATCAGTTACTTTGATGGCTGGATAGATGTTCTGTGGAGTTTTTGAGGAACAGAAAGCTATGCCAAAAGCTACATGGCAAACTCAGGACTCTGTCTTCAGCTCTTCAGCAATGGAGACTCTGATCCCATTGCTTCTTTCTCCTCTGCCTCCTTCAGAGGTGCTGAGATGGTGCCCTTTTTCCTGCCCTGTGATTCCCTGCCCTGCCAGCTACCTGCCCTGCCTCCCAGGTCTCATTTTCACTACTGGGTCCAGGAACCCAAGGCTCTGCCTTGTAGCAAAGCCCGTGGGCAGTTCTGTGTGCAAACAGTGTCTCAAAAAGAAGCTGGGCTTTGGCAGACAGGTGGCTTTTTTAGTTGTAAGAAACCCTCTGTACAAATAATCCCGGTACCCCAGAAAGCAATCTCTGCTTTCAAAACTAAAGGCAGAAGTCATGTGCTCTACAGGCCCAAACTTGAGTACTGGATTCTATCTGATATGCACATTATTCTTAGCCTTGGTATCAAAAGTACTTGTAAGCATGTACCTATAAACACTCATTAGCTTTAATTACACTGAGTATGCTTGTGAGGGTAGCTTAGTTTACCTGACTTAGTGCACTAGTAAGAGTTTCTATGGCTGACAAGGTCACAGAGAAATTATTACATGTATCAGAGATGAAATGTGGAATCATAGAATCGTAGAATATTCTCAGTTGGAAGGGATGCACAAGGATCATCAAGTCCAACTCTTGGCCCTGCACAGACGCCCCAGCAATCCCACCCTGTGCATCCCTGAGAGCATTGTCCAAACTCTCCTGAAGCTCTGGCAGCCTTGGGGCTGTGACCAGTCCCTGGGGAGCCTGGACAGTGCCCCACCACTCTCTGAGGGAAGAACCTTTCCCTGTTATCCAACCTAACCCTCCCTGGCACAGCTCCAGCCTTTGGGTCCTGTTCCTGGTCACATAGAACAGAGATCAGGGCTTGCCCCTCCTCTTCCCCTCGTCATGAAGCTGCAGAACTTCTGCAAGATCTGACCCCAGTCTCTTCTCCAACTGAACAGTACATATAACACAGCCTTGTTTGCAGTATTAGTAGACAAGTTATTGTGTTTTCATAATAACACTATGATCACTTCCAAATATTTTTCAACATATTGAATGCACAACAGGTGATTTAAAATTGACAGGAAGAGATGGTTCCCTTCAGTAATTAATTAACTAAGCAATGATTATCACAGAAAACCTCTTATCTAAAGCCTGCATCCCATTGAAAAAAATAGTTGCTTTTCTGGGCAACCTGTACCAGAGCCTCTCCACCCTCACAGCAAAAAATTTCTTCCCAATATCCAATCTAAACCTGCCCTCTGTCAGTGTGAAGCCATTCTCCCTTGTCCTGTCACTCCAGGCCCTTGTCAAGAGTCTCTTTCCACATTTCCTGTGGGCTCCCTTCAGGCACTGGGAGGCCTCAGTGATGTCACCCCAAAGCCTTCTCTTCTCCAGGCTGAACAATCCCAATTCCCTCAGCCTTTCCTCCCAGCAGAGCTGCTCCATCCCTCTGATCCCCTTGGTGTCCCTGCTCTGGCCTGGCTCCAGCAGCTCCCTGTCCTTCCTGTGCTGGCCCCAGGGCTGGATGCAGCCTTGCATGGGTGTCTGAGCAGAGCAGGGCAGAGGGGCAGAATCTCCTCCCTCACCCTGGTTCTATAACTGTATCTGATTCAAACATCATTTATTAGTTTGGGGGTTTTGCCTCTGCTGGTTTGCAAAGTAATTTATTCCCAATTCTAGGATAAAACCATGTCAGCTGTCATTTGTCATTTACAGTTTGTGAATGTGAATGTTGTGCCCTCTTCCACCTGACACAATATTCAACCCCCCAACTCTTTAGAGTGGCTAAGTGTCTAATTGCCAATAATTTCAATGGGGTTTAGATGTCTGTGCACTTTGGGACTGATTCAGTCATCTTCTAAAATTTGGTGCTGAAATAAATACCATGGTTGGCCTCATGCAGCTGTGAGGGTCTGAGCACATGGGACTTGAGACTGGTTGTACAGGAGTCTTCGTAAAACAAGGACTTTCAATTGAATTTATAGGGAACACCTGTGGAAACCTCTGTGTACATGACACACAACCTCCAAACAATTTTCCAGTGACTTGTGTTGAGGAATGTTATGTACTGATAATTCTTACTGTATTTACTTTTCAAATTCTTCATGTTGTAGCAAGTAACATACACACACCCACACACTCACACACATACACTCACACACTGACAAGGTCTTTGCAAACATCTGTGGGGACACCAAATATGCAAATTGTAGCCACAACAAATTCTTCATAAACATCCAAGAAGCTGAAACGGATTTTCATAAAACCTTTGTTAAATAGTGAAAACATCAGCAGTCACTGAAGCCCTTATAGTCAGCATGTGTCCCCAGAAGGACTGCATTATATGGAGAGTTCCAGTGCCCATCAGGACATCCTCTACAGGACCAGAGGCTCCTCCTCCTTCTTGGTAAAGACTCTTGTGAGCAAGAAGTGTGGCAGAATTGAGTAATATTGTAGTTGTTTGCAAGGGCAGCCATCAGACGTCAGGCACATTCAGGAATGTTTATTAATTCCATTGCTGCAGTATCTAAGCACCTCCCAGCTGTTTATGCATTGCTTATTCCTTAAGCTCCATGTGACGGGGGTCTATCCGTCCCATTTTCCAGGTCCAGCACCTGAGCACAGCTGGGACAGTTCATAATGCCAAGGCTCTGCAAGAGCATAAAGGGGCAGAGGTACATCTAGTGGGATCTCTACTGTCTGCATTTGCAGGTCACCAGACATCTTCCCACAGGGTTCACCTCACCTGTGACACATGTTCAGAGCAGCACCCGGATCCTTCACTTCGTGAGGATGCTGGGGCTGGACTGTGATTCAGGCTGTGGATCTTGTGTTTTCACTTTCTGAAGACTGACAGCCTGCTGTGAGTAAGGGTATGGGGAGTAACTGATTTCTGTCAGAGAGCTCACCTTGAGAGACTTTCAGCAGCAGTGAGGCTGAAGGCATTTTGAAGGTTATCTTCATAAAAAAAAAAAAGGACTGGCAACTTACACTGGAAAAAACCAAAAGTGTGATTAGCAACTTCTTTCTTGACATGACTGATGGCTGAGTGATTACAATACACCGTATTGCCCTTCTCAGCTGGTGTAGAACAACAGTTTCATCCACTGAAGGTAAAAGGCTGTGGGAGTTTACATCAGCCAAGGGTCTGGAACTAAAATGCTGTGTCCATGCATCCAGTTTGGAAGCTTTTCGTTCCCTGCAAATGTCCTCAAGTTCTTTGTGCCAAAAAAGTAGGATTTCTTGCTGGCCAACTTTTGAACCCCTTCTAGTCACTGAGCTTGTCTCTGAGACATCATGAAAACTGGCTTTTTTTTGGGAAGCAATACCTGAACCGGAGGAGAATTCACCCAGGTTGCAGGTACAATGCAGAATGACTCTGAAAGCCCAGGACATGTTCACCATCCTACAGGGACTACATTTGTCTACCTGGCAGTAGGACACCAAGGATGGACAAGGTGTGTCTTAGGCAATCACAGAATCATGGATTGGGTTGGAAGGGATCTTAAAGATCACCCAGTTCCAACCCTATGCCATGGGCAGGGAGACCTTCCACTATCCCAGGTTGCTCAGAGCCCCATCCAACCTGGCCTTGAACACTCCCAGGGATCCAGGGGCAGTCACAGCTTCTCTGGGCAACCTGTGCCAGGGTGTCCCCACCCTCACAGCAAAGAATTTCTTCCCAATATCCACTCTACTCTCTGTCAGTTTAAATCCATTACACCTGGTCCTGTCACTACATGCCCACGCAAAAAGTCTCTCTCCACCTTTCTTGCAGACTCCCTTCAGGTACAGGAGGATTTGGAAGAAGGCAAACCTGCATTCTGCCCTCTCATTAATGCTGCACATTATTGGCAGTGGATTCAACTGGCAGAGGCCTGACTGTCACATGTGGCAATGAAATGACACAAAGATTTCCAGTGCCCCTGTTCAGTTCTGAATGAACAGCTCTTCCACAGAACAGGCGAGTGGAGGCTTCTGGTTGCTCCTCTCTCAGAGACACAGAAGAAGACTGGAAGATGCTCTGCCCTGCTTTTGCCCTGACCCTGCTGCCCCTTCTTGAGTGGCTGAAGAACCTGACAAGACACAGGGTAACCAAGTGAATAAATGTTTGCAGGATTAACTCTTTACTTTCTCCAGGCATCATTATTGGAACTTACACTTTTCACCTGAATCTAGTTCATTGGTTTTTGCAAATATGACGTTAGGTGTGGTTAGAGATGATGTAGAATCCAGGGATAGGGTGGACTATTTCTGCATTTTCCTTATTGAGGGCTTTCCTCATTAACAGTGGCCTACAAAGAAAACTGAGCATCCTTTGATTTGCACCACATTCAGTCAAGGACCTGACCAAAATATGCTAAAATTTAGATGTATTTTCCTTTCAGTCGGATTATCCTTTGAAACTGTGAGCAAACCCTGCCTGACAACACAAAGGAATTTTCCCATGGATCAGCTAAAGCTGACTCACATGAAAGACTTGCCCGAAGTGGTCATGCCCTCTGAGCAAATACCACAGGCATGAGGATATCTGCACTTGGCCTAACAGCACTGTTAGGATTCCAGGGACCCAGCCTCAGAAGACAGATTTTATTGAAGGAGGGGAGGTCTCCTACCTGTGACCCAGCCAATCTGCTCTGCTATTTATCCACGTTGGTAACTTGCAGGGGAGGTGAATATTTTGCTCTGTCACTGCACCGTTGCGAGAAATTTCCCTCCTGTCCCCCAAAGTTCAACAAATAGCACTGGTTGCTTAAGCAGGTACAGCACAGCGGAAGGAAGGCGGGAAGGAGGGAGGGAAGGAGGGAAGGAAGGAGGGAAGGAAGGGAGGGAGAGAGGGAGGGAAATCATCTGATCATGAGAGTTTTCAGCACCAGGTTTTAGTGCTGGATTGAAAACCTAACGGAAGCTGTGCACCCTTCTAAGATAAATATTTCCTCTGCTGGAGTTGCTGAGTGTATCACAGATCAACAACCAGGAAGGCTTTGCTTTCTCATCCCTGCCACGTGTTTGTGGAGTGGTTTTCTGCTCTTTTAATATTACCAAGGAGTGCATCCTCTGGCTTCCGTGGCTTGTTAGAAAGGCAAGCGCATGCTGAGCAAAGTGTCAGAACATACCACAAAGCACTGATGCAAATGGAGACAGAAGTTTACACCACTCAGAGAGACACAGAGAGAGTTAAAACTTCAGACCAACGAGTTGCTGAAATTTTAAAGCTAAAAGGAATTTGAACTAACCTTTGCATTTTCTCCCTGAACTTTTTGTTTACTCTCTGCTCTTTCACTCAGTGAAAGTACAGCAGGCAAGACGACATCACTTGCTCTTTCCAACTGGCTTCTGCTTTGTTTCTAATGCTCCTCTGAAAGAGTTCTGTTATAGAACTCACAGCATTTCAAGAAGACATTTTATTAATTGGGTATCTGTCCCTCACTTTCCATTTTCTTATCTCTGGTTGCTCTTAAATAATATTTGGGCTTAAGTTATGTGTCATTTTTCCTTTGTATTTAATCTGGTCCATTTGTGTGTTTGAATTTGGGTTTTTGGTAAGATTGTATGTGATCTATGCCAAAATAGAGGCAAAGTCTCTTCTGACATTCCTAAAATACGTGGCACTGGGATAACAGTCTCAAAATTATGTGACAGCTTCTTTTAAACAGGAAAACTCCAGTGGGTTTCACTCAGCTGTATATAAAAGCCAATAGTACACTTGGTGGTAGTCCCCTTGTTATTTGTTTTAAGTTACGTTCCATTTCATACTGTCTCTGTATTCTCTTTTTCCAATATCCAGCAGATTTTTGTATTGACAAATGTGTGACTTTTACAGGAAGCTGTTGTGGAGAAAACCTGTGGTTCTTCTGTGTGGGCTGAGCATAGTCGTGGCTTCTGACCCTGGGGAGAGCTGCTTGAGTTTGAGATTATCCTATTAGATGGATCCTTCTGATAAAACTCCCAGCAGCCAGAGAGCTTATCTGTGTTACTACCACACAGCTCCAGAGCCAACATTCCCCTCAGCATGAAGGGGGTGAATCCTGAGTGTCATTCATTTTGAGTGTTCTGTGAGCTCAGGTGTTAGCTGATGATCTGAACCAGGGCTGTGTGCCCCTTCTCACTCTCTTCCTGTAATCCACAAAGTAAATCCATCCTGCTAAGCATGCAGAAAACCCTTCTAAGAAGCAACCAAAGAGTCTTCTGTCGCCTTAGTAAAATGTTCTCTGTGGTTTCTTATGGTTCCAGAAAAAACTGCAGATGAGAGGTGGCCAAATAACAGAAACTACACCAGAGCAGAACTGTGACAGTTTGAGTAAGGGAGTACTGTTTCTTGGAAACTGCTGGAAACACTCATCTCCCCTTCTTTTGGGCTGAAACTGTGAGTGTCCTGCTGCCCTCGCTCTGCACCTCCTCTTTGTTTTCCCCTTGTTGTGATTTATTGAGTTGGGTTTTGCGGCTGCTTCTTGGCTGAGTGCAGCTAAGGTATGTAAATTGCTTTTTAACAGCTAATAGGCACCCACACTACTGAAAAGAAAAAGAAAAATCAAAATAATATCATCAACAGTGAGTTGCAGGAGATCAAGAAAGCATCCAGAGGTGAAAGTCAGTGGCTCGCTGGCCAAGTCCTGCGTACAGTCACAGCTGTGTTCGGAGTAATTCGAGTGGAGGGCAAGCTTCAGCTTAGGATTTTAAGGGAAGGGACTGCCTCTGTGTCTGCAATACGTACTGTGTGAACTGGACTTCTCTGAACCAAGCATATTTTCTTTCGATAGGAATTTCAAATCCAAAATATGGTGTTTCATCCTTCAGTGACATCTCACTACTTGTCCTGACTTGGTCCACTTTAAATAAAGGACAATGACCACAGCTCTGCTGAGACCCCCCTGCAGGGCTGCATCCAGCCCTGGGGCCAGCACAGGAAGGACAGGGAGCTGCTGGAGCCAGGCCAGAGCAGGGACACCAAGGGGATCAGAAGGCTGGAGCAGCTATGCTAGAAGGAAAGGCTGAGGGAATTGGGATTGTTCAGCCTGGAGAGGAGAAGACCTTGGGGTGACTTCATTGTGGTCTCCCAGTGCCTGAAGGCAGCTCACAGGAAAGATGGAGAGAGACTCTTGACAAGGGCCTGCAGTGATAGGACAAGGGGCAATGACTTCACGCTGACAGAGAGCGGGTTTAAGTGGGATATTAGGAAGAAATTTTTTGCTGTGAGGGTGGAGAGACCCTGGGACAGCCTTTCCAGAGAAGCTGTGGCTGCCTCATCCCTGGCAGTGTCCAAGGCCAGGGTGGATGTGGCTCTGAGCAACCTGAACTGGTGAAAGGTGTCCCTGCCTATGGCAGTGGTATTGGAATGAGATGATCTTTAAGGTCCCTTCTAACCCATGCCTATCCATGATTCTGTGGTATCTACAACCATCTGGAAAGCCACAGCTAATGGGGTTAAATTTATCCTTGTTCTCATAGCTTTTCTTATGGCTTTTCCACACCTTGTGGCTCTTGATGGAGAATGAAAGTTGCCCACAGCTGGGACTGCATCCTCCAGCATGTCTGTGAAGGCCCCAGGGTGTTTTTATGGTTGCTAAGACATTACAAATTAATACAGTGAGTGAGCCCCATCTTGCCATTCAGACTGTGAGCTGCAGAAAGCCACCAACCTCCCCAAAGGTCTTCTGGTAAAGGAATGTAAAATCAAAAGCAAACAAATATGGATAATGGTGCTGCTGGCTAAGATGTGTTACCAAAAATTAGCAATGACAAACCTCAAAATGGGGTGATTCATCCAGGCAGCCAAGAAGCACTTACAAGAAACCACCTGACTAATCATGCTGGAGCTCAGGGACAATTCTGTGCAGCTGACACATGTCATTATACATTTCACAAAAACCAACCCTTGTCCTCTCAAGGTAAATAATATCTGCTGTACCATCATTGAGGTAATGGTATGAATTGCTTGGAAGAACAAACTCCTCCTGCTTGGGCTCCTTCTCCTACTCGTGTATTCTTTGCCCAACACCTGGCATAATAATTACGCAAGCAAAATAAAAAACCAAACAGCACAAACCCAAAAAGTGAAAGGCCCGAATTGCCACCTGCCCATGCTGATTTTTGTGTGGTGGTATTTCACGTGGGGAACTTCAGCCATGCTACACACACAAAAAGCAAAAGCAGACCCTGTTTTCCAAGCTGAAATTTAGTGATACAACCCAGATTAGCGGGTTGGGAACCTGAGCAAGGGAGGCTGATGAGCCTCCATGGAGTTGTAATTGATGTCCCTGGAAGGGAGGTGAAAGGCTGTGACCCCATCCCTCATGGCGAGGCAGTGCTTCTCCTGTCAGCTGAAATATGGCTTTGAAAGCACTGAGATGTTCCCATTTCGGTGGGGAGAAAATCGTGTCTCAATTTGAATGTGTTTGATGATGCTATAAGACACATAAAGCTACAAAGCAATTACTACAGGAAACTCCTATTTCAGTTATTTCAGCAAAATTTCAGCACCTCTGTACATTTGAAGGCTGGAACAAAGCAACTGGGTTTCGACTTTCACAGTTTACCTAATGTGGCATTGATGGTGAACTGTATGGTGATGTAAAGGACAGAGCTATATTTGTTTAAGGAACCTTCAGGCCAAATTTCCAGCTTTGTAAGTGATGAGAGAGAGGAAAGAGGGAAGTTCAGAGGAAAACAAATGCTTCCTGAACTTTGAGTTTCTTTGCTTTTATATATCACTAGATTTTTCTGTGGTGTGACCAGCCATCCTTTCTAAACTTTGCTTTATCTCTGTGACATTTTGTGTCTAGGAAATGATTAAGCTGTCATATTTGGGGACTGAAAAGACCAAAGGGCTGCAAGAGTTTGCTCTATCTGTCAAGTAACCCAGTTACAGCTGAGTCCCTTTGCAGACATGCATTTCCACTGGCCTACACAACCACACCATGAGCTGGCCCTCACCTGCTCCTCACGCTGTGGGAGTTGTAGATATCCAAAAAATGTATATAAATCTATATGGATGAAAAATGTACCACCTGATGAGGAGGCTTGTGGGACTCAGCAAAGCTTCCTATTACTTATTAGCCAGCTAGTGGTCTGGTCTGTCTGTCCCTGTCCTTGGCAATAAAACGAAGATGAAAGGTAGCCGCTGACTTGGAGCCTCGCCTGAAAGTACAGTAGCTATCTCAGCCCTCGCCTTATCAAAGCCTGGGACAGCAATAACCCTGCTGAGGGAGCAACAAGGACGTGGCAGGCTGGGCTGACAAACAGTTACACCTCGTGGGCAAACAGCAGTTTCACATCCCTGCAGGCACCCAAACAGCGTTGGTAGCTGAGGAGAGGCTGCAGCAGATGCTGCCCAACTATGGTGCCAGCCCCTTCTCCAGGACAGGCTGGGCAGGGCAGTGCCTCCCCAGCCAGGGAACCTTCCCAGGAGCTACTTGGTGAAGGCTCCTAGGCAGAACGAGTGCCTCAGGCCACCAGGGGAAGCTCAGCTGTCACCAACCTGGCTCTGCCAGACTGGGAAGATCATTTAGACTGAGAGTCTCACAGATCAGCCCCCACTCAGGCCAAAAGCAAATGGCAGTGAGGACAGTCCTCTTAATGGGTGTTAAAACAGTCATCTCAAGTGGTGACAGAAAGGTGGCACTTGGGACTTGGTCAGACTTGTGTTTTAGCAGCACTGGATCATCCTTTCAGAGGTGGGCATTAGAGTTTCAAACTTCAAGCTTCCTCAAGCACTGTGTTGAAGCCATAGTGTTTTCAGATTATTCTAGTGGAGAACTCCCACACATAGAATTGACTTGAATCAATAACTTGAGCAAAAAGACAGTACCTCTCTTGAAAAGAAATAGACCAAGGTATTGAGACAGTACCTCTCTTGAAAAGAAATAGACTGAGGTATTGAATCACTGCAGCTTTTGTTGGCTGCATGAAATGTTTTTTTTCCAGCTCACTAAATTTGTCCATAAATGTCTCCAAAGCACTAGGGCTAAATGTACCTGACAAATTGTATTACCATAATACAGCAAACATATACCATAATACAACTTCAGATCATGTTCTCTATCATGGAATTACTAAGTGAAGGCCAGAAAGACAATATTATTTTGGGTAGGTAAGTCAACCAAATCCTTGGAGTTGGGAGTGCAGTGTTAGTGCTGGAGTTCCTCTCCACAAGGTCAGGTTTTCAGTTAGAGGAAGGAGGAGATCCACAAAGAAGATACTGAAGACACAACATACACAACAGAAGATGTTGAACTGGCAATAGTAGCATAAAAATATATTGGCCCTGGGTCACAAGGACTTCATCAGGAGAGGACGCAAGATCCAATACAGTCTTAAATACCAAGTTCTGTGGCAAACTTACCTTTCCACTGCAGAATAATGACGATGTGCTGGGTGAATGTACATGGGAAGGACATGGAAATGTTGGAGCAAGTCCAGAGGAGGCCACAAAATTGATAAAGGGACTGAAGCACCCTCCCTATGGAGATAGGCTTGGAGACTTGGGGCTGTTCAGCCTGGAGAGAAGAAGGTTATGTGGAGATTCCACAGCACCTTCCAGTATCTGAATGGGCTACAGGGAAACTGGAGAGGGACTTTTCATCAGGAACTGTAGTGTTAGGACATGGGGGAATGGATTCAAACTGACAGACTGTGGGTTTAGATTGGATATTGAGAAGAAATTCTTTGCTGTGAGGGTGCTGAGGCCCTGACACAAGGTGCCCAGAGAAGCTGTGGCTGCTCCATCCCTGGAAGTGTTCCAGGCCAGGTTGGATGGGGCTCTGAGCAACCTGGGACAGTGGAAGGTGTCCCTGCCCATGGCAGAGGGTTGCAACAAGGTGACCTTTATGGTCCCTTCCAACCCAGACCATTCTATGATTCTATGCAAAAAGTAGATTGATAAGTTTTAAGGAACTTCAAAACTGAACATAAAATTCCTGATGAACTATTTTCCAAGTCTATGAGTGAAGCCTGAAGTAGCAAAAACTGGGGGTAGCAGGTTGCAAGAGACCTCTTAGAAAAGAAAAAAAAAAACCTTTTAATGCATTTTCTAAATGTGTGTGTCAGTCTCACCTAATGGAGCCCATCTGTATCACACAGCTGATGTTTCTGGCAGCCTTAAGAGTTGCTGGATCCAGGCTCCACAGCATTATGTAATTTGCTTCATTTTAATCCTGATAAGAAAAATTCTTGGAAGTCACTTACAAAATAGTAACTATGGTGCTGATCTGTTTCATTTTGCTGCAATGAAGCAGAGTCCTGAAGGCTACCAGCATGATGGGAGAGATGATGCCCAGTGAGCCATCCTTTCTGTGTGTTTTCCCATTCCTCAGGGTAAACTAAGTTTTGAAAACTTAAGCTTGGAGCATTTTTTCAACTCTCATCTGTCATGCTAGTGGTCAGCATTAGTATTAAAGACCAACATTTCAAATCACATGTTTAACCTGAAAAAGTCATATACGTGCTGAGATTTTTTTTCTTCCCTAGGCTAAAAAAAAGCTAAATAAGCCACTTTCTGTTGTGTTTTTAGTGTGAAATCACTTGTTCCATTTGTCTTAATTTCCTTTGACAGAGTTAACTCATTTCAGCTTTTGAAAATTATCACCTTGTGACGGTTGTAATTCTAGGACCTACTTCTTTTTGATAATTTTGAACATTTAGCTGATTTTTCTCCCATCCTTTGCAGCCACTCTTTGTGCACCTTCATTGAAATCCTTTATGCAGCTCCTCTAGTCTGGAGTTATCAGTATTGTACTTGAGTGACCTGAGCTGCATGCAGCATGCAAAAGTGTCTGCTATGGAAAATATTATCACTTATTTGCAACCAGTGACCTCCCAGTTTTATATAAACATTCTCTAAAGACATGGCCACAGACTTCACACTGAATAAGTGCATCATTTTGGAACCAGCAAATGGAGAAAGGATAGGAGAAATACAAGCTGGACCTGTGTTAGCCTCATCTCCTGTGGGTAAAATTAAAACAGAGATGCTTGACTGTGTTTCTCATGGATCAGTGGCAAGTGTATTTCTATTGCTAAAACCAAACTAAATTAAAATCACCTCCAAGATTTTCTTTTCCCTCTCTTCAGCAGCAGAAAGACTGAGAGCCCTCTCACTGGAGTGGCAGGAGCTGCTGGTTAAAACTGAGAGTGGAGCCCAGCCACCATTTCCTCATCGTGACTTAGATGGATAATTAGTCAGGTAACAATTCCACTGTTGAAAACCCTGTAAGGCTGGGATCAAACCAACTCAGCACTGCAGGCAACTGTCATGAGATTAAAAGATAAGGTGAATGGGTTTGTATTGCACTTGGAATGCACAGAGTCCAATATAGATGTAAAATATTATTACTAAATGCACTGAGTACTCTGTCATAAAGAGATTTCCTGCAAAAGCAACTGAATGGATAAACTCCAGAGACCAGGACAGGTCACGGAGATAAATCATGTCAGTAAAGCAGTACTGGTTTCTGGGCTGCACCCTGCTCTCCTGTAACAATGTCCCCTGGGCAAGGTTTGTACCTGTGTGCCGTGGCCATAGCAACACCAGTGATGACAAATACAAGAGCTCCCTTGTGCCAGGTCGGTGAAGCTCAGAGAAGCAGTCTCTGGGTTTCCATCACAGCAGGAAACTGCTGGTGCCAGGTTGTGATCTTCCTGGCAGTGCCAGAGAGCTTGGGGAGTGCCCAGTGGAGAGGTTCGGGGCAGTCAGTGGGGTGAGAGAGATGCTGGACCCATCAGGACTCTGAACACTCAACTGCACAGCAGAAGGAGATACATCTGTCCACTAAAACGTTCCAGAGCCCTTTGGTGGCCCATTTCTTGCATGGTGGCCTCCTGCTCCTCAGAGGGCTGCTTTGCTCTGGTCAGCAGGATGAGACAGGTACTGGAGCAAATCCATGGATCCAGGATCCAACCTGCTCCGAGGCTGAACACCCACTCATGGCCGGCGTGCTACGCCCAGCACTTTGCTGACTGAGTCGCTGTGTGTACAAACTTTCCCAGGATCATCTGGACAGCTCTTCTCATCCCCTCAAGCACAGAGCTTGTAAGTGGGAACAATGCCACCAGGACAAATTTCTACTCAGGTGACTTACTCACATTTAGCACTGCAGTTGTCTGTTCTGACAGAGCCATTACAGGTTCTCTCCCAGAGCAAGTTTGGCTGATGGTTCAGACATGTAAAGGCAGAAGCAAAAGGATTACTTATGGATGATTCTGGGATCAATCACATATTCAAAGTGCAATTCAGAATTCAGCTTTGTTAAGGAATGAGTCCAGAGGAAGGACACCAATGGGATCAGAGGGATGGAGCGTGTCTGCTGTAAGGAAAGGCTGAGAGAATTGGGATTGTTCAGCCTCAGGGTGACCCAGTTGTGGCTTTCCAGTACCTGAAGGGAATCTACTGGAAAGATGGAGAGAGACTCTTGACAAGGGCCTGGAGTGACAGGACAAGGGGGAATGGCTTCACACTGACAGAGAGCAGGTTTAGATTGGTTATGAGAAAGAAACTCTTTGCTGTGAGAGTGGTGAGCCCCTGGCACTGGTTGCTCAGAGAAGCTGAGGCTGCCTCATCCCTGGAAGTTTTCCAGGCCAGGTTGGACGGGGCTCTGAGCAACTTGGGATAGTGGAATGTGTCACCCAGCCCATTCCATGATGCTATGATTCTTGTACATTGTGCTTTTATAGTTCACTTACTTCCACATCATGATCCTGTGCCATGAGAAGTTTTTACCAGAATATCTCTGAGATACTTCTCTTCTGAGATGCAGAGAGAAAAAGAAAGGCTGGCTGGCAGCTACCATAAAGTCACTGGTGTGGGTTTTTAATGCCAAGCAGGCTCCTTTGTAACCATTTGAGACATCCTGTTGCTGTGCTGCTGCAAATGAGTACCAGGCTAATTGAGAACACTGGCCTAAAAGTAGATGTGTGTGGGAAGTGACGATTTTCCCACAGAAACATCAGGTTTTCATAAAAAACTCTAAAAACATGGAAGTTTTAATGCAGAAAGGTTTTGGGTTACCAAGCTTAGGTTTTGTGTTCTTATTTTTGACCAACACTAAAGATTTTTGTTGTGAACTCTTTTTAACAAAAAAATATTGGTTCCCCAAAGAAAACCACAGCTACTGAAAAAAAAAAAATTCAGAAATCATTAAGATGTTAGGCTCAGCTTACACCTTTTTCCCTGTTAATCTGCTTTCCTGCTTCTTTCATATTTCTGTTTTCTCCCCTTTCCTTCTCATGTGCAGCCCACTTGGTGGTACTTGCATGGTAACCAGTCCTACTAAGGGAAACCAGTGCTTTCATCTTCCTCAGTTCTTCCCTCACTAGTTTTTCTCTTTGTCCATATTTATTACTGTCCTTTTTCTGTCCATTTATCTTTATGAGAAGTTATCTTTCCTTTGTCTTTTCCATATCTAGTCCGTTTTTTGTCCAGCAGTTAGAGACCTCTAATAATCTTTGTTCCTTCCTGCTTCCATCTTTAATTCTTTCTGGCACTTTTAATACCTGTGCTGTCATTTCCTTGTCTTCTCTCTGGATATTAATGTATGTTGGCAATCTTTCCCACCTATATCTCTGAATAGCACATACTCCATACAGCTTCAAAAAGAATAAGCAGTTTTTAATCACAATTCTACAAGAGCTCAAAAAGTAAATATTATTCTATTAATTTTATGTATGGAAAAAACTCAAGGCAGAAATATTGATTAATTCTTCAATAGATCTGATATTTCTTTTCCTGTGGTCAGACTCTTTTGTTTCTTCTGCTGCTGTGATACTCTGTTACAAATCTTCCTGGAATCTCTTAGACTCTGGACTTCTGCAGGCTTCAACCCTACTTTATTTTTTATCTTCATCACTTGAAACTTGTCCCACAAACTTTCTCATGTGGAGATGACCAGGCAGCAGCAGCAGAAGCATTGGGCCTGGGGGTA
Source organism: Orthonyx spaldingii (assembly GCA_013397795.1). Lineage (NCBI taxonomy): Eukaryota > Metazoa > Chordata > Aves > Passeriformes > Orthonychidae > Orthonyx > Orthonyx spaldingii. The sequence continues at coordinate 42,884 of VZTJ01006245.1, read as the reverse complement.
AAAAAGTACCACTTGCAGCTTCTGAGGTCACTGCTCATGACCCTACAGTGAGAAATACAGAAAAAATAGTTGTGAGGATCAAGGAAACTTCATTCCACAGAATCTCAGAATCACAGGATGGGTCAGGTTGGAAGGGGCCACAGTGGCTCATCTGGTCCCACCTTCCTACTCCAACAGGGTCATCCTGGCACAGGATTGTGTCCAGATGGTTCTGGAATATCCCCAGTGAGGAGACTCCACACCCTCTCTGGACAATCTGTTCAGGGCTCGGTCACTGCCCAGGACAGGAGTTCTGCCTCCTGCCCAGGGGGAACTTCCTGGGCTCAGTCCCTGCCCGTGGCTCTGGTGCCATTGCTGGGCCCCGGAGCAGAGCCTGGGCCCTGCCCTGAGCCCTCCCTGCACACAGGGACACCCAGGGCTGAGGGCCCCTCTCAGCTGGGGCTCCTCTCGAGGCTGGACAGCCCCAGCTCCCTCAGCCTTTCCCTGTCAGAGATGCTCCAGGCCCTAAACCATCTCCGCAGCCTCCGCTGGCCCCGCTCCAGGAGCTCCCTGTCCCTCCTGTCCTGAGGAGCCCAGGCCTGGACACAGCTCTCCAGATGTGCCTCGCAGGGCTGGGCAGAGGGGCAGGATCACTCCCTGACCTGCTGCACTGCTCTTCCCAATGCACCCCAGGACACCATTGGCGTTCCTGGCCCCCAGGGCACTGCTGGCTCACGGACAGCCTGGTGTCCACCAGGACCCCCAGGTCCTTCTTGGCAGAGCTGCTTCCCAGCAGGTCACCCCCAGCTGTGCTGGTGCATGGGGCTATTCCTCCTCAGGTGCAGAATCCTGCATTTGCCCTTGTTGAACTTCAGACACATTCCTTCTTGGAGACATGGAAAGATACAGGTTATACAGGTTCAAGTGTGCAGGGCATTGTACCTGCAGAAAACGTCATAAATGGCAGGATGAGTTGGGCTGCTGGGAGAACAAGCAGCCTGCCCCTCAGAAGAGAAACAAAGAATGAGTTAACAGACACACAGTATTTTTGTTTGAGTTGCTTGGGTTGAGTTTCGGATTCACTAACCTGGGTGTTTGTCACATGAGTTTGGGTTTCGGAATGAAAGTTGGCATAATGGTAGTAGGCCTGTGAGAAGAGAGGAGGAATTCGCCCCTGCTTCAAGGTGGGAAGGGTTAGTACATGAAGACTTCAAATTACTTACATGTGCATGATGTGTGTCAGTGGAAGATTTTTTTAATCATAAAACTAAAGTATGTATCTGGGTCCAGTCTGTTGGGCATGCAATTACAACAGATCTAGAAAATTTTGTTTCTGCAGTTGAGAGAAATCTGATAAAACTTGGAATGCACTCCCAAGCAAAGTTTACTAACTTTGAGAGGCCGCTGAGATTCTATTTTGTGTTAGGACCACGTGTTAATTATAGATCTTGTATTTCTAGTGCAAGCTCCCTTCTCACCACCCCAAAATGAGTTCAGTATAGTTTCAAGGAAAAGAGATAGTCTAAGCACAGTACAGATAAAACATAGCATGAGTTTTGTGCTTTTCCTCAGCTTTTCTGGGAAGCTCAGACATTTCCAGAGGAGGTGGGTGGGAGACAGCAGCATTCCTCGGGCTGTTCAGTCCTGCCCTTGCAGGGCATGAGCTTAAGCTCAGCAATCTGTCCAAAGCACCCAGGCCATGTTTGTGGAGGCCCCAGAGAGCAGAGTGAACATCCAGAGTGAGCTCTCCTTGAGGTGAGCGTAGTATCTATCCTATAAATCCCACAGCAGACCCCCTAAACACGGCTCTCCTGCGAGTCACCTGGACATTTTGGCACTGCCAAGGCTTTGTTCTGTGCCACCCACCCTGCTTGGGGCTCAGCCCTGTCAGCTCCCTTCTGCTGCGCAGGTTTGGGCTTGAGTGGATCATCAGGAGAAGGAGCCAGTGCTAGAGGAAGTTGGGCTGGTGACTCAGTGGGCAGAATTCTTCCCTCTGAGTCAGGGTTGAGTCAAGAGGTGCTAAGGAAGGCTGTGCTGCTCAAGCTGCTGGGTTTGGGACACAACTGAGAAACCAAACTCCCAGCCACTGACAGCTTTGGAAACGTCTGTGGCCCTTCCTCAGCAGCAGTGGCATTTACCCACTATCTTGACCACACACCCGTGTGGAAAATGTATTTCAATCACCTCCAGCTCCCTCTGTTACCCCAGTGAAACACTTCTTTCTTCACTACTGCAGTGCAAGCATCAGTAAGGATATGCAGTATTTCATGTGGCCTTTTGTCTTTAATATTGGCCAAAATGTCTTGCACACACATTGCAAAACTTTTTTTCATATGCCTCTTTTATGCATATCAAAGGATATCCTGGTCATCCTGCTCACACATGCACAGTACTTCCACAACTGATAATCAGGAATCTGCATAGGTAAAGAGAGCATCACATGCCTCACAGCCCAGTTTATCTCAGGGCAAATAATACAAGGGGGTAGCTCTTGATTTCATCATGCAAAGTCCTTTTGCACCACCAGTTCACAGTGAAGTGCAAGTATTAATGTCACTGAGGCAACAGCCTTCAGCACAGATGATTTCTCCTGGTCTCAGTAGGTCCAAACTCTTCACCTTGTCCTCTTGCCATTCCATCCATAGCAACAGTGATTTTTGAAGGCAACCAACTCTGAAAAGCTTGTGCTTGAGCTCACTTTAGAATCACAGAATATCCATAGCTGGAAGGGACCCCCAAGAATCATCCAGTCCAAACCCTGGCCCTGCACAGACACCCACAAGCCCACTCTGTGCCTGAGAACATTGTCCAAACACTCCTGGAGGTCTCTCAGCCTTGGAGCCATGACCGGAATGGCTGGGGAGCCTGGGCAGTGCCCCACCGCTGGGGGAAGAACTTTTTCCTGATATCTACCCTAACCCTGTCCTGACACAGCTCCAGCTGTTCCCTCAGGTCCTGTCCCTGGTCACACAGAACAAAGATCAGGGCCTGTCCCTCCTCTTCCCCTCGTGAGGAAGCTGCAGAACTGCTGTGAGCTCTGATCGCAGTCTCCTCCAGCTGAACACACCGAGTGCCCTCAGCCACTCCTCGTGTGGCTTCACCTCCAGACCCTCCAGCATCTTCGTAGGCCTCTTTGGACACTTCCTAATAACTTTATATTTTTCTTATATTGAGGTGCCCCAAACTGCCGCAGGACTCACTTTGTCCCCTCTTTTCTCACTTGCCATGGCTGACATGCCTCAGTTCATGCCTCCTAGTAATGGAGGCTGTGTGCCAGAATTGAGACACACATGCTGTCTGATACTTGCTTTGTTTGATATATGATGACAGCTCTTTATAGGTGTCTGAGAAAAACAAATGAATGAAGAAGCAGTTCCTGGTGGCCTCTGCCAGCTGTTGACAATACCAAATAATTTGCTTTTCCTGAAACAGACCTGATGCCTCTTGTGGATGATGTGGCACGTAGGTGTTGTGTCAATCAATAAAAATTAAAAGTTGCTGAAGGGCAGGAACAGCAGCTGTGAGATTTCTTACTGCTTTTCGTTCACAGGGAAATGGTATCAGACTCTGCTTAGTGGCTTGTGTGATTTACTGTCGCATTTATCTCACATGCTTCAGTGAGGACTTGCACAAGTAGATTGATTTTAGACCCCAGCTTTTAAAGGTGGAAGACAAACCGTTCATTCATAAGAAACTTATTTTTGAAACCTTGTTTAGCATCTCAGCTTTTTCCAGAGCAGCTGGTATGGACCCCTTTGCATGCAGGGAGCAGTGCACATCAACCAGGGGATGCCCCACATGCCTCTACAGAAATGGCTCTTGGAAAACACCTCTGGTGCTAAGCAAGCAAGGAGAGAGTATAGGAACATTCCCCAACTTCACTGCTCCTGTGTCAGAGACATCAGCCATGCCCTTGTGCCTGAAAACAACCAAATAGATATAATTAGGTATTACTAAGCTAAAGAAAAGAGAGTTTCTTTTTTGTCTAAAACCTCTTCACCATGAGGTCTGATTAAAATGTTTCTATTGAAATTGTTCTTCGCAGGAAAAGCTGTTTCAGACGGAGCAGATCTCACAGAAGAGTGGATTCGCTGAGGAAGACCTTCTTGCTACAGATTGTTTAGACATTTCACTGGAAAGCAGAAATGCCTCTGACAAAAGAATAGATGCTGTGCTATGTTTTAACCCAATACTACACACAAGGAATTCTGCCGGAGAGCCCTGGAGGTAACATCCCAATGTTTCTGGCATTGCCTTGTTGCTTTGTCTGCAAGTTCTCTAAAGCCTCCATGTGTCACCAGTCTAATGAGAATCCACAGCCAGCCCAGAGTGGAGGATGGGCACATGAGGCACCCAGAGTTGCACTCTCGTAACGTGGCATATCCATTTCATTCCATATTTCATTTATTGAGCAATGTAGCTGAGGTTTTGGCTTTCAGTCAAAAACGAGGATTTTCCCAAGAAGAGAAATTGGAAGAGGAATTAAAGAAACCCCACCAAGTGACCAAAACACCTCCCAAGCACCATTTTCCACTATTCATATTTGGAAGAATTAAATGCGATTTTAGTGCAAGGAATAACTGTACACTAGCCCTAGGGTTATGAACTGGATAAGCTATTAGGAATTTTCCATTTCTGACTGATTGTGATCTCACATCAGTGTAACTCTGCTCACTTCAGTGGAATTACTTCAGAATTGCTCTGATGGGAAAGCAGAACATGGTCCTGTGATTCTATAACTATTTCTACTAAGCTGTTCGCATATGCCTGAGAGAAGCAGCTTTTAAGGAAATATAGTGGAATTTAGAGTCTGTTTTTCATCAGTTCAGTTAATCAGTTTACTTTGGTCTACTGATCACTTCTAGTGCTTTGCATGTGACTGTCCTTATAAGTGAGGTGAGTTTTATAGGGAAGAAAATACACTTTATAAGCCCAGATGGTATCATTAGAAAAAACAATTTGGGCATCTCTAAAGTTTGGGGGTTTTTTCATCTCTTTGAAGACAAAGTTTTACCGGTAATTAAGGATTTATTGTTTGTTCTATGTTATAGTTTATAAGAAATGACAGGTTGTCATTATAAGACCCTAAGCTAGATCTTGATTTCTTTTACTCCTATGAATAGGAAATTACTGCTGACCTGTCTGGCTGGACAACTCATCCTTGAAGGTTTGTAGAAATACCCCAAGGTCCTCATTTACAACATGGCATATGGTTATCCAACTAGAATCATAGAAACAGAGAATATCCTGAGCTGAAAGGGATCCACAAGGATCATTGAGTCCAACTCCAGGAGAATAAGAATAGCAACATGCCAGTGTTTTATGAAGGAGCACGTTGAGTTCCCTGTCCTGGAAGAGAATCACAAAATCCAGAGCTGTTCAATAGGGAAGTGGATTTCAGTGCTTACTTGGCTGCACTGTGAGCCTGAGGAGACTGGGCAGAAAAGGTCTGAAGGCCTGAAGGTCCTTCTCACCACCTCCTTTCTGCATGGAATATCCAGCATGTACATGAATAGCAGGATCTGAGCCATAAATTCAGAAAGTGACAGAATAATTGAGATCCACAGACATCTGTGAAGTCCAAAGCCCCACACAGAGCCAAGTTAATTTCGGTCTTAAAATTTCAGGGTCTTCTCTAGACAAGTTCTGAATATCCCAATATTGATATTTATTGATATGTCTATTTCAAACTGATAGAGAGTAGGGTTAGATTGGATATGAGGAAGAAATTGTTCCCTGTGAGGGTGGTGAGGCCCTGGCACAGGTTGCCCAGAGAAGCTGTGGCTGCCCCATGCCTGGAAGTGTCCAAGGTCAGGCTGGATAGGGCTCTGAGCAACCTGGGATAGTGGGAGATGTCCCTGCCCATGGCAGTGGCGTGGGAACTGGATAATCTTTAAGGTCCCTTCCAACCCAGGCTGTTCCATGATTCTACAATACACCTGTAGGCACAGAACCAGTCATCTATAATGTACCAAAATAGAGATGGGTTTGAGGACTGGGATCAGATGTATTTCAGGGTTGGAATAAGACTTCAAATGGATTTAAGCTTCAGGGATTTTTGGAGAGGAACAGTTCAACCAGCCTAATTCCATAGAGCTGAATCCAGCAGTTATCAATATCCCCAGAGGAAAAGAAGTAGCTTCTGCAGTCTTTTGATTAACTGAGCATAAAATGAGCCGTCATTCCCTTACTGTTTCAATTAGATATGAATGAACCAGTTCAAACCACATAAAAATTGACTCCTGACTCCTCTGCATGTACATTAACCAGTGGGTCATAGTTTTATTTTTTTCCTTGAGAAAACCAATTTTCCCAGAAGGGAGGGTGGGATTTAGAATTACTCCCACCATATCTTCCTCCATCCCAGAGCTTACTTACACATGGCTGTTCAAGTGACAGGAGGACTAAAGCCAGGTTAGATGGGGCTCTGAGAACTTGGTTAGTCGAAGGTGTCCCTGCCCATGGCCAGGGGGTGGAATGAGATGATCTTTAAGGTCCCTTCCAAACCAGGCCATTCCATGATGCTGTGTTTGTACAACCACAAGCCATGACCCCAGTTGGTGGTCAGCAAGGGCTGGCAGATGTCGATGCTTGGGTGGTCGAAATTACAGCTGCAAAGCGAAGGAGAGCAGGCTTACACGTGCGGGCTGTTTGCCAGCCTGGAGGCCACGCAGGGTGTTTTTGGGGGGATATTAGTGCGGGAGAAAGCCACGGGCCAAGTGGCTGCGGTAGCGCGGGCACCACTGCCCTCTGCTGGGTACCGTCCCGCCGGGCACTGCCTGCCGCAGCATCCTCACGAACGGCAGGAACCGGCACCGTCCCTGCTCCCTGAGATCTGCCACAGCCTCAGCCAGCCGGACACTGCTTTGTGTGCCTCCAGTCCAGGGGCAGAGCAGCGGAGGAATAGCTCCTGCAGGTTTGAAAGGGCTTATCGAGAGGGTTGAGCGTGAGCTTCCCTCAGGCCCGGCTGTAACCACCTATGTTGTACTGTTATCCCAGAGCACCATCTGGGATGGCAACACAGTTTTGCTTCTTCCTCACAGAGTGAAGAAAGCATGGATGTGTGTATTAGCTGGGGAGGTGCAGTTGCACTGCAACCTTAGCCATCCCATGGATATCCATCCTAGAACTCTGTCTCAGATGAAAAGGACCTGGGGGTTCTCGACACCAGCAGCTGAACATGAGCCAGCTGTGCCCAGGTGGCCAAAAGCTCAATGGCACCTAGCCTGGGTCAGCAACGGTGTGGCCAGCAGGACCAGGGCAGTGATTGTCCCTCTGTGCTCGGCACTGGTGAGGCCACACTTCAAATCCTGTCTCCTGTTCTGGGCCCCTCATGACAAGGATATTGAGGGGCTGGAGGACATCCAGAGAAGGGAACAGAGCTGGAGAAGGGTCTGGAGAGTCAGTCATATGAGGGAGCTGGGGGTATTTAACCTGGAGGAAAAGAAGATTGGGGGGACCTTCTCATTCTCCAAAACTCCCTGACAGGAGGGGCCAGGCAGGTGGGTGTCGGGCTCTGCTCCCAGGGAACAAGGACAGGATGAGGGGAAATGGTTTCAAGCTGCACAAGGGAAGGTTCAGGCTGGATATTAGGAACAATTTCTTCACTGAAATGAAGAAATGGTTGTCAAGCATTGGAACAGGCTGCCCAGGGAGGTGGTGAGGTCACCATCCCTGGAGGTATTCAAGACTCAAGTGCTCTGGTCTGGTTAACACTGTGGTGATCAGTCACAGGTTGGACTCGATCTTGAGAAATCTTTTCCAGCCTAAATGATTCTGATTCTGTGAACACTCTCTGTCTTGCTGCCTCTTTCAGTAAGAATATCTGCCCATAAAACCAGCCCCTCTGCATTTTGGCTAGCTGTGGGAAACTCTGTGTGGGCCTGTTTCTCCTTCAACAAATTCCAAAGAAAGCCTCACCCGTGAGCTTTAAAATAATGCAAAACTCATAATCGAAGGACAATTCTCAAAGCCTCAGCCTTTTAGATAAACCTGCCCAAGCCTGTTCACTTAATTATTGAACAAAGATGCAGGAGAGGCAGAGCCTTGAACTGAAATGTGAAAACTAAATTCAGCCTAGCTGGGGAGTCAGATATGTAGAGAGAACTGAAAGTTGCTGTGCAAGGGGTAGTTCTGAGAGTGTACAGGAGTCTGATAGAGGTCAGAGTCAGACTGCTGTTAAAATTGGTTTTATCTGTATCTGTAAAGAGGTGGGGGGGGGGGAGAGGGATAAGCAGTACTACAAGGCTCTTACAATACAGAAGGGAAATAGAGGGACAGATTGAGCTGCTGAAACTCCTGCAAGTAATTTGCAGCTGACATGAGTAAGAAGATCAAAATGTTGGCAGATGTTACAACTGCACAGTGGTGAGGATGGACAGACAGTACAGAGGGAACTGGAAATACTGTTCGGCAAAAATAAGTTTCTCAAACATCTGGGAGGAGATACTCAGAAATCGAACTACTCAGCAGGAGGGTGGAATTTGGAAAGCATTCAATGCTGAGAGACTCCAGGGTGATAAGGACAGAATAAACACAGGGTTATAGAATCATAGAATGGTTTGGGTTGGAAGTAGCCTTAAAGCTTGCCCAGTCCCAATCCCTTGCCATGGGCAGGGACACCTTCCACTTTCCCAGGGTGCTCAGAGCCCCGTCCAGCCTGGCCTGGAACACTTCCAGGGATGGGGCAGCCACACTTTCTTTGGGCTTCACCAACATCACAGGGAAGAATTTCTTCTTTATATCTAAACTAAACGTACTTTGAATGAAGCCATTCCCCCTTGTCCTATCACTGCAGGCCCTTGTCAAAAGTCTCTCTCCATCTTTCCTGTGGGTTCCCTCCAGGCACTGGGAAGCCACAATGAGGTCACTCCAAAGCCTTCTCTTCTCCAGGCTGAACAATCCAAATTCCCTCAGCCTCCCTTCACAGCAGAGCTGCTTCATCGCTCTTGTGGGTCTTTCATAGCCCATAGGATGGCAGCCAGCTTATGTATGGATCAGTTGCAGCCTTCAGAGGCACCTGAAGGCCTGCCCTGGTATTACACCACAGCATTCCTCCAAAAAAGTGGGATACTATGTCTCAGTTCATCCAGAGATAAAATAAGGCATGGAACAGTTAAGTGACTTGCTTTGTGTTGCGCAAGTAGGAATGGAAACAGCTCTCAGATCTTTTATTCTTAACAGCAGCCAGCCGAGGGAATCTCTACTTGGATCTCCAAGGATTTCCTCCTCTGGCAAAGGCCTTCATTTCCAGTAAAAGAAGGGAGGTTGAGTGGGAACAACCCGAGAAATGCTGTGCATTGTTCACGTGCTTGCAGCAGTGTGGAATGTGAAGGCTGAGGAGCAGAAGGCAGCAGTGCCTGGCCACGAGAGCAGGAGCAGTTCAGGTGGCCCTTGCAAGGATCCATACAGCAAGCCAAGGGTGACTCAGCAACCAGGGGGAACTCAGCAAGGCTGTGCTGGACCTTTCAGCCAACTGGTGGAGAGCAGTGCCATGTCCTGAGGTCACCTCAGTGTGGCTGAGCAAAGAGCAGACACGGCTGCTTGAATCTTAAACGTCTCCAAATGCATGACAGGAAACCTGAAACCCAGTTCAGCAAACCAGTGGATTTTGTGCATAGGGCAAGCCCTACATAAATGCATGTGAACTACAGTTTGGGGCTCAGCCACACTAAAGGCATGGGACAGAAAGGCTAATTAAGATGTTTAATTAAGGTGGCGCTTGGTGAGTTTTGGAAACGAATTTTAGGACATGTTTGCTTGGATTTCAATAAGCAAATATAAATTTCCAAGAGATCCCTATCTGTCTTAAGTACTGTGGGTCTACAGCAGTCATTCAACCCTACTCAGTGTCACTTTTCCTAACTACAAAATGTGAAAAATGAACCTTTAGAAACTATTTTGAGTGGTGAAGTGCAAAAATATGTGTGAGCCAAGGAATTAAGCAGTGGAACTGTTAAGCAAAGAATCAGGGAACTCTTCCTAGCAGTGAGATCTGAAAGTGTAGCTGGATCTCAAGGGAGATGTGAACCCCATGTCACTTGGATGAGTGAGGAGTGCATGGTCCTTTCCTGCCCTCTTCCCAAGGGAGTGGGGCTTGTCTCCTCGATCTAAAGAAGCCTTTCCATCTCTAATTTCCCCTTCTTTTGTTTGAATAGGTTATCTGATATAATTAAACAACATTCAGGCACAGGAGTGCAGGAAGAAGTGATAAAATCAAGAACAGCTTTAATGAGGCCAGAAAATGAAGAAATACTGAGGTAACTCAGGGGAACTTCAAGGTTCTTTTGGTGCTATTCAAGCAAAGAAATGGGAATGCTAAGAGAGAAGATGCTGGGTGGAGTCAGAAGGCTGATTTGGAACTAGCAGAGCATTCACTGGTTTCAGTGTCCAGAAAGATGCAGGGAACCTTCAGGTTAGATGACGTCAGGAACACACAGAGAATTTGGGTAAGCAAACGTCCTATTGTGCACCTCTGCCTGCTGTAGAGTGATGTATCTGTTGCAGGGGGTGGGTCTGAGGGGAGTGACACAGATAAGGAGGGGTGGATGGCCACAGAGGAACAGCCACATCCACACAGAGGTCTGGACAAGACTGATGCTGGCCAGAAAGGGCTGAGGAGCACACATTTGTACAGAAAGCATCAATTTTCTGCATTCACTTGTATTAACTTACCACTTAAAATTAAACCTGATGCAAAGATGGGAAAGAAGGGGAATTTCATCTCCTATGAAGAGTATATGTTAATATCCAGTTATTCCCAAGGAAGGTGAAAGATGCCATTGCCTGCTAGACAGAAATTTTGATGTAGACAGTAGTTCAAGGGCACTGGACACAGCAATTCAATTTCCAACACAAAATAATGCCATGAGGTCCACTGAAGATGCCCCCAAGCCTAATGGTAAAACACCACAACCAAATATGTTGTCACCACAGCTCCTAAATTAATGGGGAGATAATTCATGTTCTCAGGTGTTCATGTGGGCTGGGCTGTGGGGAAACAGGATGTTTAACACCAACGAATGTTCTTGCAGTCTACTTATGACATCATTTACTATCTGTGTTTTGTATCACACCTGTATTCATAACTAGGTATTATTCTGACACAAATGCCCCCAGAAATCTAGATGTATTTCTCAGTCAGATTTTGGGTGATGATAAGGAAGCCTAGACCTTTCCTGCAGACATAAATGCTACAATTCCATTCTTGATGTTCCCATTGCTCTATTCCTGCCTCACGCTTTTGCCTGCATTTACCAGGGTAAGTAACCAGAGCATCAGGTTGGGAGTCAGCACCAACACCAGGACCTGGATTCTGCCTCCACAACTCACTTCTTGAGGTGAAATAACTTCCTTCTTCCCTTTTATCTCCCTGGCTAAAACAGGAGCAATTTTTGCATCAGGCCACAGAGCTCATGGTTCTTCCTGTATTTTTCTCAGCTACTTCTATTAATCTAAATTATTGTTGCAGCTTAGACCTCACAGGTGAGTTATTGTTATCTCCAGCCAGAATAAACAAAAATAAGGAAAAAAATAAAAGATGTATAACTTTTACCTCTATATAATATCAGGGCAAGCATCTGTTTCAAAAACAAGGACAGTGTTTAATTTAGAGTGAGCACATGGACATCAGAGTGCTGCCTAACTACTGTCAAAATAAGTGTTAAACAAAGATTTTCCTCACCAATATTTTCCCTGGTACTAGAAAATAAGTAAAGGATAATATCCATGGAATAAACCCCAGTTATCACAGTTGTGCAATTTTCCTCTGTTCAGCAACTACAATATTTTTGCTCAGATTTTTTCTGTTCCAAATAAAAATGTCTGGAGCTATTCTTCTTTAAACCTAAGAAAGGTCTAACTAAGACACTGCCAGTCCCTGCTATCCTACATAACAGGCTAAGTGTAAACTTTTTGTTTAGTGTTTTGGTTCTGAAACTAACTTTGCAAAAAGCAGCCAAAGTTCTTGGAAATATTATCAAAGCTTGGGGAAAAAGGAAAGCATTTGGCTCACATCGCTGTTAGTGACAATAATCAATGCCCAGACAAGCATAGATTCAAAAAATGTGTCAAGAACTCACTTTATATTTTAAACAGACCATGAAGACATTCAAATTCTTCATCTGGAAGAGAAAAAAGAGGAGGGATAGATGGCGGGAGGGAGAGATTTCCTTCCACCAGGCAGTGAGAGATCACTTCACGCTTCCCTTTGGTAGGTTAGAGGGGAATTGTAAAGCCATCCCATGTGAACAGATGGAGGCAAAGGATCTCAGCTTTCACAGGAGCGGGTTAAAGATCCGACGCCTGGGACGGTGGGCGAGACAGGGCCCAGCAGCAGGGGCTTTCTGCCCCCTGACAGTCAGACGTCTCCAGGGCTCGCCGGGGTGGCAGCAATCCTTGGGGAGCACCTCGGCAGGTTCTCAGCAGCCCGGCACCAGCTAAGCCCCAGACTTGTATAGGCACTTCACATTTAGAAGCATGTCTAATCCAATCAGGGGCAGATTGGAAGCTATCCTTGTACCTCCCAGATAGCATATTCTTGTCTGCTTGAAAGCAACCCTCTCCTCCTCAGCCTTCCCCCGTCTCCTTATCAGTCTGTGCAAGCAGCGGCCTCCCCCCTTGGGCACACGGAGCTAATCCTATTTACTCAGCCCATCAATTTAACAGCTTTAAATATTCGCATGGGTTCGATGGATGCAGCTGAAAGGTTTGCAGCAGCCAGGGAGAGGGCAGAGGCTGTGGTGAGCAGTGGAAGGCAGCCTTCCCATGCTGGTCAAAGCAGAAAAAAGTCATTCACAACCATGAAGGCTGAGGCGTGCCTCATGGCCACTAACACACACACACAAAGCAGGCGACACATGTGCAGCCCATTACACACCCCAGCACTGTCACTTTGGCACACTGCAGCCCCAGCTTCTGCTGCCTGGTCGTGTCTCTGGTGCATCTCTCAGTGTTAATGCTGGGGTTGGCAGGAGTGCCATGGTCCAGTGGGATTGAGCCTGTGTTAGCATGTGGTCATTCTCTTCCTTAAACTGGAAGGACAGACACAAGAACACAGAGGGTGCCAAGCACCCCGTAATGAGAGTGGTGGCCCTCTGAGACTCCTGCTCACACACAGGCAGTTGCAGACGAGCTCAGTCTGATTCAGTTTTACAATTAACTCTGTTTCTCAGCACTCTGTTTACAAATTTCTGAACTGAAATTCCTCCCTTTATCTGTCCTGAGCATCCTTTAGCATCCTTTAGCTATACCTCCTGTGCTCTGGCTATAGATTAGAGCAATCCTGAGAAGGCAAGTCCTTTAGGAGGATTCAAGAATGCAATCAGGAAGCTGTTCTGTGCTCCTCGCCTCTTGTCACTCCTCCAAGTGATCGTGGACTTCAGAAAGAATCAGCTCCCACCTCTGAACCCCCTGTGGAACCTGTGTGCCCATCCTCCAGCACCTGGATCTGCACTAATCACTTTACTTCAAGTGTGGAACAGTTCTTGGTTTGTGGTTTAACTCACCTGCATGAGTCACACCTGAATTCTTCTCACTACTCAGGTTAAATGGAATTGGAGTGGCTGTTGCCTTTCAGGGTATTGCAGTCTTTGATGTGCAAAGGACATAGATCTGTCTGATATTTCGACCTGGCATATTTTTTACATTTAATCTGCTCTTTATTTATCTGTTTAGTTCTCTAACTAAATGTGGTTTTGGTTGTGGTTTTTTTCAATTTGCTTTTTCTGCTTGTGGTAGAGATCATGTGTGATAAACAAAAATCTCAAAGAGTTTTCCAGTGCCAGCAGGCAGCCAATTTGAGTATTTTCTGTGAGTATTCAAACTTGGGCTCTGCCCCTAAGTCAGGCAGACACGTTTCCATCATTCTGAATTAAGGCTGAAATGGAATAAAAAGAGAAAGAGCAGTGAATGCCTACTTCAGTCATTCCTGTTCTCAAGACCTAAAGGTACTTCTCTAAAAGAGATCCCAGGGTTTTGATCTAGTGGACAACACCCTTTTCCTCCAGGCTGAGAGCCCTTTGGGCATTGACTCTACAATTCAAGAGGGATATTCCAATAGCACTACAGAGTAGGTCAGATTAAGTGAAGGTCCTTTATTTGTCTGATAGCAATCGGAGCTAGGAGAGCACACAAAGTGTGCACTTTCCAGCTGCTGGCATGCTGTGAGCCTGACACACCCCAAGGAATCTAGAAAAAATTCTTGAAGCATGAGAATAATTTTTCTCCTACTTCTGCCTCCCCTTTTCCTCCAGGAGGGAGTTCCCTTGTGCTGTTTAGGGCTACCTCGTGATTTCCCCATTGCCCTTCTCAGCAACATTTGTCATCCCTGGATATTGATGGAAACACAGACACTGTTTATGCAGCAGATCTGTGTCCAGCCCAATATCCTGGGTTTTGGGTGGGTTTTTTTAATCTTACCCTCCTGTTCAGTTTCTTGCCATTAATTGCTCATACTGTCCTCCTGCTTGGTGCAGTAGGACCAAGTATTCTCTTGTTGTAAAAGCATGGGGATGTTTTTGGTAGAAGATTTGGCCAGTGCAGCTTCAATTAATTGTGTCAGCTGTGGTGATAATCAACCATCAGGGAGCAATTCACTGGGGAAAGGTTGAGAACTGCACACCAAAAGCTCTGAGGTCAGGAGGCAGAAGATCCAGACCTGGGGGAGAGTGATGGGTCTGGCACAGCTAGATGGGAGAGGACAGATGGGACTGCGTGGAAAGTGGGAGCAGGATTCAGGACTCAGGGTATTCAGAATGAAGTCAATGGCAAGGATGTGGTTTTCTCAGCTGAGATGACTTTTAGCTGGGAAGCCATTAAAAGTGATGACCCTCTCCTTCCTTTGCACTGGCTGCTTGTGCCCACTGTGCTGTAGCTCTGTGAAATCTCAGGCTGTGACAGGGTCAGCTGAATGGGGGAGCTAACCTGGCTGAAAAGAAATCGTTTACTATCCCAGGTTAATCTGTCAATGGATTGGGTCCCAGATCTGACTCCCACACAGCTCTTCAAACAAGGATGCTGGCACAGGGGAGGGGATGTCATCAGCCAGAGAGACAGGGAGATCCACATCATTTCCAGCACTCCCTCCCTGGAAGCATCAGGCCTAAACAGCTGATGGATCAGCACGAGGAGGCTGGTACCCACCCTGCTGCATGTGCTTAAAGAGGCTGTAAACAAGCAAAACATACTTTAAAAACTGAGCAGGCCTGGGCAAAACTGAGCAGTCACTTCCCTCCCTCAAGCTGCTGCTCTTCAGAGGCTGTGGGCTGCACAAGTTATGGCAGAACCCACAAGGAGGTCACACTGGCAGCCCAGACAGAAGGAGCTGCAAAAGGTGGTCCACAGGGTCTAACCTTCTCATTTCTGCTTGGGGTATCAACAGGGAGCAGCACTAGTGCAAGCACACATGTTCCTGACTGGATATAACTAAACTGGGGAAAAAAAAAGGGGGGGAGAGGGGAAAAAAAAAAAAAAGAGATGACCAGCATCCAGCTTTAGATGGAATGATAGACAGAGATAAGTCCCGGTGGGCAAGGTTAGCAAGACAGATAGATTAGAGATAGAGAGATTTCATCAAATAAAGGGAAACTCCTCAGGGTATTCTTTTCCAAATACTGGCTATGTGGCTTTACCAAATGTATACCACAGGAGATGAGCCATATCCTCACCTGGAAAGAAATGAGAAAGCTCTCTCACCAGTGGGGCTAAGGACTCATCCCAGCTGAGACCTGACCCAGTGGGCTGATGGCAAGAGACAAGTTTCACATGTGTGTTCTGCTGCTGCTGCTTCTGTCTGAGCCCATGACCAACCCCTGTGCTCAGAGAGGTCGGGGGGCCATGGACCTCTGAGGCCACGCAAAGATTTCATCAGAAGTTCAATGCCAAGACATCTTCCCTAAGCTACATTCAGTCCCCCCTGCCCTGATCAGCTGCCTTTTGTTAAAAGTGCGGGCTCTCCGCAGGAGAGGCACTATCACGCTGGTGAATTGCCCTCCCTTTTTCACAGGATGCTGGTTTTTTCCTCAGGAGCTTTGTTGTGGAGAGGTAACAACCAAATGTCCCACACCCGCCCTGTCGCCCATCAGCTGCCGCTGCGGGTTTCAGCATCTTGTGGAGTTTCACCTCCTCCAGCGGAATTAATTCCTCTTCACTCGCATTTCCTTCCACCCCAACTTGACTCTCCTCTGTGAGTTTAGCTGGAGCCAGATCACACACACCCCCCGGGCTCCCCTCCCTGGAAGCAGGAACTGGAGTGACCTCGGCAAGCTCCAGGAGAAGGGAGACAATCAGCGAGCCCCCAGCGGCCGCCGTGGTTCTGCTGTCGCTGTGCGCCAGCACAAGCAGCAAATTCCAAGAAAATGTGATCATCAGCAGCTCTGTGAAGACAGGAAAGTGGTTACAAATGCTCTCTGCCTCAAAGAGAGAGAGAAGAAACCACAGTCTGGCTGCAGCGCACCTCGTGCTTTCTGATTAATCTGCTGTTTAAAAACATTTGCTGTGCTACCCGTGCATAGGTAGAGGTGAAAACAGACACACCAATGGATGCAAAGACACTGCTTTATCCCTGGCCAACACAAACATAGCCTGCTTCCAGCATGGATACAAAGTCCTTTTACAAAAGGGAACAGAGGTTTCTTCCTCAGAGCTGTCTACATTGCACATTCACAGGGGGAGAAAAATTTGCTAGGGCTTATGGCATGACCATCCATGTGTGGGATATAGGGTTTTAGATACTAAAGTCCTCAGTGCTTCAAATACAGCACCTTCTTTGAACACTGATGCTACTCAGCAGGCAAATATCTCATCATCATCATCATCATCATCATCTTTTCCTCGGTCTTTTGGCCTAAATCTGATTTGATAACATGCTGCATATGCACCTGTTTGCCCAAAGAGGAGGGAGCAAGTGTTTATAAGCAGCCCTTTCATGACAGTAAATGGCAGAATGAACAAAGTTAAAAGTTTTCTGAAATGTTTAATTAGCAGTTCAATGGCCAGATTTTCCATAAAGCCCAATGTCCAGGTATGGTCCAGCTGGAAATTATTGGGTCGGTTGGGGTGCAAAGAGATGCAAAGAGAAAATATTACTCATAAGTCATAGAATGGTTTGGGTTTGAAGGAGCCTTAAAGATCATCTCATTCCACCCCCCTGCCATGGACAAGGACACTTTCCACTATCCCAGGGTGCTCAGAGCCCCATCCAACCTGGCCTTGAACACTTATTGATGCCTCCCCAACCAGTTTGCCCCAGCCCTCCATGCTGTTTTACCAGCTGGAGCTGTTCCCAGCACATCTCCGTACCTCCCTGGTTAGTCCCTTGTTCCAGGTGCTGTAGCGGAGGGCACATCCCTGAGCTTCTCTCTCACACTCCATTGCTGCAAACCTGAATGGATCCTTTCTGCCCCACTCTGAAAAGGCCACCATGAAACACAGAATCTGGCCTCCATTATTGATATCTGACATTCCTTATTTTCATTATCCAAAGGTTTTACTGAAACCTTGAATTTGCCATAGTGGGTATCCTTTCAAAATCTGCCAAGTTTGCTGTAGAAAAAACAGATAACATTACCTTGGTATTTGCGGTATTCCTTGTGCTGCTCTTCCCACTTAGCAGAAGACTGCTGAGGATGTTTAGGGAAAGGCTAAGACAAATGTTCCTCAATATCAAAATAAACAATAGAGGCTAATGTGAAGCTTGTATTTTTCATGCTTATATTGGATTCCAGTTTGAGTTTAAAGGGAGCTGCCCCAGAGCTTTCAGGCTGTGGCTCTCAAGTCCAGAAGGATCAGGGGACAGACGTGAGGGCATATTCATGTACATATGCACATGCAGATAAAGAAGTTTCCCTGCATAAATTCTCTCTTTTGGCATGGAAACGTGTTGCCAACACTCAGCAAATAATAAATACTAGCAACACTACAAGAATTCTTCCACAGCATAATTCACCAGCCACAAAAATTACCATAACTATCCACCAGCCTCTGGTCTGGTAGGGTAAAAGTCAGAAGCTTAACTTGCAGCACAAGAGGAAAAGAGAAATTCTCTAGGGCAGTCCTTTAGTGGTCCAAAGGGATTGTGGTTTTCCTACTTTGAACTGTGTGCAAAGGAAAGAGTGAAGTCAGAGCCAACCCACTGATTATTCAGGCTTAGTGTTTGAAAAGGCCCAATATGAATCCTTGATGTTTCATCCCTCATGCCAGGTTCTTGCTCCCATGTAAGCTGGCAGTGTCCAAGGCCAGGCTGGATAGGGCTCTGAGCAACCTGGGACAGTGGAAGGTGTCCCTGCCCATGGCAGGGGGTTGGAAAGAGATGATTTTTAAGGTCCCTTCCAACTCAAACCACTATGTGATTCGATTTGTTGCATCAGGAGATGATGAATATAATATACCATCCTAGCAAAACCACTTGGGGTGTGGCAGTGTAGCAGAACAAGATTAAGGCAAATGATAGGTATTTCAGACCAAAATTCACCATTTCACAGCTAAGTGAACAGACAAAACATAAAATGCTCTTTGTCCTTTAGAACATATAACATGACCTGCTCTGTGGTCTAATCCTGGAACTTCCACAGGATGCAATTTGATGCCTCAATTATCCTGCTCCTATTGAAAGGGTTTCTAAGAAGCACCTGATGTGAGACACTTTTGGTACAATCTGGAGCAAAAACAAAGAAGAAAGAGCTGTACAATTCTGGAGGCGGTGGTGCAAAACACAGCCGTGCAAAACAGATTCTCATTTGATCTCTTTCTCAGAAGGCATTATCTCAGAAACATCTCGGTGTGTTAAGGCACTACCTCGATGACTTGTTACTCCTGCAGTGTCTGAAAGACTTGAGTTGCTGGAGCCTTCTTTGAGACATGTTTCATTCTGCTGTAGATTTGACAGTATTTGGGCTCAGTTTCAGCTGTTGCCACTGCAGTGTCTCTTGTGGTCCTGCAGAAAAAGCAGGAGACAACAGTGTTGGTGATGGTGCCTCAGCTCCACAGGAGAAAACACTGGGTGGTTTCTCCTCTCACTTACATTGAAATAACTCCACTGCTTTCAACAGAGTAGCCCTGTCAGTTCTATTGACCTTGCCAGCTCTGTCTTATGCTGGTGTCATTGCTGAGGTTACAGGATGGAGCAATGATGACCCCTGTCTGTGCTTTCCTCTGTTATGGTGTACCTTTGAAATGTACCCAAGGCAAGTTTTGACATGGGAAAACATGTTGTCTCCTAAGAAACTCCAGATAGATTTAGTTGCTGAAATTGATTTAAAAATCCTTTTGCTCTTTCCCTGTGATTGTCAGGAAAATCTCCACAATACCACTGGACACGGACACTTGAGGTCTCCTGTAACAGTATGAAATGTCACTTCAGAGCAGTGTCCCTTTGCGAATATCTGGTGGTAGCTTCTTACAGAGGCACCTGGCCTTTATTTTTCATCCCAGGCCCATTGACACTGCATGAAGAAACCATTCCTGAGTTTCCAGGATTTCTGCTGAGACTGAAGACAAAGCCCTAGGGATGCATATTGCAGTCCTAGGTATTTTGGGTGAAAAACTCTTCCCTGATGAGGTTGATGAGTAGGAGGATTCTGACATAGCAGTTCTTGTGGGTTTTACCTCTAAATATACCAAGGGAAACCACCTGATCTCTTTTGCGTATTCAGGATTACCGAGATTCAGGATAACCTAAGGAGAACTGCACTTGTGTATTTTGCCTCAGTTCTGAAGTCCTGGGTGTGTTTATCCTCAACCATAATTCTTTCCCCAGCCTTGCTCCTACTCCCAGCCCTGACCTTATCTTAGGCTGTCAGAATAAGAGTTTAACAACAAAGGTGCAGCCAGTTTTCTTTTCTTTTTAATACAACTTGACAGGGTTAAAATGCAGAAGACAGACCTTCAAATTTTCACAGAATGCTGTGATTGCCTTGTATGCTTTGCACTTTTTTATGCTAAAATCCATAGAGCTATTCTAATTTCAGAGGAAAAAGGGAGCTGCCTTCATTCCACAGCAGGATTGGTAAAAGCACAGGTAGACTGATATTTATGCACAACCTTCAGATATAGGGTTGTTGTTGTTATAATTCTTAGTAATGGCTGTGTTACAAGTTCAGAGGTGGTGGTACAACACCTGTAGTAATTATTACATGATTATGGTGGTGATGAGTCTTTGACAAGTTCAGGATGAGAAGGACAAGGAACAAAGGTGTAAATGAACTACACTTTGTCTGTCCCCTGAGCTGCCAACAGTCACAGAGCCTTAACTGAGGAGCAGAGCACACAAACTCAAAAGCAGGCACCTGACCTTGAGGTACCAATTTCACACAACTTGGGCTTTTAGGAGCCTCCATCCCACAGACTTCACGGGGACTGAGCCTGTTCAGAAGCAAAAGGCAAAAGTACTTTTGCTCTTCACTTCAAAGGGAAGAGAATCTGGCCCTATCTGCAATCAGTTCAGAGAAGCTGGTGGAGCAGAAAGACTCGAAAGTAGAGAAACCCCACCTCTGTGCCCTCTGTGGAGGGATCTGTCTGTTGGATCCTGATGACATAAGTGAGGAACTGACTGGATGTGAAGAACTTCAGCTGCCTGTGGTTATGTTCCTTTTGCACACATTTGTGTTGGAATATAGTGTGAACACAATGCTGCTCTTTGCACTGCGTAGGAGTGGACAGAAAAGCTGTGCCTAATGTGTCTGAGGCAGTAAAGCTCATCACAGCAGTTAAGAAGTCCTGAAGGCATCAACATTAGAAAGGATGGTTGAAAATTTTTTACCAGAAGTATTTGAGCTAAAGACTCTTTTGAGGATTTTGTGCCTTTGGAGTTGCTTTTGCCCACAAAGCTGAAGTTAATGCTGGGGTTGATGGGTTGTTATTCTCAAGGCTGTAATGAGAATGGGGCAAAAGGAGTTTGAAGGTGTCTCAGATGCCATTTTCTGTACTGTATTTATCTTGTGCCAGTCACAGACTTTATGCTCTGCTGGCTGCCTGAGGACTAGGAAGAAACAGTCTTCACAACTCCTATGATTTATCATCCACACCGTAAAGTTTAATTTCACTTTTGAAGTACTGGTGCTGCCCTGGCTGAAAAAAAGGAGGCTGGACAAGCATGCTTATGCTTGTAGTGGTATTGGAAAATTTCTCAAGTACCTGTGGGCAGGTGTGGCTCACATACTTGGCTTAAACCAATCGCCAGATCTAGGGTCAGGAAGGAATTTTGCCCTAGGTCACATTGGGATTGTGTTGCTTTTGTTTCCCTTGCATTGCAAGGGCTGTGGTTGACTTCCTAGATTATCTACTGCCATCTTAAGAAATGCTAATGACCCAGGCTTTAGGTCCACAGGTGGAATTGTAGATCCAGCCCTGCAGGTCTCAGGCCTGCCTCAGGTAGTGACTGCAGCCACTTTGTGCCCCTGTGCAGAGACTCCAGCACAAGGCATCTACAGGGCTCTCAGCATCCTTCAGATCACCCTGTGGTCTGGGCATCTTCACCTAATAGAATCCCTGAAAGTGTGCAATTTGGAAATCTGGCCATGCTGTTCCTTTCTCTTGGTTCTTTCTCTATGGTGCAGCAGGTTTTCAGATTGTTTTGGGTGATGGAGCACCTTGTGATGAGGACTGGGATACAGATGCTCCCTGGAACTTGTCAGCCTGCAGGATGCTTATGATTGGAATACCCTGGACTTGTGGATGTGGGTGACCTTTCCTGGATGGCACAGCACTGTCATGTGGTTTCCTGTGTTGCTGGGGTGGGGCTGTGTTGGTACTATTCACATTTTTTAGTGGAATTGAAAATACTAAAAGGTTTATGTTTAACAACTGGTGTTCCCATACCACTTATGTGGGATGACTGGAATCATATGAGGGGCATGGTTGCATGATCCAAGAAGGCCAGAATGAGAGAGCATCACTTTGGAGAGAGGGCAATCTTTTAAGCAGGCACTCTCCCCTGTTAACGAAAGCACTTTGGTCATAATTGCACTGTTAATTCATTTCAGATATGTTGCTGTGTCTGAATTTCCCAGCTAAGCAGTGATTAAAACAACAAGCGCTTAGGGAGTGGCTTGTGTGATGTTGGTATTAATAGGATGAAAACAACCAGAAAGTTAGCAGCATTATTCTGATGAGGCCCTTAATTATGCAATAACTTCTTTGCAAGCAAACACATGCCTATTATCATTATTATTGTGCTGATAGTTGATATCCCACTGACATGAATAATTTAGAGAATTCCAAGTATTATGCAGCTCTCCTGCCAGCTCAGAATAGGCTGACACAGCTACAGCTACCTATTTAAGAAGATTAGCCTGATTTTATTTGCATAAGAATTTAAAGCAACAAAACCACTTGCCACACCCAGGAAACTACTATTAAAAATGAATTAATGCACATTCCTTTATTAGCTGTGTAGTTAACTTCTGAATGCTACAGTGAATGCCAAATACAAAGAGAGATGCCCTGGAATATCTTTCCCTAGGTTTTCCAGGTTCTTAGAATCACAGAATACGCTGAGTTGGAAGGGACTCATCAGGACCATCAAGTCCAAGAATCACACCATGTGCCTTGCTTGGATATGCAGAGAAAATGTCTCATTATCCAGTCTGGCAAAAAAAAAGGCATCTCAAGTACAATGTACATGATTATTCTTAAGTGGGCATCCCCTAGGAATGATGACGAGCAAATCTTTGCATGCCTTGTGTTACGTATACACAATTCCGGCAGTTCTGCATGTCTGTGTTGGCCATTACTCCAAGACATCAGGATAAAGAAACCGTAAAACACAGGCTTCATTCTCAGTTGAGGTTCTCCTTGTCCAGAGAGGAGCCCTCCAGGAAAGGCAAGGTCTTTTATGCCGGCATCTTCTGCCGGTGGTTGCAGAGGAGAATCCATCCCAGCAGCTCAAGCTTCATCAGATGAGTGAAAGAAGAGAAGGAGCAAAACCCGATGGAAAAGAGAACATGGAAAACTTGCCTTTTTGAAAGCCTTGGCCACGGGCTGTTGTTATTTTTTGTTGCTAGAGCAGCAGCCAGGTGCCAGCGCCGACTGCAGCGCTTTGGG
The DNA here is from genome assembly GCA_013397795.1 of Orthonyx spaldingii. Taxonomy (NCBI): domain Eukaryota; kingdom Metazoa; phylum Chordata; class Aves; order Passeriformes; family Orthonychidae; genus Orthonyx; species Orthonyx spaldingii. The sequence goes on along the minus strand of VZTJ01006245.1, from coordinate 19,868 downwards.
ATGCAGGAATGGGATCGGCTTCGGCACCGCGGCTCGCGCGCGGCCCCTGCCGGCATCGCTGGCCGCTGCTCCGGGGCCCGCTGGAAGAGCTTGGAAAATCGTGGGATCACGGTATGACCTGGGTGGGAAGGAACCGTAGAGATCACCCAGTTCCAACTCCCCTGCCCTGGGCAGGGACACCCTCCACTACACCAAGTTGCTCAGACCCCCATCCAACCTGGCCTTGGACACTGCCAGGGATGAGACCTAGTGGTCTTCTTTCAAAATATCCAGCACAGAACCATAGTTGTTATTTTCTTTTCTCTTTCCCCCCAAAATTTAATTGCATGGCTGTTCAAATTACTGGAAAGAGTTTTATTTTAAGGCTTTAAAATTATTAAAGCATCTTCAGTAATAATTGGGCAGATATATTCCAAAATATAAAAGAATGCCTGAAAGAGATTCTCCCCTGCCAGTCAAAGGGGGAGCAGCAGCATTCCAGCCCAGCTCCTAGTAATGAGAGACTGAGGAATGAGGTGCAGAAGATCCTCCAAGAGAATTATAGAATGGTTTGACCTGGAAGGGATCTTAAAGATCACTTCATTCCATCCCCCTGCCGTGGGCAGGGACACCTCCCACTATCCCAGGTTACTCCAAGCCTCGTCTACCCTGGCTTTGAACACTTCCAGGGATCCAGGGGCAGCCTCAGCTTCTCTGGGCAACCTGAGCCAGGGTCTCCCCACCCTCATAGGAAGAATTTCTTCCTAATATCCAATCTAAACCTCCCCTCTGTCAGTTTGAAGACATTCCCCCTTGTCCTGTCACTTCAGGCCTTTGTAGATAAACAGCAATGGTGACAACCCCTTTCTAAATTGCCTGTATGTGGCTTCCAATGCCTTCCATGGCTGTGTCAGAGGAACCAGACTGAAAAGCACCTACAAATAAAATTGCACCTGAAGCAGCCCCTGATCACAGTGATGGAATTGTCTGCCTTATGTCTGAAATGCATCTTTGAAGTGAATTGTACGTCAAGAGTTTCCAGCCTTCCCTAGCCAGGAACTGTGCACCAAAATTTGTGTGTGCCTGAAAACATGACAGCAGACCACACCTTGGAGAGCTAGGGAAGAGGTGCCCTGGGGCACAGTCAGACACAGAGGCACAGAAGGGATGCCTGAGGGTCCCTTTTCCATCAAGGACTGAGACAGGTCTGGCTGGGCCTGTGACTTGTTCCCAGCGTGACAGAGTGATGGTTGCTCTCACCTATCCTTCCTTGCCTCTTCCCAGAGCAAGGACTTCAGATTGCTCAGCTGCCCCCATGCAATCATATCCTTGCTGCTGATTCTGCTGTGAAGCCACATGTTTGCAGAGCTTGTGAACTAAAGGCTGCTTTGGTTTTGTGATCCCAGGCAGTGGCAGGAACTGGCTGTGGGACTCACACAGTCTGCTTCCCAGGATACTACCCAGTACATCACCAACCTTCCCATGTGTTCAGCATCTCTTCTCGACACTCTCATGGAAGTTAAGGGACCTAAAAGTGATCAAGTATCTGAGCTGAACTAGTTTCCAGGAGAGCAGAGCACCAGTATTTGTCCAAATTCTTCAAAAACATGTGCCTGCATGTTCAGGGAAAGTAAAACTGCTATTGTACAGAGAGAGGTTCCATTCCAAGCCCAGGAAGCAGCAGGTTCATGCAAGGAACATTTGTATTTCTGTTTCCATGTCTAAACTCCTTGTGTGTGGCTAAGTGTTTACTTCCAAGGTTGTCAAGTTTGTAATTTATATGGAACCTAAATTCACTTCCTTGTCAGGCTGAATCTCTCCATCTAGGAAATGAGAACGGGAAGACACTCCACAGTAGTAGGAAGAGTGACACTGGAAGACCGTGGTGTGTCCTTTTATCACTGAAGCCCTCAGTGCTCTTCTTGTCAGTGGTGTGGCACAGGATTCAACACTCAGGAATTTAGGGCTCCATACTTGTCTTGCCAGAACATTCTGCCATGAATTTTAGGAAATCACTTAACATGAAATCTTGTTCTCACAGTAGCTTATGGGAGTCTTGCCATGGAATTCAGTCCTTTAGTAAAGGAAAATGTAAAATGTCTCCTGTTTGACATCAGAGAGGAAGTGCTTTGGGGCAAGACTGTCTCGCTTTGATAGTTGATAGATCTTTGCTCCATCGTGGAACAAGAATGAGAGCTATATAATTGAATGAGAGAGAGAATTTAAGGCTCTGATTATGGGAAAAGAAAAAAATGTTTACCTTTGCAAAGACAACTGGCACACACCTTACACTCAGTCTCTCCTCAGACCATGAGTCAGAAGAGAGAAACAGGAGTTCAGATCCCCGCAAACCAAGGAGCCAGATTGGTGGCAGATAGGGTAGACTGATTTAATGTTGCACGGAGGTCAAAACAGAAACTTTAGCATCAAAGAAAGGAGTGCTGCGAAAGCCCAGTGCTCAGAAGTAGCACTTACCAGAGGTATCATATAAACTTAACCCTGCTGTCGTTATTCCTGTCAGAAAGAAAGGAGGTGAAGGCCACGACCTGTGAAGCAGAGGTCAGATGTTACAGACCATCAGACAAAGGAAGTGACAATGGGGAAAGGTTCTTCTCTGAAGCACTACCAGATGGTGGCTAATCTCAGTCAGGGGAGAAGGCATGGCCACCAAATCTACACCAGCTCCCTGAACCTGACACTCAGGCATTATCAAGGGAAAAGACTGTTCTTCCAACTGTTACAGGACAGACTATGCAATGCAATCCAGTCAGTTAATCACAGTGCTGTGCTGATTTGAGACAGAATTTTCCAGGATCAGACATAAAACATGTATTTGCTTGTTAATTGTTTCTGCACAAAAGATGGAATATGAAATACTCTGAAAATTTTTACCTCAGTGAAAATTTTTCTTCCTACCCCTCTGATTATTTGTGAAAATATCTTTGTTTTCTCATGTAGAGGAAAGCACAGACAGTTGGATGATATGAACTGGCAGAGCTCTGTAATCTGCACTGGGGTCTCTCCTGGAGACTTCTTTTATGATAGTAGTGGTGGAAATATTGTCCTTGCATTCAGTTGCAAATCTGCTTACAGATTTACTAAGGAATTTCTGCTATCTGAGCTCAATTAGGAATCCAGCACTTTCATGTCTGTCCTGGGTATGATGAAAACACAAATGTTTTCATTTGAGATAGAAGTGAAGGTGAGCTCTGGAGTCCCAGAGTGGCATTTACTAGTGGCAGTAGGGCACAGACCCAAGAATGGAAACCTAAATGCTTCTTGTGGGATCCATCACTATATGGATTGCATTTAATCTTGTCTGAGTAGCTTATGTTTTCACCATGCTTCTGTTTTCCTGCCTGGGCCAGAAGGAATAGAGGCCCCATTGTTGTGAGCAGCTGCCCTGAGAGCCACGTGTAGAATGCAGAGCTGGGATGTCAGTGTGCCCAGAGAGAGCCTCACATGACATTGACAGCCACTGGGTTTGTGGCCCTTCCAGCCATTTCTCTATGCACTCTATACACATTCTCTACATTTCTCTATACAGGAATAGTGGGACTGTACTCTTGTTGTCTCTGTTCTCGACACCTCAGTGGTGTGGTTTGAGCCCCTCCATTTGGCAGAGTGATCCAGAGGTCTGAAAAAATAATCCAGCCAGCAGAAAACAATTAAGGACCTTCATAAAATTCGGTGTGTGCTTAAGTGCTGAGCTGGGTTTTTCATTGCTGCTGTGGTCAGATCTCTTCAGCATTATGTAGGTAAGCAGTATCACACTTTTTTTTTCACAAGGAAAAGCAGTGAGAGCATCATACTTTGCATGCCTGTCACTCATTACCTCAATCTCTGGTATTAACTTGGTATTACATCAGATATAACCACAGTCATCACTTCTTCTGGACTGCATGGAAGTAGCAAGCATAGGAACACATTTCTTCAAACAATCCACTGCACAATGCTTGTGTGCTGGTCTCTACCAGGAACAGCATCCTGTACGCTGCCACATGGGATATGTATTTCTGAACCATGGAAGTAAGAGCTGCAACACAGTTTAGGAAGGTGCAGCCAGGAGGTAACAAAACCCTCCTGAGCCAGCTGTGGTACTCCCCCAAGTGATCCTGCCATGTCCTGGGAGATGTCTTCCCAATCATTTTCTTGGCATCTCAGCTGCCCTGTCATGAAGCAAGGTTAGGAATACAGCAGAAAATACAGGTTTAACCCGTGGTATGAGCTGTGAAACCCTTCTGAACTCATACTGCTTTTGCTGTTGGTATCTTTTAGAAGTCCTGCTTCATCTTTCGAGTTGACATTTCAGTGTTTTTCCTGTGCTAAATGTGCTAAATGTGCAAAGCTGGCCATGACAGGAAACAGAATAACCACTGCTTGCAAAGAGCCTTGTTTTCTCTGTTGACAAATTTGAAAATTTGGGTCTCTTGAAGCTGGAGCATCTTTATGATTTCTTTTAGGCATCTTATTATTATTGTGTGAGAGGGACTCTGCAGGGTAAGCAATCCTTTTAATGAGAATAGGCTGTTTTCCCCCCAAACTGGCAGCTGATTATTAGGAAATGGCCACAAAGTGACATTATTTTAGAACTACAGCAATAGGACAGAGCTGGCTGAAACTCAGAGCTACAGTGAAAACTTTCAGCACAATTTCAGATTTCGTTGAACAAGAGAAGAGGAGATTTTGACTGAAATGCTTCCAAAAATAGCTAAACACTCACCCATTCAGAGAGCTGAATGTGAAACCTCAAATGTTGATGGGGAGGAAAAAAAAGCTATGACATTTTCCTTCCAGATTTGGATCAGTCCCAACAATAAACGTCACTTTTTGTAGGAACCAAATAGTCATAATAGGAACTAAACTGCACATAGATCGTAAATAGAAAATACAAAGGACTAATAAAAGTATCAGATGCACACAAGGCAGAAAGCTGAAAAGAGCAGAGAAGAAAATGAGATAAAGGGGGAAGGTATAGCTTATACGTGGAAAAATTAGACCAGACTAGAGATGGAGGCACAGGTGTGAGTTGTCATGGGGCAGGGCAGAAACACTCCTATGCCAGCCATGGAGAGGTGCAGTCATGAACAAGTCAGGGAGTACAAGGCATTGATTCTGGAGCAAGTCCAGGAGAGGGACACCAATGGGATCAGAGGGCTGGAGCAGCTCTGCTGTAAGGAAAGACTGAGGGAATTGGGATTGTTCAGCCTGGAGGAGAGAAGGCTTTGGGGTCACCTAGTTGTGGCTTTCCAGTATCTGAAGGCTATCCAGGAAGGATGGAGAGAGGCTCTTTACAGGGGCCTGGAGTGACAGGACAAGGGAGAATGGCTCCACACTGACAGAGAGGATGTTTAGATTGGATATGAGGAAGAAATTGCTCCCTGTGAGGGTGGTGAAGCCCTGGCACAGGTTTTCCAGAGAAGCTGGGGCTGCCCCATCCCTGGAAGTGTCCAAGGCCAGGCTGGATGGGGCTCTGAGCAACCTGGAATAGTGAGAGGTGTTCCTGTCCATGGCAGGGAGTTGGAATGAGATGGTCTTTGAGCTCCCTTCCAAACCAGACCATTCTATGATTCTGTGATTCTATGATTCTACGACTCTGTGATTCTACGACTCTATGATTCTATGATTTTGTGATTCTGCACTTTACCCACCAGGCCTGAGGCCTTGGGAAATGCTAACTGGGAACAGCAGCCATCTACTGGAGAGGCCAGAGCTGTTTTGGGAGAAACCAGTGGTGCCTTTGACCAAAGGAGCCAGCTGGGACCTACAAGCCAGAGGTTTTCTGGCTTCCCTTGATGTCACTGACCCAGCTCTTGGAAACAACAAATATCATCCCCCTCTTGTTTATCTACTGAACCCCTTGGGAAGTGGTTCATGGTTTGCTCTGGGTTTTGCTCCCTGTCTCTCCATGCCCCATGCTGGGGATCCCGGGATCACCGCTGCAGGACAAAACAGTGGGAACAACAATAACTGCACAGTCCTGGCACAGGAAGGGGGAACAATTGTTTTCAGCCTTTGCAGTCCACGACTGTTGGTACAAATGACAGATACAATCAGGCCTCAGGGTTTTCCTTACATTTATATGTCTGGGGAAGGGTGTCAGCCACTGTTCTCAGCTACCCTGGTGAACTGAAGCTAAAGATTTGGGCAGGTGGGGGAGAGAGAGAGAGAGAAATGTATTGAATTGCCATCAAAAGAAACATGCATAATTTCTAGAAATGCTTTGTGTCAGTTTCAAAGATCCTACCGGGAGTGCAGCTTATTCTCTGGCCAACATGGTTCTTTTGCAAAAGGCACAACTGGTGCATTTAGGAGTATTTTTAGTCTCCAGAAGTAGCCAGTACATATGTTTTCTTTGACTGACATGCCTCTAAGTTCAATCAGCTGAAATGGTTTGCGCACTGTAAGGGATAGGGCACGTTCACATGGCACTCTAAGAGGACCTTGAGACAAACTGTGGTCTCACTGATGTAACTGGAGGTTCTGTTTTGGATCTCTGCTGATCTGAGAAGGAGGAAGCAGGAAAAAAGGACATACTTAACCCTTCTAGTAGAAAACACCATGGGAAGCAAAGAAAGTAATGTAACGTTCCTCTAAAGCCTCATTGCAGAGTTGTGGTTAAATGTGAATAAATTTCTTATCCACCCACTGCCTTCACAAGAGTATAAAAATGCTACCTGTGATTTCCTGTTGTTGGACTTGACAAAAAACAAACAAACCCCTGCAATAGTCAAGCACTGTTACTTAATAGAGCTTTAAATGCTAACCAGCTTCTAGTGTAAAAGTATCAACTTTAAACCTACATTTTTTTGACCATGGTTAAGTCTAAGGTTTAACCTCAACCAGTGTTTTTTTTTGCCTAAGCCTTGATGTGTTTATGGCACCCACCACACTTGTGGTGACCATCCTACTTTCAGCGGCAATATCTGTGCTTCAAAGCCAGGCCTGTCATCTCCTTTCACTGAACTCAGCAGTTTCCTGAGCAAAATTCTGTGGATTAAAAAAAAACCAAAAAACCAAAACTGTTTTAAAAACAGCCCAAAGCCAAACATATTTCTAAAATCATTTAAATTTTTTAAAAGAATACATCTTTCTTGTTTACCCTGCCATTATATGCACCAGTGGCATCACTGCATGGCTTCTGCTGAACCAGACAGACTACAAAGCCTAAAGCCTTTATCCAGTTTCTCTTTGATGAACACTCAGTGCCTTGTTTTGGAATTTTGTTTAATTTCTTTCATTGAGGGAAGTGTTGGCACCATCTGCTGGGACTTTTGTCACTGCAGCCACTAAACATAGAATCAGAGAATCGCAGAATGGCCTGGGTTGGAAGGGACCTTAAAGACCATCTCATTCCACCCCCCTGCCATGGGCAGGGACACCTTCCACTGTCCCATCCAACCCGACCTTGGTCACTTCCAGGCATGGGGCAGCCACAGCTTCTCTGGGCACCCTGTGCCAGGGCCTCACCACCCTCACAGGGAACAATTTCTTCCTCATATCAAGTCTAAACCTCTGTCAGTGTGAAGCTATTCCCCCTTGTCCTGTCACTCCAGGCCCTTGTCAAGAGCCTCTCTGCATCTTTCCTGTGGGCTGCCTTCAGGCACTGGAATCTTAAATTAGGTCACCCTGGAGCCTTCTCTTCTCCAGGCTGAACAATCCCAATTCCCTCAGCCTTTCCTCCTGTGTAAGGACTTCAGTCCTTGCATCAAAAAGAATACAAAATATTCCCAGTTTGACTCATATGGCTACTTTTTTTTTTTTTTTGTTATTATTTTTATTTTTTCCACACCTGTGCTGGATTTAGATTGCATTCACCAGACCTGAGCAAATCTCTGCAGTCCTGGGTCCTGTCTGGGTTTGGGGAGGCAACTAAAAAGTCTTCAGTACAGTTTGGTGCTGAGACTAAGCAGATTAATGGAGGTGATAGGACAAGGTTTTAAAGTGAAAGAAGGCAAATTCAGATATAAGGATATAAATTTAGATATAAGGAGGACTTTTTTATGATGAGGGTGGTGAAACACTAGAACAGGTTGTCCAGAGAGGTGATGGATGCCTCATCTCTGGAAATATTTAAGAGCAGGTCACAGGACGCTCTGAGCAACCTTGTCTGTTGAAGATGTCCCTTTTCACTGCAGGGGGATTGGACTAGACGACCTTTGCAGGTCCACTCTAACCCAAACAATCCTGTGGTTCTATGATTCTATTATTCTATCGACTCGAGTCCTATTGTCCAGGTTCTATATAAATGGATTTTATTTGTGAAGGAGGCCACTGAGTTTAAATCGAGAAGACAGATGAAAAACACCATCAAAGAAAGACTGAAGCATTTCCTTAATTTGTGTAAGATTCAGGCAACAGGGATAAGTCTGGGACAATATAACCAAACAGTTTTTCTGTAGATCTCAGAGCAAGATTTTAATATGCTGAGAACCACAGGAACAGGGAGTCAAATTCACAAAGATGTTTTTATAACATTTTCAGTCTTAAATATAACGCTGTAACTGGATGTTATTGTAGTCAATAAATCTGGGAATTACTATAGAAATTAGAGATTGTTTGGAATGTAAAACTAGGAGAATGTCTAAAGTACCATTTATATTTGTGTCATATCCCTCATAATTTTAAAATAGTTATTAAAAATGCATACCAAAATATGCATATTTTATAGGTACATAAAATGTATAATACATAATATGTGTATTATATATTTTTTATATATTTATATACACTATATATGTATATTATAATCACATGGAATTGTCAAAGCTTTGACTCCCAAACATCATAACATACATATTTCTTAGGAATTTAAAAATTTTACTAGCTATATTTATTCTGTATTTTATGTCTTGTCATAAATTAAGAGATAGTTAAATCCTTATGATACGTGATTCACACATTAAACCTTAAATATATATAAACGTTATATTTCGAGGACAAGCTCCCATTTGAATCTCCAGCTTCACCAAGGAGAGGGTGATTTCTCTTTTTCTATAGATACAAAATGAAATTACCTGACTTCAGGGTTCAAAAGCAGTTTTTAAGGTGGTGCAATGGAAACATCAAAACAAAACTGATCTAGTGAGGGTCACTCTGGGGTGACAAAGTCACTGACCTCTTATTGCACATGTCATCTAAACAAGAGGAGCAGAAACTTTCTGCTGGAAGTTACAGTGTTGCAAGTCTCTCTGATGCCCTGTACTGACTTGAACACTGGTGATGGCCAATCCCTGAAGAGAATTGCCATTTTTGGGGCGTTTTCAGGAACTCCTGAAATGAGGCATAATAGTGGTGTGGTTGAACAAGGTATATGAGGTCTTGTTTTGAAGCTGAATTTCATCTCCAATATAAGCATGCACTCACATTTGGAAAACTTGAAACTGGGCATTCCCAGTCAAGCTTTGCTTTCTTGCTGTTTTTGTTAATTTTTCAAATATTGGTTTGGCAGATTTTAAAGCACCAAAAAAACTTGATAACAGTTGACATAATTTGGCATTAATACATTGAAGCAGGTGCCAGACCTACCTGCACTATATGCTCTGAATAGAGCTGTTGGGGAGAATGGTGGCAGCACCTGCCAGTTTTTAAGAAAGCAGTCTGACATTCCGTCTGTAGGCCTATTTCCTCTTTTCAGTCTGAGACACTGCTCAGTGCTTCATCCAGCCTCATCCCCAATGGACTGTGGAGCACATTGTCCTGAGGAATCCGACGGCTCTGGGCAGATGAAGCGGTGATGTCATCCGACTTTTCCATTTCTACTTCCTATGAACATTTGCCTCATTCTTACATGCCGGCTCTTTCTCGGCATGTTTTAGACTAGAAACATTTTTCTTTTCTGAGTGTAGAGAAGGAATCACTTCTTTTTGATTTCAGACAAGATCTGGCAAGTGAGCTCTTGTTGCTAGACAAAGAAAAAGCCTTAAAAAAATTAACACAGAATCTGTGTTTAGCAAAGTGATTTGCATAAGCTGTACACTTGGTTCTTAGAGTTGGAACAGTTCTAACCTATGACAAATTCCTCTGTCTGGGCTGTCTTCCAAAATCATTTCATCTACTCTGGCAAAAGAACTGAAGTCCGTGTTCTGCACTAATTAAAGGCCTTCAGGAGAAGGGCCCCAGTTGAAATGCTGACACACTTTGTGCACACTTTATTTGTGAAAGGGGATACTGAGCCCTTTTGATGGCGCCTCCTGCTCCGTCAGGCCGTGCAAAATTTTAAGTGGGGAACCAAACAGGCACAGTTATGTCTTGTTAAGGTTCTGAGTTACTAAAACTCTGCAGTTTTCTCCATTAAAAAGCATGATATGGAGATTTTTTGATCTTTGCATAACATCAATAAGCAGTAAAAAGGCTAAAACCGATGGCAGTTCCTTAGTGAATATGAACTGACACTCCCAATTTTTATGAAGTACTATGGCTTAATGCAGCTGAGTCTCTGTCTCCCTAAATATCTTCATTTTGGAAACAGCAGAATATACATCCAACATCCCTTTTACATAAAACTGGGAACTGCTGAAAATGGAAGGTAGGGAGAACAGCTGTCCCAATAACTCTGTGGAGTTCTTCGGGCAGGACTACCACTCCAGTTAGGATGCTTTCCATGCTAGATCCATGACAGGCTTCTCAGCCTTTTAGGCATCCAAAGTATTCAACAAAAATCAGAGTCTTTGACTGAGGAAGGCACCCAGAAAGTCTCTTTTTCTGAAGTTGTCCTGAGTATTCACCACCTGCTTTGGGACACACGTGCTTGGGCTGGGGAGAGGTTTTAACTATTCTGGATGTTAGCTACTTTATCCAAGTGCCCAGCAGGAGGCAAGGAAAGAAACTCCTTCTCTGTGGGGAGCCTCACCTAGTAGGAAGTGTGCTCTGAAAACATGGATTAGACTCAACTCTGTGGCTGAACTGCACGGAGAGCTCCTGCAGAGACTAACAGAGCTTAACCAGGGTTCAATGCACTCACCCTGGCCAGGGAGAGGAGGGAGGTACATCTATCCAATAGGAGATGCTCGGATGATTAGTGACCTGTGGGAAAACACTTGGGAGAGGCAAGGGCACTTAGGCAGCTGCATGGTGTTTGAGGAATTTAAGGAATCCCAGCCCATGTCCTAGGCTTTTCTCCTTGCTCCTTTGCAATGAGTGCAGGAAAGAAAAAAACAAAGGAGGAGCAGGAGGATTTCTCCCTCAGATATTTTTGCAGCATTCCTTAGGCTTCACTCTGCTTGTCTGCTGTAGCTCTCACTAAATAATTATATTGTAAAGCAGCAATGCACTGATTCCATAGCCTCTGAGACAGATCCAGGGTTTTTGCTATCAAATAAACTCACAAACATAATCAATATTCTTTATGAATCCTCATCGTTTCCGTAGGAGGAGGAATTTCTAGCCTGTTTTCTATGAACCTTAAATGCAAAGTTTCCACAAGTGCAAATGCTCCAATATTTTGCTGCCTTCTTGGGCCCAGGGGACAATCCTGTCTTGTTTTTGTCCCTAAAAGTAATGACTGTATTAGACACTGGGCACGTGCTTTCGAAAGAAAAGCACCATGAATGCTTGCATGTCCCTGTATTATCAGCCACGTGCTCTGTTCCTGGGAGACAAACGGGCCACTGAAATGCGGCTGGTCTGGATGTCCCACATACCAAGCAGATGCAAGTAGAATGTCATAGGGAAATAAGAAACACATTGTATGTGACTTAAAAGGCTTACAGCTATGGAATATCCCTCTGAAAGCCTAATGAACATCTCCAACACATAGACAATCAAAGTACAAAACACGCCCTGCATCAGGATACAAAACAATGGAACTGGAGATGATCTCAGAAGAGACACAAAAAAAAAAAAATCTACTGACAGCAGCACCTACAATCATACAACTCCAGCACTTGGCTTGTTAAAATGTCTCCAAGCTCAGGATTTTCTGTGGAGAGAAAGCTGTCCACACAGTTTCTTTCTTAATTTTATGCCTTCTGTTTGCCTCAAGTAAGCTTGTGTCCTGAGTCTGGGGTTTGTCTTTGTTTTGCTTTCTTAAATGCTAATATGGCCCAGACTGACTTTGACAAAGTTAGTGATTAGAAATTCAGCTTTCTTATCACAAGACTGGAAAAAAAATTATACAAACACTTGTTCAAGTGACTGAAAAACAGGCTTTTTTTTTACCTGGTGACTGTTGGAATGATTGGATCTACGTTTGGATATAGTGAGGAGAGTATCTAGGGAAAAGGAAGAAAGAGAGGGAAAAATCTCTCAGGATTAATCTTCTGGGGACACTTTTTTTGCATGGACCTCCCTACTTATGACACATATGAGCTCTTGGAAGTACATCTGCAGTTTTCTCTTAAAACAAACTTGCAAAGGTGGCAAGGGCAAGGTGAAAGAGGTTAACAAGATAATTTCATCCCTCATTCTCAAAGGGAAACACAGCTCTGAAGCAATTCCTTCTAGAAATGTGTTAATTCCCAAGTTTTCCCAGCTGCTGTAACAAGTGGAGGAATAGCTGATGTTAAACCTGTATTGTGAGGTGAGAATCAGCATTAAGCAGGCCAGGCCCAGTGGCTTTCTATCCCCAAGACTAATTGTATCAAGAGCTTCGATTGTCTACTCTGTGGTTTGAACCCAATTGTATGTAAATAGCCTTGGTTGTGTTATTCCTGCTTATCCCTGTGTCATATGCCTTGCACAGAGGAGCTCTGACACAACTTAAGGAGTAGAAACCATTCCAACTCTGCTTCTCCATAGACTACTGAAAGCTTGGAAGACTTTGGAGCACACACAGCATAACATTTTTGTATGCAAATCCTGGAGGGTGCCTCAACTTTGGGGACAAAACTCTTGGAAAACACCATAAAAACAGCACAAAAACACCAACATTTCCCAGGTTGATCCTGCATGGACAGATGATCAAGTCTGCCAGGAACAAATGCACTTCTATACCCAAAAGAAGAAGAATGATGACGGATACCCAGGGACTAGGCTGTGACTCAGGAGACCAGGCTGAGAGACTTCAGTACTAACTCCTGCTCTGCCACTGAGCTGTTGTAGGACCTGGGAAACTCAATTTGCTTCTGGTTTTTTGCCCATTCATAGTGTAAACTCCTGAGGGTGATGACTGTCCCTTGCTATACATTTAAATGGCAAAATGGGAACTCAGTTCAGGCCCACTGCTGCTACTGCAGTTGAAGTAATAACATGCAAATAACTTACACAAACCAACCAAATCAGCTGGTGGAAGAGTGCAGATGGGCATGAAAAGAGATGAGTGAAAGAATGTAACAGAGCAGAAAAGACAGGAAAGAATGGCCTGAAATGGGGGGGG
>VZTJ01006244.1:284725-301085 GCA_013397795.1 Orthonyx spaldingii | reverse complement strand
GAACTCAAACCACTACACCAAGGTATAATAACGGGAAAATTTCCATTGATTTTAGGGCACCTGGAAGTCAGCTCATATCTAGATAAAGAGCAGATTTTTATACAGTAGTAATATCTCTTCCGATACTAATAGCTTTTAAGGTCACAGAGTGCAAGCTAGAAAGAAGTCAGGGCATGTGTTGATCACAGGTACTTGTAAATCCTTATTTGCATTTTCTCTCTGTCAGTTAAAGTACAATACTTTTTTCATAAAGTCATTTAAAAACTGGGAACGGCAGCAAAAGAAGGTCCTTGGAAAATAAAAATACATAAAAAGCAACTGCTAAAATGCTAAAATGCTCCACAGAGAATGAACATGATATAAAATATCTTTTGTTGGAGCTCAATGTACAACAAAGTAGAAGAAATCATCACTTCTAAAAGTGCCTTTCACTAATATCATGTTAGTCCCTAAAGTGTGCTTTATGGACAAGGCTTTTTAAAATAAGCTTTTAAGTTTAAAGCTGCAAAACTAAAAAGGTTGCCTGGCATTTGACAAAGATTAGCCCTCAGAAGTTCCCAGTGAAGTATTTATTTCTGAAAATGTTGTTGTTTTCAGAACAGTACAGGACATTTCTTTCTTTGCATAGCACTTCAAGCCATCACCTTTACTGTGTGTGTGGAGAGATCTTGAACTGAATTTTTCCTCTTAAACAGATTTGGGAGTTTCTGACCACCAAACCGGTAGTGGTGAGTTATGGCTCTGAGATGAGAGGTCATGCCAAACACCTGCAGGTAAAAAAGCTACTGCTTTGCCAAGGGTCAGAGTGTTTCTCTGTGCTGCAGTGACCCAGGGAGCTGTTGGACATTCACGGTGAGGTGCCCTGACTGGACATGGGCACGTCTGCTCTGCACTGAAGGACACACTGTGGTGTCCATCACGTCATCCCCTGGTGTGCAGTCAGCTCCCACGTGGTTGGAAAGCACAAGCATGGAGTCAAAGGAGAAGCAGCAATATTACTATATTTCAAATTAGTAGGAAAGGCAAGGAATCAACCAGGAAAACATAAAAGGGGGCTTCAATTCCCATTCCCAGGACTGAGCTGCAGTGTCTGCAGGAAAGAAAAAAACCAGGAGAGTCTAGTCCTTAGGCTGAGAAAAAAAAAAATTGGGAAATTCAACACTGTAAGTTAGAGAAATGAGGAATCAACAGCTATGATCCTTTCCTTAATCTCCAGTATCCCTACAGAAAGTAATAAATGGAGTTGCATTAGCTGTAAGGGTTAAATATTTTGTTTTCAAATACTTCTCAAAATTGACCCATGCCTCCCACAGAAATGCGTATGTTAGTTAGCCTGAGAAGAACTGATGTGTCTAAGGCTTGGAAAGCAAAAAGGAATTGTGATGAGATGTGACATTCTGAAGGGCTTGTTCTCTGATCAAGGAAGAAATGAAGCATTGAATTTTAAAAGAGATTTTCAACAGAAAATTTTAATTGGACCTCACCTTTAAAGTGTTTCAAATCCTCTCTGGGTACACTACAGTGCACATTAAAAAAAGACTGTGATATTTTGATGTTTGCTTATCTCCATTCTGTACTGAAGTATGACAGAACATGGTGTAAATTATGAATAGAACGTGGGCGCTCTGCTGCTGCACTGCAGGAGATGTGGTTAGAATAGGATTTTAGAGTTCTGCATTTTGTGTCTGTCAACAACAAACTAAGCCAAAGGAAGGGATCTCAGTGTATGTCTGCAATTTATTTCTGCACAAGCCATGGCTTCAGCTTCTGTGGAACATTTTTTCTCCATCTTCCTTCTTTTGCATGAATGTAAGTGAGAGAGTGAAATGTGCAGCTGCAGTCACTTCATTAGTACTATGGGTTTTATCCATGTTACCTGGCTATTGAACACGGTAGAAGCTACATGTTTTCATTAGGAATTTGTAAGCAGTATTTTTCTTTTTATATTGCTGTGGTTAAGCACCCAAGCTATCAGTGTTTTCATTGATCTTCTAAGGAGAATCCATGCTTGACCTTCTTTAACAATGACCTTTGCTCAGAAGGATAAACCGAATGGATATTGGTTTTCCTGCTTTTGAATCACAGATCAGTATCCTTTAGAGGGCCTCTTTTTTGATGTTTAAAATGCGTGATTCAAGTGTTGTTGTTGCCAGGTGACCAATGCTTGGGATGGAACAACGGAGAGAGGCAAGAGTGTAACACTGGGCAGAGTAAGTCTGCAAATGAATTGGAATGATTTGAGAAAATGATAAATGACAGCTATAAAAGCAAGAATTACTGATTCTAAGAGAGAAGACATTAAATTACATCTAGCTAAACAATTATTATTTTAAGTATCTATTTCTGCATATTCTAATATGTCTATTATTAAATTCAAACAATTTATGGAAGTAAGCATGCCCATTTAAACTGGTGGCTGCTTTGCGGATAGGAGAGGATCTCAGCTTCTGAAAAAAAAGAAAGAAGGTGTCTGTCAAAATCCTCCATGACTCACAATCCCTCTGGGCCTCAGTTTCCTCCTCAGTAAAATAAACAGAATAACTTGACTTTTTTTTCCTCACTGAGCTGCTACATTAATGCATCTTTTTGTAAATCCCGTAGAAGGTTACAAAATGTTCCAATGTTCTTGGGCTTGTTGTTCTGAGCATTTTCTATTTTGAATCCTTGTACATTTTTAGATGGGAGGCAGAAATGGGTCATTCCCTAGTGGTTTTATTATGGAAGTCTTACATAAGGACCTGTAATTCTGCAACTGCTCTTTTCGTTATCGGTGACAGATTTAGCCATCACTTGTTTATCAGTACATATTTACTTTAATATTTCACAGTGGCTTCCACCTACAGGCTATTACCTTGATCTGTAAAAAAGCTCTTATTATTATTTCTGTAGGAAAAAAGGTCCTGTCACCAAAGACATAGTGGTAGCACAAAACATCAGGAACCCTGACCTGAGAAACCAAATCTAATTAATCACAGCCTGCAGCTCAACCCAGTTTTCTGTTCAACAGCAATTTTGATTAGTAAGGCTAGAGGCAAAGAAGACCTTTTCCTTCAGTACTTAAAAAGAGAAACATGAAAACGTATGTATATATTTGACAGCGCTACTGCATATCATGGATTACTTTTGTTTAGGCTGGATGTCCTTGAATCACAAAACAACTTTAATGACCATTAGCAGCCTGCTCACTGATTAAGTAAAGGAACTCAAGCAAATGAACTACTGGGTACATTCCCAAACACTTGGAACAGTTTATTGAAACTGATCAGTTTAAACAAGCAGTAAATTGAGATTCACTTCAACCTCTACCCATTTGTTGAATACAACTAGGGAGGACACCCCCTTGCTTATGGAGAAATAAAGCTGGCTTTCAGTACTGACAGGAAGTGAAAATCTTTAATGCATCGATGTTGGCAATTTACATTCAGTGTCAGGAATAAAAATCTAAAAGACACGGATGTCTTCTGGAGCTCCGGAGAGCAGCACATGCATCAGCTCAGCAGCGACTGTGCTTATGTGCTGTATGAGGGATGTATATTCAAGTCAGTGCCTAAAATCGCAGTTGTTAACATATCTTGAACTGAAATTAAATCTGGACCTTGGAGAGAAATAAAAGACAGACATGCTTAGAAAATAGGAAACATGCAAAGAAGCTGCCTTACCTCCATCTAGTTCTTCAGCTCCAAAATGATTCCTGTAGAAGAGCATAATCTCTATCTTGTAACACTTGTAGATAGTCACTAAACAAACAAGCAGCAGCAGAATAGCACCAAGCCCACCAGCAAGCTCAACTGTGTACATCAGCTCTGCAAAGAATTACAAAACGCAGTAACAACCACATTCCAAACCTCAGAAAGATTAGCAGCAGACCTTGCACTTCTGTTAAACAGTAAAATAAAATAATGAATGATGACTCCCGCATTTTTATATTTATTTCATTATAAGGCCCTTGAATGAATACCTAATTGATGTTTTTTCTATTCTTCAATAAGAAAGGATAGGAATGTTTTTTCCCTCCGGTACACTATACGGACTGCTCATTTAAAAAATAAACATTGCTGGGGATGTGTGTGTGTGTGCACATGAGTATGTGCGTATATATATTTTATAACTCTCTTCCTTTTTTCTTTCTGTAGATAAATCACAGTTTGCTTTACCTAGATAAATGTTGCCATTTGGCTTACTGTGAAAGCAAAGTTTCCTTTTTGAGAACTCTAATGCAAAACCAGCTCTTCCCTTACTCCTTATACAAACAGGATGTGGACAAACTAGACAAGATTAAGAATTTGATTCTTTTTCCCAAATAAATATAAAAATAATAACGATAATAATTTAAAAAACCCACAAACCACTTGAGAGGTGTGAAGACCCATTATCCAAGGAACCCCAAAATCTCACATCTCATTTATGTATTAATATTTTTGACACAGTTTCCCAGAGGTCTGCAGTTCATCTTTATTCTCACTTTTCCCCCAGTGGGCTTAGCTAATGTGTAGACACAGCAAACTGTCCCGATTTCTCTGCTGTGCCATTCCCATTCAGATCGACCCCCTGCAGTCTCTGCTGGCATCTGCTCACAGGATGGATTGAGATCATCGCCAGGGAGCTCCATTCCTGAGGAGTGGAATTGGTCAGTTACAGCCACCACCACAGGGTCCAGCACCAGCAGTGGCGTCCTTTGTCAGGGCAAAGGTAAAAGGCAACACAGACTTTTGCCTCCCCCAGTCTGAAGTGTTGCACTCTCAAAGCTCACAGAGCTTTGTTATTTTTCATTTGCTTATTGACTGAAAACTGGCAGTGTGAAAAAAGGAGGGTGGGAGGAGAAAGAGGGTTGCTAACAATTTTGTAATTTGAAATCACTAGATGGCAAATCTGAAGACCTTCCGTGCTTTTCCAAATCACTCAGTTTTGAGGAACGAAAAAAACCCCTGATCTGGGAAATCTAAGATACAGAGTTTGCTTCATAAAAAAACCCTATACTGATACAAGTGTTATTTTCACAGTGTCCTCTACCACTGGACAGCTTGTCTGAGTAAAGGAGGGTTGACCTGAAGTAACCTTTTTTGTGTATGTGTGTGGTTGTGCAGATTTGATAATCCAGCACAATACAATTCAATTCGAGAAATAAAAGGTTAGAGGAAAAATTGACAATTGCATTTATTTGACAGCATCTACTGAGGATCACACACCTTTTTTTTTATTATTACGAGGCAACTGTAAAAAAATTTCATTGCTCTCTAGAAGACACTAAAAATGTAATAAAATAAAATAAAAAGGCATTTATATTCCATGTCATTCTTTCCAAAACTGTGCTGGAAACTCCTTTGTGTTAGATATTTTTAAGACTGACATGGTTATTTCAAACTCCCAATACTTTTCTGGTCCAGGGAGGGAAATGTTATTAAAAACGCTCAACAAAATATGGTTTGCATAGACAAGTAATGCAGTATTTTAGAATATAAATGGAAATGGAAATTACTCTACCCTGGTTTACTACACCCTGTTTATCATTTTGTAATGCGGGTGATGCAGCTGTTCAATGGTAGCTAGAAGAAAGGCTTTAATATTTTGGGTTGCTAGGTGCAAAGTACTCTATTTATATGCCTGCTGTTATGACTCACTAAAGGCAAAGAAAAACTTTACAACTGGAAAACAGAATTTTTTTTCTAAACTAATGATTTTGATATTAAATGGAAAGAAATAACTGCAGGTATTCATCTGTTTTCCGTCACTGTGCATGAAATCAGACTAATGCACTGCATCACTTTTGCCATCAGAGTCCCCCTTAGTTATATCTTTCCCCATAAAGTAAGATTATGCCTTTATGTTTGCTTCAGTAAAATCTATCTGAAAGCACACCAAACTGTCCTTAATTAGGCAATCAAAGCAAACAACAAAATTCTCTAGTCAGCCTGAAACATTTTAGCAATTACCTTTTCATGTGTTGCTGCTGAGCCCATTGTGATTGTACAGAGATAAGGTGGTTCTTTCTTAAACAGATTTGTTTGCAAATGAAGTGTCATAGTCTATTGACCTAACAGAGCCAGCTGGTACTTTCCTCTGTGCAGGACAGCATCTATCAGCACATGTTGGCTCTGTGTCTCGGGCGCTGTTTGCCAGGGTTCAGAGGCAGAGCGGGGCAGTGATGAGCCCAGCAGATTACTCAGCCCTGCAGATGCCTAAGCTAGCCCCAAAGTGCTGGAAGTGGGACAGATACATCTGTGCAGCAGTGGAAGGCAGGGAGGATTGGCCTGGGCACAGTGTCACAGCAGGTTGATTGTTTCCAGGCCTTGAGTTTGTGTTTCTGCAGGATGCTAAACTGTGCCCTAAGAGGCACTGGCTCTAAGCTGCCTCAGGGACTTTAGGAACAGTGTTCCTCTGTGTTGAGCCGACTGAAGGTGCAAGAAGCAGAAGGCTCAGTCCTGCCTCTGCTGTTGGCCCCTCAGGAGACTGAAGCCACTTCCCATTTCTGTTCCTCGGTTTTCCCAATGGAAATTGGGGAAGGTGCTCTGGCTCCTCGCCAGGAGAGGTTACTCCTGAAAGGTGCTCTGTGAGTGCCGAGGGTGTTTGGTGATGTGTGTGTCAACAGTTTCAACAATGATGTAGTGACTGCTAAAGCCAAGTTAAAGTGTAGCAGCATGGTTACCTTCACAATAGCATTTTTTTCTGCTGCTTTATTCTGCCTTTTACAGCGAGCTTTGAGCACAGTTGCTGCAGCAGGCATTACACTCCCTTTGAAGTGTGATCTGTTTTTCCTGCTGAAATTCAAGTCTCCTGTAGTGGCTACATACTAAAAATGTTCAATTTCAGCACAATTCCACATCAGAAACAGGACATGAGAAGTGCAAACCTTTTAAAATCTATTTAGCCCCTGTGTTGCATTGCTCAAATTACAGACCTGGCCCTCCTTAAGGAGCTGAGACTGAATGTAGAAAATAGTAGAGGAAAATTACTTGGCTAACCCTTAGGGGGACAGGCATTCTGTTAAACACAACAAACGAGCAAGTGCCAGAGAGTTACATCCAGAAGCACAGCAATTATTTAGTTACAGGCAATTAACAATAGTCTTCCAGTAGCACAGGAGCAGTTCTACTCCAAGGAAAACACATTGATTACTGCAGCAGTAGTAGATTGGTTTCTGAATAAATAGCTTCAATTTAAAACAAGGTTTGTTACAAGCATTTTGACCAATGGCTACAATTTTTTTCCTTATCAGGAGGCTTTGGCCAAGCAACTCATTGAAAGAGACAACTAATTAAAATAAAGCAGGTGTCCTCCCCAAATATCTAGCACGATATGGCTGGTAATAAATGCACTCATTTTATACCTGTTCCTTCCTAATTAGTGGACACATTTGCAGGATATATCTTTGATCTTCACCTGGCTCTAATATTTGATAAACTTCCTTTCACTGTGTCATACAGGTAATTCACTTATCGTAGCTGAACTTGTAAGAAGAAAGTAAATAAAAGTGTTCTGTGAAAGATTCATATCTTTTGACTTATATGACATGCTTCAGGGGCTTTACATTTAATGATCTGTAAAAATTTAAAATTAATTTTATTCATTAATTAGCCCTCATGCAGCTGAGCTACTAAGAAAAATAATTATATTTCAAACTTTTTTTTTTGTGATTTATAACTCTTCAAGTACATGTGATTTATAGCTATGTATTCAGTTTCTGAGCCTTTTTCAAAATCCAATTACAGTCTATCTAAGGTTTCAATTTTGCAATCACTTACGCAGATTGCTCAACTTCATGGACTATAAGTAATCCCTCTGAAGTCACCAGAACTATTCACAGAGCTTCAGGTTAGCACATAAATAAATCTTTGCAATTTTGTGGCCTAAACTGATTTCCATTCTCTGCTTATCTTGAATGATTTAACTCACAAAGAGATAGGGTTTGGTTAGAGGCAGTTCTCAGTTTGTTTAGGCATACTTTCATAGACTTCAATTATTAAAGGAACCAGAAAGATAATGAATATAATTTGGAAGGGGAGCAGGGACTGATGTGTTATAAGATGCAGGTTTGGATGTGAACGGGTGTGTTTCTTCTAAAGGAAGAAGGAAGCTGGCTGACACAGGAATACTTGTCTGAGTCTCATTTCAGAGATCAGCCATAAACAGTAGGCAGAGTTTAAGTTAGCAACAAAGAAACCCATACTCACAGTTATAAAATTAAGAAGTATGCAGTTTTTTCCTTTTTTTTTTTTTTAATTTTTATTTTATTTTTTTCCCTGCTTAGTACAGTACTTGTTATGGCACGGTTGCAAAAAAAATTATTTTCCCAAAGTATAACATATGGAACCATGGCTTTATACAGCATATGCATATCCAATATGGATACGTATAAATCTGTTTTCTACTTTTTAGGATTTTTGTTTGCTTGTTTCAAATTGCCAAACAAAATCTGGTTGTGCTAAAAGTACCTAGACGGATATGTGTGAATATCCTGTATGGCTATCCTATATGGATACTCTTGTGAATAATTACTGATTGTTACTGTAGGACAATAGTACTTCTGATAGCAGTAGAAGTAGATTAGAGCTACTCATTAGCTTGATTATGAAATCATTTCTTAACATAAATTATATACTTTCTGCCAGCAAGGGCCATGCGTGTGCGTGGATGTCTGCAGAATTGACTGAACCTGGCTAAATTTAGTTATGATTTTCAATATGGTTTTCAGTCCAGTAGCTTCATTTTAGTTATTAAAACTATTGAGACCTGGTTGTCTTACTTTATTTTTTATATCAATAAATAATATCTATTCTTGATTTCCTTATGAAAAAGAACTAGTCAGGTTTGGGATTATACATACATAAGCATCTGTGTGTGCAAATGCAAGATAGGGATCTTGTTAATCTATTCATTAGTATGGCAGGAAACATATCTGAGCCTTGGTGCTGTTGGATTTCTAGTCATATTAGGAAAGAGATAGTAAATTATTATAATAGAAGTGTATTCTTAACGATGGCATTTTTATTTCTGCTGAGAAGTGCGGGATACCTGTTCCCAGTGGGAGAGTAATTGCACTGACTCTCTCCAACAGTAAGTTACCTCAGAAGAGGATAAGGTTGGGAAAATATCAGTGCTGCAATGTTACTGAAGCTTACTACATTTAAATACATAACGCTGCATTTTAAAGGCAGTTTGTGATATAGATTGAAGGAAAAAAGTGTCATGGTGTGGAACTGCAGTAATCTCTGGTTATCTTCCTCAAACTAATGAATTGTGTATGACCTGAAACCTTCCGGATTAGGAGAGCTTCTGTTTGTTAATTGTACTACAGAAATCAGACAAGGCCACACTATTACTTTGTGTAGCTCTTCTGAAAGAAATGAATGTAAGAGGCACTGTGAGATGCTAAGAATGTGGGGAAAAAATTGAGTACTGAGTTCCAAGGATGTAAGATCATAAAACATACTGTTTACAATCTTTTTTTCTGAGGATAGCATTACAGAATAATTTAGCTATGCATGGATTATGGGAACAATTTGTGACATTTTATTTTAAAATATTTTCATCCTTGCCAATCAAGGTTAGACTTGCACTTAGACATTACATAAAGAGAAGAACTATGATAAAAGTGGCACAAAAGTTGTTTTTAAAAGCAACCTGTTAAACAAACCAACTTGTTTGACACATTGTCAGAACTAAGATTTGTCAAAGGAAAGTTAGATTTAGGCACACGCTGAGTAATCTTACAAACCTTTTT
This sequence comes from Orthonyx spaldingii, assembly GCA_013397795.1. Taxonomy (NCBI): domain Eukaryota; kingdom Metazoa; phylum Chordata; class Aves; order Passeriformes; family Orthonychidae; genus Orthonyx; species Orthonyx spaldingii. Next base: position 291,367 of record VZTJ01006244.1, on the reverse strand, counting down.
ACTGGAGTTATCTTAGTTCAATTTTCTAAAGGATGAGAAAAACCTTACTGATTAAAAGAACGGTGTTATGAAGAGTTTCTTTCAGGCAGAGGTTTTTGGTATGCTATTACTTGACTGATTTTAGATGAGGTTGAATGTAAAAGGACAGTCACTTTTAGTTAGGTTTGGGACAAGAAGGGAGCTGATATTTGACTTTTGGCCCTGTGTCATGAACCTCCTGGCAAAATGAACCTTTGCACTGCCGAGCACAGTGACAATTTGAAGACTTCAGTGGCCACAGGTGAATACAAATCCGTTTCTATCAAATCAAATCCAATTTCAATTCCAATTCTAAAACCCGATGAGGATCTTGGAAAAGCTTTTCCTGCAGTGCAGAATAAAAACTGAATGCTTTATACAGTGGAAGATAGACTCGTGTAAGGTCTGAACTGACCAAGTGGGTTGGAGTTCCACAACAGTTTTGCTTCCACTGAGACTCAGAGATTTGCTGCCATGAACAAGTACTTACGACCAATTAGCAGAAGCTGAAATATAACTCATTGTTCTCATATTTCACAAGATGAGCTTCCTTTCAGAAATTTCAGAAGCACTGTGAAGCTTTTTGGTAAAGGGAGATATAACACCTGCAGTTTCTTTGCAGAGGTTAGAAAAGAACCAGTTTCTTTTCTCTTTTAAGTCTTAATTGTCACTAATCACTACTACTGTGTGAAATTGTGTCCAGCTGACTGAAAATGCATATAACAGATTCAAGTCTCTAAGTGATAAACCTGATTTCACTATTATGTGAATGGCACTGCCATTTAAGGGGCTTATCAGCAATTCTATTGTCATTAATAATCATATGAAGATAATTTGGAATTACTTTCTATTCAGAATTTGCTATTCCATTGTACAGTAAATATTATCATGATGTTTATGCATTAAGAAATGATGAATTTAAAATAAGGTAGTTTTCCTCAAGACGTATTCTCTCTAGGAAATATTATCTAGCATATTTTTCAAACATATATTTTCATGGGCAATTTCAAACAGATTAAATCTCTTTCTCTAAACAATTTATTTCAGTGAAAATAATTTTTTTTTCTGACAGAAAAAAATCCCAAACTTGTTTTAACTATCCCTCATTACCTTATAGTCAACAAGATTCATATATGTCCACTGAGAACATCTATGACAGAGGAAAACAAACCAAAACCATACAAGAGGCCCACGGCAGGAAACGAGATGATAATACTGTGTAGATGAAAATGGGAAGAAAGGGAAGTAAATACTTTGAAAAAATGCATGAAAATGTGTTACCTTAGTTCTGGTGTCTGTCCCAGGAAAAATACTGGTGTATTATTAAGCTTTTAAAATAATATCAATACCACTTGCAGAATAATGTCAAGACAGAATCTGAGATTATATTTGCTTTAGAGTTCTATTTGCAGACGTGCAGAGAAGACTTTCAAAAAAAATAATCACATAATTAGATAATAACCTGTATTTACAACACAGTCTATGATTAAATGAGATTATGAAGACTTTGATCCTGCATGAAAGTCATACTTGTTAATACACAACATTGAGCATGCTTTTTCCTTATGCATTGCATTTTTATCTACTACATTGATAGACTATAAGCTTACTTTGTTTAATTAAAAAACTTATGAAAAAAATAGAATTATAGTCTGTGATCCACCTCTTGTATCATCTGCAATCTGTGGTCTGTCATTAATAAATTTCTGCTTAGCTGCTGTCAGTGCCACTGTCAGAATTAATTTCTGGAAGATTCCTCTACCTGGCTGAAGATTAACCTGTAACTGCTATAGATGATTGATGGCACCTATCACCAGTAAGTAACGAAATCAACCTTAGATATAACAAGTAGATTTTTTTTTTTCCCACACAAAAGAGAAAATAACTTGATTATTGTAAGGGTGACAGGGATTTGATCAGAAAGTGGAGGAAAGGGATGAAAGTTAAATCTTCTGGGTTCTGATCACTCTCTTTTTCTGATCCTTTTGGACAAATTTTGTTGGAATGAATGAGAAAAGGAAACAGCATTGTCGTTGTCATGTTTAAAATACTCCACTGCCTTTAGCTTCGAGTTAAATGCTCCCTATGCACAGCATCTGAGGAAATTTAGGACTCTAAAAATGATTAGCTGGCAGCAGAAAAACATAGATCATAGGTTTTCTCCACTGGTGTCAAAATGTGAGGAGAAAATAAGGGCTTGACTCCTCGAGATGTCGAACACTGGTGTTTGCACTAGAGGGAGCTACCAGGGGACCTTAGCTTTTCCCAGTACTGGATGTTGAAATTGGATTCATTTTCCCTGCCCAAGTGGTATTGGAGTCCAGGGGCATTGTGTTCTGCTCTGCTCCCAAAATTAGTTCATTTCAGGAAAGGAGAAGCTCTGGATTTCCATTCCAGTGCCATGTCAGGGCAAGAGCAGAAGCCCCTTTTTCCCTGGCTGAATGTGCCAGGCTCTGTTTTGGACAGGGACCACCCTCAGATGGACCCTGCCTGGGCTTTCTGTGAGGTGAGTGTGTGTCCTTGTTGGGCTGACCAGTGGGAATATTAAGGAAGACGCATTCAGGCTTTTCCTGATTATTTAGACTGTTGACTTCTTGCCCTTTCAGAGCCTGTGTAATTGTAGGTATGTCTAAAATCTCCCCCTGGACTTTTAAGTGTGCTGAGACTCTACTGACCTGGGTGAAGCAGCAGTTGCAAGGGTGTTTGAAAGGCTTAAACTTTGTACTTGAATCCCCACTGCAGCGTTTAGCCCTAAATACCTCTTTTTCCAGGAATGCTCTTTGTTCAGCAGCAGAGTTTTCTGCTTTTGCTGTCCCTTCTGATCCTGGTGATAATGTTCCACATAGGAAGTTTAAGAAGGATTATAATTTCTTTTTCAGGTATGCAGTGAACATTCCAGATTCAGCATTTTTATACTCCTATACTGCTGGAAAAACAGATCACTAACTAGAAAACCAGCCACAGAATACATGTGCAAATGTCTTGGTGTTCAGGAAGCAAATTTACCTAATTATTAGGTCCCAATTGTTCTAAGTCAGCTAAATAATCAGAAATTAATAAACAGCTAACTCATTCTTAGCAGAGACTAAATATGGATCTAAACAAGGAAACCTAAACTGAAAGGTTGTCATGGTGATATGCAGGCGACTAAGCAAGCAGTGCAAAACTCCTCTTCCTAGGAGACCTGAGAGACTAGCTCAAATTTTTATCTGTCATGCTTAATTTATCATTTCACTGAAACAGTTGTCAACATGCAAAATGTGTAGAAGGCTTGTATCTGGTACCTTTTGGTTTTCAAGGGCACAACAGATTTTGCTTCCAGATCTATTTCAGATTCAGCCTTACTTAAAGAGAAAAAATAAATATTTTTGGGTGATTTCCTGCTATTTTTGTCCTTTTACTATTTATAAGGGCAATTAAATATTGAGATTACTCCCTCTTAAGCATGTCATCATGAGGTCACATACTGTAGTATGTTTTACTCAACTAAAAGTGTTGAGTTCTCTAAGAAAGGAAACAAGGAAAGTAGATTCTTGCAAAATTCATGCATGCACAAAGTTAGATTAGAAATCTGGTGATTTCAGTCTTGGAGCTACTGCTTGTATGGAAGAGAAAATAAGGACTCACCATCAGCATGTGACTTAATAGGTGTCAGTTAATTAAGCTTTGGTTTTAAAATAATTTGAGCTTTAAAAATTCTTTATTTTCAGTATTCCATCAAGTAATTTGGTTATTAAGAACAAGCTGTTGGATTTCAGTGTTTTTTTTGGGTTAAGCTCTTGCTCTGGGTTCAAATGTCTCTGAACTAGAGTATATAACTACTAGCTGTTATATTGTTGAGGTTCAATTACTTAATTTCTCTTCTCAGTAAATTCAAGATAATATTACACATGCCAGGCTAAGTAGAACATCTGGTAATTCACATCTGCATCTTTTAAGAAGCAACGACAACAGTTCAAAAAATGGCTACAAATTAAGTTCTATTCAAGTAATTGGAGGTACCCAACAATATGTTTAAATAAATTGGTCACATTATCCTGATTTATTGTTTTCTCCTAAGCTTAGACAGACTTTGCATGCTACAAAATTAAATTCAGGAAAGATATCACTGCTTTGATATAAACTGAGATGCCACACGTACTTCAGCACCACAGTAAGATCCTGGTTTGCTCACCTTTACAAGCAATCTAAAAAAAGCACAGTAATGACAGCAAAGTGCAGACTCTGCTCCTGCTTATTCTTTGCTCTCTTAAGCCAACGGGAAGCTGCATGAGGGTGGGGAGTGTCAATCCCAGGTGTGTGGAGCACCCCCTGGGAGGCAAAGTGGACAAAGTGGGCCTGGGAGCTTTGATTTGCAGGAGATTCTCCATCTCCCTGCAATCATCTCCGTGGGAGATGGCTGTGGCCATTAGGCAGGCTGGAATCATGGGATGTGAGTGGTGAGGAGAAACAGGAAGGTTCGTAGAAGTTTCTGTCGTGAGGTTTTACTTCAGAAATATTGATGTTACACGAAAGTGTTAGAGGGAAAACGTTCACAGTCAGGCTATGCAGGAACCCCCTGGCATGGGATTTAGGTGGCATTTCTGATAGAAGTGGAATTTTTTTTTTTTCGTTTTCCTAAAATTTGATTTTATTTCTTGCAGCAAATTATTATAGTTGTATCACCTGTGGTTTCCTACTATTTTTTGCTCTATTGAGCCTTTTTTAATTTTAAAGTTAATGAATTATTAAATGCATCTATTATAGAGATATAATTAAAAGGTGTTACTGTATTTTTTCTAGCAACAGCCATCATTAATAACATCCTTTTTCTTTTATTTTGCAAGTCTTACAAATTCCTGGGAAAAAATAATCATTGATTATTAATCCTTAGGAAGCCAAAATTCGTGCTTGCGTCAGAGGGAATCTCTACAAACTGAGCCCCCCTACATTTTACCCTTTCATGGAGAAAAGTTGCATATTTACCCCTTTTGTGTAGAAGAATACTGGCATGGCGGCGTCCATTCCCATTCTCGACGTAGCAGGAATAATTCCCCAGGTCTGCCTCTTCGACTGAATCAAGAATCAATGAGATGGAAACCTCCTGTTCCCCAAGATGTTCCTTGAGAACCCTGAGAAAAAACCAACAAGCGCTGCTGTTCTGCTTGTACCGCAGTGAAGCTTGAGATAATCATGACACAATAATGCTACGTACAACTCACAACTCTCTGGCTTCAAATTTAGTTATGCTTTGATGCAATCTTAATTTAATTATATCATGCCCTTTTCTTCCTCACTTCTAATGAGGAGGTTTGGCTTTGTAAATGTTAATGAGAGCTGCAGTTCATTGTCTTCTTTAAGCAGAGTGATATGTACATGGATAATACATCATTGCACACTTTGATGGAGACCCTGATCCATGAAGTCTTGGAATGTTAGAAAAGAGAAAATTGAAAACAGTAATTTCAGGGTGTAGGGTCACACCAGGAGTCTGGGCCAAACACACTATTTGTGCTTTTTCTGAGGCTCTTCCACATTCTACTCAGAAACGACATGTTCATGCCATGGACTGAGAGACAATTTCTAGAATGCATCATAAAATTTGATTATGTTTTATCAAACAGTAGAAAGAACTGGGATACCAGGTGCCGCTAGTTCATACAGATTACAAATAAAACGCTTCCTTTGTAAGACTCCACCTGTCTTCCCATTACTTTCTTTCCCTCTTAGTAAGAACATCAGTGGTTTTAGGAACTCAGGAAAGCAAATGACAAATTATTCCAGGCCTGACAAAAGAAGTGGAAACGAGCTTTTCTGCTGCTCCCTTCACAAAACAAGAAAGTTGTAACAGAGTTCTTGTCACTTTTTTGTCAGTTACAGATATCCAAGTCATTGGCTGAAGGACTTGGGAAAGGTTTAAACACAAAATATAGCTGGTTTTATTGTCACGTGCCATTTAGTATATTGGTCTTGACCTTTACAGAATAAACTTGAAGTACACTGGGGTGAAATACACTTCCTTTTTGCCTATATTTGGGGATGATGACCTTGAAAGTCTCTGCGGTCTTCTTGATTTTGCTAATTATAATTGCATTGTGCATAATTTATTTTTCTTGGGTTTTATTCCTCTATCTCTCATTTGCATTACAATTATTATTAATAATATCTGTTTATTATTATAGTTAGTATTATTGCTATCATTATAACCTCTTTTTCTGTCTCAATTATTGAACTCTTCTTATCTCAACCCTGTCGTGGATTTACCCAGGAAGGGTCAGTCTTGCAAGTGACCTATGGTGCAGGAAGCAGTGCACCTTGCTTCCTGGGAAACAGAACCAGTGACCAGCTAGTTTTGAGTATTAATGGGTATATAATCCAATTAAAAGTTGTTCCGCTTCCAGAAAAAAAAACATATTTAAGAGAGATACACCTGAGAAAAAACCCTTTTTCCTGTCCTGTTGCTGCCAGAGAAGCAAGTCCTGTGCTTCTCTCTCTGGTAAGAGTGGGCCTTTACCCTTCCCCCCCCTCAGAGCAGGGAGGGGGGGAGGTTTGGAAGGGAGTTTGCAGCAGTGCAGCTGAACGTGGGGAGGACCCGGCCTGAGCTCTCCGGCTCTGATACAGCTGGGCAAAACATTCCAACTACAG
>VZTJ01006244.1:228250-283973 GCA_013397795.1 Orthonyx spaldingii | reverse complement strand
AGTAGTAAACTGACTGAAAGTCAAAGTGTTGTTTTTTGTATTGTCATTGAAAAAAATGAAAAAGGGGGAAGAGCAGGGATGTTCTGACGGGTTTGTTCTAGTTCTTAATTTTATTTCCCCTCCTTTTAAGTCTGTTAATAAACTTTCTTTATATTCTTTAAAGTTTAAGCCTGCTTTACCTACTCCTAATCCTTATCTCACAGCAAAATTAAATAAAATCTGGTAAGTGTGCTGGCGTTTTGCCAAAAACTCAAGTGAACGAACTCAAACCACTACAAACCCACAAGCTTTACTTTCATTCTGGTACTTCTCCCCAACTGAGGGGGATAATAGGGGAGTGAGTGAGTGGGTGTGTGGAACTTAGCTGCTGGCTGAGGTTAAACCATGACATGCACACTTAGATTTGCCTGAATTTCTGAGTTTGAATTTCTAAGTCTGAATTTCTACGATACATAGAAATAGTGATATATACACATGTAGAGTTATAAATGAAAATGGAATCTCTTTAGATCCATGCAGATACTTGATATTGGATAGGAGTTGGTATGCTATGTCAAGCATGTAACTCTCAATACAAAACCATTTTTGTCCTTAATTTCCAGATGAGGCAGCACTGTGAGGAGCAGTAGACATAGATGGCATGAATTGCCAGATCCTCTCCAAAACAAGTATTTCAGCAGATATAAGCAGCCCAAATAACAGGATGCTTGGCTCTCACAAGCCAGATAACATCCCGGGAAACTCAGATTCTTTTTCATGAAGAAATCAAAAGATTCCGATAGGGAAGTCAGACTCCAGCATTTATTTAAGGTTTCATGTTTGAAAATACTTTCTTGATCTGTTTTTCTCAATACATTTATTTTTCTTTGTTTCATCTTACTAAGTGCCTTCATGGTTGTTTTTGTAGATTGCCACATTTTGAAAAAAGTCACCAGGTAAATTCCAGCTGGTCAACACTACGGCCCTTTTTTGGGTAGCTATTCTGCTTTTGCAACTCTCTAACATCAGATTTGGCTGAGGAGGGCATTTTTCTGTTCTCTGCTGGTGGAGTTAAAAAGATAAAGAATGCATGTTACTAAAACAGGCATCAGACCCCAAATGCTCATTAGTTAGTGTGTGATAAAAAGTTTTACATTAACTATCAAAAAAATATAGAGAATAAAGAAAAAACTTTCTCTTTTACCTAATGTCACTTTCCCAGACTCGACTATCATCCAAATCTTCAATAAACTTCTCCCCTTTCATCCAGTAGATTAAAGGACTGACGTCTCCACTATATCCAAAGAAAGCTCGGCAGGTTAGATTGGCAGAACCGCCTGTTGCAAAGAATGTAAGAAAATACGTTTATTTCACAGTTTAAAGTTGTTTTTTAAAAACCAAAATAGTCATGAAGCTCCTCATTTTCCAGGTGCTGTTAAAAGTTACCAAGAACATCTGCTTGTGTTGACACTAGGCTCAATACATTTTCTGAAAATAAATACAATAAAAATGAAATTAAATTACATATAAAGACAGGAGTAATCTTTTTTCAATAAGCTTTTTTTTTGGTAAGGAAATCAGAGACTATGTTTTTTCAAAAGGTGTTAACAAAATATTTCTATGTTTTCTCTGAAAAAGGTAAAAGTTAGGTAAAATAGACGTGTAATCACATCTGTGTTAGTTCAGCTTTACAATAGTTTCTGGTATATTCCTGTAGAATTCTATTCCCAAGGAATACCTGGTAGAAAGATGTGTGCTCATTGCTAAACTACTTCAGCAGGAAAATTTTAATCATTGACACTTGAAAACAGCAAGTGTGAAATAATTCTGGACATTGTAAGCCATAAGAATGGGAAAAACCATTAGCAGAACATACAGCAAGGAGCAGAAATTTCATATATATGTACAGCACTACTTATTTAATCATTATAATGAGGATTAAAAATCTCATGTGCCTTTACTCTGTTTATTTTCATTATGAAGTCTTACATTGTAAGATCACACCTCTTGGCTTTGGTTTTTCATCTGGTGCATATACAGGGATTGAAATGGCACCTTGCACACTTTTTGTGTGTTGATAAGACTGGATAAAGCAAGAGGACAGACACACAGCTAAAGATCTCCCATTCGCTTCTGTAAAGAGGTTTGTCTTGACATGCATCAACTCTTCTAAACTGCCGTGTGCATTCCTTTAGAGGATAATTACACAGTAACTTAAGGAAATGTTGGGATGTAAGAAGTATTTTTTTCCCCCATGAAGAGGTATTTTCATGGAGTTTATATTACTGCTGAGACCAAATTCATATTTTATTTATGCTTCCAGTTTTTAATTTTTGGATTTTAAAGCTGACTGACCACAGTTCTTGGACAAAAAATAAGAAAAAAAGCATTGTTAGCACTACTTCATCTGCACCAAGATGTCATAAGTCCATCTGGGTTCAATGAATTTCCTCAGAAATACAGTTTTGGGTCAGGACCTGGTCCTTCTCAAATATATGACAATTGAACATCTTATTTACTTTTTAGCATGGAAACAAATGCAGGATGCTGTGTAATAAGAAGACAAGTAATTATTAAATAAATGCCTTTTTTATCTAAAAAGATTTATAGTTTTCTGTAAAAGCATCTGACTCCTCTGTCTGGCTTGAACACTCACATCCATGCCATGAAAGGTATGGAATCAAATGTCTGTGTTCAAAATGTGCAACATCAAGGCAAGTACCATCTCTGCTGCTTTCACAATCTGTTTTGGAACTTTAGGAACTCATTTGCTTTTAGTCATTTCACGAAGGTTTGTTTCTGCCACACCTTTTGCCAGCAATGCTTGCTAAGGAGACAGAAGTATCCCAGCAGTTGAAATTAGGATGGAGAGAATTGTCTCATTCATAATCAAAAAGTATGAAATGGAATCTCTGAATACTGAGAAATTTTAATAATCTCGCATATTCTAGAGCAAAGCTGCCAAATGTGAGTATCTTCAGTGAGAGGGCAAAAACTCTCTTTCTAAAAACAAGCATAACTCCTGTTTCCACACCCCAGGGAGCGATGGTCAGGACACCTCCCTGGAAACTCAATTTCTCAATCTCTTCACAACTCAAGAAGTGCCATTTGAAATCACTGGGGGAAAGATTTTTGCAATCTTGAAGCTATTTGCAGGGAATGAGATGAGCATCAGGACACCACTTAATGTGGGTCAAGTGCATGAAAACCTGTAACAGAACATGATAAATTCCTTGGTTCCTTGCCCAGGACATGGAAACCCAGTTTCTTATAGCAGTGGCATTGCAGATATATACCAAGTGTGGAGGGTTTTCTTGTTTGGTTTTGGTTTTGGGGGCTGCTTTTTTTTTTTTTTTTTTTTTTTGNTTTTTTTTCTTTTTTTTTTTTTTTTTTTTTGGTTTTGCTTCATAATTATGATACTTGAACCTGTGAAAATGAAAACATAAAGCCTTAAAGGATTATGAACGTCTTGGCCACAGTGGAATCTGTTCACTCTTGAAATGGGAGAAGGCACCTGCACACCTAAAGCCAAAGCAGGCTCCTGTGATAATTGGACAACCCCTATGGCATTATCTACCAGACTTAGAGGGAAGAGTGCTACCTAATGCATCATTGTCACTTCTTGGGCTTTTTCCAGAGCTTTCCTGCCAAGCCAAGGCCCAGTTGAAACTTTATAGCTTTTAAGAGCTGGCAAGATCACAGCTAGAGAGACTGTAACTTCTGGCCAATTTATCCATGATTCACAGAGATTAGACACCACAGGTGCTGAACCATCAAAGCTCTCCAGGCTCCTGCAGCTAACAGGTACCCCCCGAGAGATGATTTTTGCTCTGAGCAGCCATCTGAGTTTTTTACAGGTGAATATTATGAGCATAGATTTGTTTTTTAAAAATAAACATCCTCTGTTAAGGGCAAAAATTGACCAAAAAAAAATAAAAAAATTTGTAAGATTAAGGTTGTTTTCCTTATTAAATTCTTAAAGAAGTTTCCCCCCTAAACAAAACATTTAAACATATCTTTAAACATAGAATCTGAAGTTTTCATTCAACATGAAATAGTTGCAACTGAGAAATAAATTAGGAAGAATGTAATGCCACTTAGCAGTACTGTGTTGATTGCAGTTACTCAGTGAAGGCCATTACCATGCTGGGGTTTCAGCTATAAATTACCTGTACTGTCTATCTTGACCAATCTTCACAACAAGCCAGTGGGAAGTTCATTAGCTGGCCATCAAAGAAGAATCAGTGATCACCTAATGACCAACTGTGACCATTAATAAAGGGCTCTGTTACTCCAAGGCTCACAGCTCCTTGCAGAGGGCACGGAGCTCCCTTGGTGAAGCAAAGAGGCTCCCAGCTGCAGGCACATGTAAATAAAGGCTGCCTGAAGGGCAATGTTATGAATGGACAGAGTATTTTGGGAGCACATCTTGATCTCTGCTTGAGAGCTGCTGCCATGAGAGTGAGTGTGTGCTGTAGGAGGGGCTGCATTTTTGCCTAGAAGTGCACTTTTGAAGTGAGCAGACAATCTCTATTTTGGCACAGAGCAGCTGCTCTGAATGGACAATCTGCTTTTAAAAGCCTGCAAATTTGTAGAAAACATGCAATATACAATAAATACAAGAGTTGCTTTGCTTCATCTTTAAGCGAAGGTATAAAAAAAACCAGTCAATCAATTAATAGAAATCCCTCACAGTTAACCTTAGGCAACTGTTTCTGTCCATGTGTTTTCTGTACTGAGGAAAACTAGAGAAGAGATCTGAAAGTAATAAAAGTTTCATGAATGGATGTATAATGCTATGTCATCAGTTTAAATTTTTCTGTAAACGCTGTATTATTACAAATTTATAGTCTATTGTTAAAGGATTTTAAATTTACCAAAAGTTTTCAGTTAAATTACTAGGGAAATTCATCTTTTTCTGTCCCCTTTGCTGTAAGAAGTAAATTCAATTTATATCCCGGGTAAACTGCTTTGTTTTGGTTTGGGTTTGTTTGTTGTGGTTTTTTGTTTTGCTTCGTGGTTTTTTAATGGACCCTTGAAAAGCCCAAAGGCATCAGAATAGAACTATTAAGTGCATCTTATAGTGTTGTTATTTTTATTGGCATCCTCTCAAAAAAAACAAACAAAAAAATCAAAGCACATTAAAGGAAGGATAAAGAGAAAAATAACACTTTTGAATTCTCAGTATAATTATATATTTTTTACCTGTGAAATAATGGAATAAAAACATGCAAGAGAACACATAAATAAATTCAACAGCATCTTTCTCATATAACCCTTGTTTCTGAAGATGAAATTGTCTTACAGTATTGAGTTTATTTTTGTAAAAATTGGAATGTACAGCACTACATGTTCCTGCTGCTCACTGTGATAAAGTCACACCGTCAGCTCAAGCCAACTGAGTTCAAACTTAACTAGAGAAAAGCTCTTTGCCTTCCAAACTGAGACCAGTTTTTGTTGCTCAGTACTCTTCCAAGTAGAGCAGGATGCAAGAAGGGACCACACCAAGGTGTGCTTCCTTGAAACCAGCAAATCCCTTGAGCAGAACAACACAGATTTTGTGTTCATTTTCACGAATTGCCAATATTTGGGGCCCTTTGCAAACTTCTGCTATGGGAGCCCATCCCCAGCAGAGGGCACTGTCTAACCTCCAAACATTATTTAAAAAAAAAACCAACTAAATTCCTAGTGTATAAGTTCTAATTAAAAATATCAGCCTGCTAAGAACGTGCTAGTTGTAATTAGCAAACAGCAAATGCTTTGTGGTTGGTGAAATGTCATCTTGTATGGTCAGTTGAAATTCCATTTGCACCATTACTGGTACAAGTTGCCACACAGCACGAGAGCACCTTCCTATCCTTTGATTTCACAGATTCCTCAGTGAAGGGCAACCATTTTTTGTTGGCAGAAATTTTAATAATCAGACATGTTCTGCAACCTCTTTTTTAGAAGATCTCTCAAAGACATATTATGGAAATGTTTGAGAGCCATGCTCAACATCTAGTGATATTGAGGGTCAAAAGAGTGGAAAGGTTAAGTGCACTGAAATGTGTGACTTTCTTTTACTGTGCAATGTAAGCCATTTATACAACTTATGTACAGGAAATACCTAGGCACTACCTACACAGTTACAAGTATGCCATTTATTTGTAATGTTAATGTCTCAAAATGAAGTTATAAAAGTTCAAGACAGATGCAATCAAAATCTCGCACACAGGAATTAAATACTGTTCTTTCCATTCACATCTGAGAAAAAATACTGACAAAGTATCAGTCTTCCAAGTGGAGGGTTGTGCAACTCCCTAGGTGTGACAGATCAGCATTGACAGAAACAAGTCGATGACCCACTTGTTGTGCCAATGTCATCTGACAAGGCCAGCAGGCAGGTGAGTAGAAGCTGCTCTCATTTTCAGAGAAGTCTTGTGTCCTAAACCAATTCAGCAGTTATTAAAAGCCTTCATGTAAATGTGATAAAGAAAAAAATTTAAAAAACAAAGAAAAATGAGGTACCATATAGTTTTCAGCCATGTGACTTGATCGTATGATCATCTATTCTTGATCTGTAAGGATTCTCTTAGAGCAGGATGAACGGCAGAGATGCCTCTGGATTCCTTTCTTGCATACACAAAGCACCACCTACTGCTATCTGCCCTCCAGTTTACATGCATATCCTTGTACCTTGATATCTTGTACTCCCTTACCATAATGTAAATGTCTTGCTGCATGCTTCATACAGCAAGATAGGACAAATTAAAAAAAACCCAAAAAAACCAAAAACAAACAAACAAACAAACCCCCCAGAAAATATAAACAAAACCAAGCAAAACAAAATATTATTTTCTGACATATAACTGCAACCTGGGAACTGCAAAATTCTGGTCTCATCATTGAGTAGTAGTTTTTTCAAGTTTTTGGCAAGCCATCAGATATTGCACTATACAATTGTGGAGATACAATGTGCAAATTCCCTCTATTTTGAATTCAGTAGAGGTAAGTTTGAGAGGGTTGTGTATAATCATTCCACTAAGTGTTATCATGCAAGCATCATACAAAGTGCTGAATGTGATTACACAGCTATATTTCTTCATTAATAGGCCTGTCCATATTTTGCTGTGCTGCAGAGTGGAATTTTGATTGCATTGGAATCAAAGTCACTTTTGGAATAAGTCCTTCAGGCCAGAATTGTGTAAACTTAAAGTACATATCACCATTCTTCCACAATAAAAAAAACATCAGCAGAAGGTTCTCAACAAGACCAGAGAGAGATTTTAGTTTTTTTGAGAGAGAAAGTAGTTTTTGAAGTTTTACTGAATTTGTAAACATCACTATTTAGGGGAGAGGTTAAACAAATTCCTCCCTTCAATTTCTGATTATTTTGTTTTAATTGGAAAGAAAAAAAACAAAACTCTAATTCTTGTTCATTAGATTTTTCCTTGTTGTTCTTTTCACTGAGCAGGTAGTCCTCATTCACCATAAACTCATTCACCTGTTCACAGTTACCCATTACCGTGTGAAAAACCCTTTGCCTTCCAGGGCTTCCATCTGCTGAATTACAGTTCAACAGCAGGACACCTAAAGAAGGTGTCTGCATGTTCCTGCTGACATGTTCCTGCAATCAGCCCCAAGATAGTGGAGTCTGCAACACTTTATAAGGTGCTGAGCTTAAACATATATGGTAAGATTAACCTATTGAAATATTTTAGTGGGCTGATGCATAGCTTGTGAGGGAAAAGAAGCTCAAATCCTTTCTGCTTTGAGCAGGCTCACTAGCAGCTGGGCTGTCAGAGAGAGAAAGTCAATGAAGACAGCAACCACCAGAGCTGACTGCAGAAAAAGAAGTGATGTATGAGACTTGGGGTTCAAAATGTCCAGAACATCTCTCAGGTACGTAGATTGTTAAACTTGCCCTCATTTCACAATAGGTAACAAAAGTCTGTAACCAATAATCTTGATTTTTCCTAACAGCAGGCTTCTCCTCCTGATAGATGGGAACGTCAGGCTGATAAATTAGCTGTTCAAGAAGTATTTTGCACTCTTTCCTCTTCAGAAGTAGAGGCTGGAGTGGGAGACAACTGTCACAAGCATAATGCAAGTATTGCTAAAGAAAAGGAAAGCCACTGCAATTGTTTTACAAACTTGACTTAACACTTACTCTAGAAGCTCATATTTTCTCTTTTTTTAGAAAATGCATTTATAAACACTTTTTTACTGTGCCCTTTCTGCAAGATCAAAAGATAATTTCTGTTTTAAAAGCTTAGCTGTTTTTAGATATAAGTCACAAAAAAAAATATTCTAGGTAATAAAATATCGCCAATGGAAAAAAAAAAAAAAAAAAGAGAAAGAAGTGGCTCTAAATGTCAAACTTCACATGTGTGTTAGCCCTTACAGATTTGTGTCTTGGGAGCTTTAAATCTGTTCATACCATGCACAGCTTAATATTGTTCAGTGTTTTGTTTCTGGATTCTGTTTAAACCACACTGCCTTTGATTATGGTGTCATGGTTTTTGCATTTCAATGATGTTACATGGTAAAAAAAACAACCTTAGCCAACAGTCCAAAGTTCCCACTGCAGAAAGGAGTCCATAAGGGCTCCCATAACGGACCGTGTGGTCTCTTCCTATGCCCTGAAAGTCTCCTCAAGTCACACACCCGGGGCTGCCACTGCCCTTCTGCCGCCGCTGACATCCAGAAAGGCCTTGTGTCTTTAGCTTTGTGAAGTCCTGCTCTGGGTCACATTTTTGAAAACTTCTAGAAAAGCAGAGAGGTTTGCTGTTTAAGGCCGCCACATTTCAGAGACTTTATGTTAGTGAAAAAAAAAAAAGTTTCAATGTATGTCCCTCTGGTAAAGAATATTTACTGATAAGAAATGCAAAAAGCCCCTGGGGTTCTGTAGGTGACTCTGGGACTCAAGAAATGACAAAGGTAGAATAATTTCTCTACTAGTTAGGAAAGACAGTTTCAAGCCATTACAGCTCTCACTACCTATTTCTCAGTTCCAAACAGTATCCAGAGGTAAAGTAGGAGCAAAGGGGGACTTCAGAGGCTCTCTTGGTCAGAATACAGCTATTGCTAGACTTGTTTTGCTGAGGAACTTGAATAACACACAATACCACAGATCCCTTTCCACGTTACTTTCTTTTACTTGTGAAAACTGTAGCTATAATTGACCTTTTTTTTTTTTTTTTTTTAACTTGAAGAATGTTGTTCCAGCAGATAAAAGCATTCAAATGTCTTGCTGTGGAGATTTTTTTTTATAAATCCTGTTTTCCTCTTTCTGAACAGAATGTGATGGGTTTGCTTTGGTCTCTTGTGGTCAATGTCAAAAAACTGTGCTCATAAATCATCACAACCAGTACCTTCTCCCAGCCTCCCTCTCAGGTGCACTGCACACCACTTCCTGTACAAAGAGCAGATGTTCTGATGTTCTAGATAATGATAAATAACATACTTACTTTCCCAAACGTCGCAAACAACTTAGTATGTCAGATCACACTTAAACGTAAATATCAACAATCTTAAGGAACAGACTTATCAATTCAGGTTAAACACAAATTCAAATTCTTGTGGCTCTTTCAGCCCCTAACTGTTCATCAAGTTGATTTCTTTGGACATAGAGTTTAACGAACAGCATTAGAAAATGTTTTACTGGAATGTCACATAATAGCTGCTCTTTAACTGCTTTGGAAAGAGGGACTGCAGTGTTTGTACCATCATTAGATAATTTGAGTGTGTACACCAAATTCTCAGATTTGGAGTCAGACATATACACTAAATAATAAGTTGTGGGTTTATTTTCCATTGATCAGCCTGACTATTCTTTTCCTCTCTTTGCTCTTTCTTCATAAGCAGGGCTACCATGGACTGAGTAGGCTGCAGGGAATTATTTGGATAAGGAGGTATTCTGAAAAATGCTGTACAGATCGGTTGCATATAGACAATAAAAAAAAAATTTGAGCCTTTGAAAGTAGCATACACAGTGTCACCTACACCTGGGTGGTTATAAATGAAACTGAGACTCCAAATTACAAACAACAAAATAATTAAACATTCTATCTTCCTCTGGTAATCTTTCTCTTCATCACGCACTCAAAACACTAGCAGGTCTAAGATGTTCTGTTCTGTTCTGTTGGATCAGATTGTATGATGGAAAATGTCATTTGGAAAAGACCCAGAGTAGTTTGACAAACATTTGAATGGGGAAAACTACTGCTCCCATGAAGCAATGTGGCACAACAGGATAAATACAATTGAAATAAACCATATCTATTATGTAAATCAAACTATTTCGATTTGGTTCTAAAATATGTGACACCACTAGTCTGTTCAAATTTTCACCTGGAAAGCAATAAAGAACCACTGAAAACTGGAGCCCTGATGAACTGAACCTACTGATTACTAATAAAACAGATAAATAAAATCAACACCAACTTTCAGTTTTATTGCAGTAAAGCCTCTGACATTAGAAAGGGATTTTATGTTTATTCATACTGGGGTTTTTTACATGAACAAAAGAATGAAAAAGAGTGATATCTATATATCTACATATAGATATAGATAGTTTAAATGTGCTTCTACTTTAAATCATGANACCTGCGTGCGGCGTGAGAGCCTGTGTCCGGGCACGCGAGGGTACTGTCGCCCCTCGACCAGCCGGGCGGTCAAGCGGTCAGCGACAATTTCCCATTTGATTAAGTATCATATGGACTAGTATCTGTTTATATAATTTTTAAATCCCACCACTTCCTGTACACATAAAATGTTGCTATTGCATAAAAATGGAAATGCATGCTGTTCTTAAGAGCACTAGGCTTTCTGCTTTTACACAGTAGTCATTATGTTATGTAGTCTTTCTATTTCTCTTGCATAGAGAAATAGAAATTCTCTGCTTTCGTAAGAAAACACTGGAACAAAATGCATTAGAACAAAACCCTCTCGTTCACAAAGATGCAAATGGAGAAACTAATTTGCTTCTCAGTGACAAATATGCTGTATTCTTGGACCATACACGTGCTGGAATCATCCACTGTTATTGATCAGCTTCAATAACAAGTGTGGATTGATAGACAGCACCTAGTGAAGGCAGCTGCACAAATGCCACTGATGGAATAAAAAGCTCCAGCTAGCGCTACATATGTGCTACCTAACTTTAAAGGAAAAACCTGTAGAAATGGGAGCAAGCTTGAATTCTTGGTGCTGTACCCTGCTTTCTGACCTGTGCGGCAGAGGACCTGAGATACAAGAGTTCCCACAGGGAAAAAGATGTGTCTGGCCAAAGGCAGGATTCCTGCCACACCTTCCTGGGCCACACAGCTCCAACCTCTAGGTCCTCACTCTGTGTGTAAGCTCCTCTTCTGTGGCAGGGCCTGCCTACTGCTCCCAACCCCTTCTCTCACTCTGGTTTTAATGTGAGTGAAGACCAGTGAATTTCATTTCCCTCTGCAGAGAGTAGCTATTCTTGCATATCATAGGCCAGAGGGGGAGAGTTGTTCTTGCACTCCTAAATAACACCTGCTCAAGGGCTGGCTTCTTGTTGGCTGTCGCTCTTTAACAGGAAAATGACCTGACCAGACTGGAGGTGCTGTAGGAAGAAGCAGAGACTGATGTTCCCCTCTGTGTTTGAAGTAGGTGCCGTCCTGGGCATCATAAAATGTGATTCTCCCAAAACAGCTTCCTTCTCAAGAACAATTAATCATCAAATTATTTTGGTTTCTCGCATATTTTTGTCAAGAGGAGATGCTCTTGAATACTGGAAAGTCTGAACAGCAGCAAGGCCGAAATGATTTATCTTCTTGCAGCAGCCATGTGGCTGACTCGTTTCTCTAGTCCATCTTCATTCTCTTTTAGTTGTAATTTCCATGGTTGCACACCACAGGGTCCTGCCAGCAAAACTTCTGAGAGATTTAGGGCTCCTGTATCTGAAGCCAAATGCTTGAGGTCAGCAAGCAGGATATGAATACTCTTTACTTAAATAATTGTGAATTTCCCAAACAATCTAGACAACCCACCCTCCTCATGCTGCATGCCCACCAATGCTGTAGTTTCTTTCTTGTTGTATTGTTTGCTTTCATTTGGTTGGGGTTTTGTTTTTGGTTTTTTGGGTGGGGTTTTGCTTTCGGTTGTTTTTTTGGTTTTGTGTTTGCTTTTTTTTTCGTTGTTGATATTGGGGGTTTTTTTTGGTGGTGGTGGTTTTTTATATTTTCTAAGTGTTCTGAGAGGCATGGGAGTTACAACATTTCTAAAAAGTATACAAAAATGAAGGAAAATTTCACCTTGTTCCATTCAAGCCCTGGGAATACAGAGCACTGTCTACAATGCTGTTTGTGCTTTTAACAGTTTCTGCAGGTCTCAAAGCAAGGACTAAAAGCAAGGTTTGAGTGACAATAGAAATATGAGGTACGACAGCTGCTGGTTACAGGAACAGAGACAAATATTCATTATGCAATATTTATGATACAAACTGTGCAAGGAGAGAGGTGGCAGGCTGGTGTCTGTGACAGTGCAGGTCTCTGCAGAGCTGCGGGTGCCACCACTCACTCAGTCCCCTGCCCCCCCAGAGCTGAGGCTGCCAGTCACCCCAAGCTGCATGACGGCTTTTTAATGTGGACACTTGTCCACAAGAGACCAGAGTAACTTTGCAAAACCCATTTGCACTTGTGGCTCAGAGCCAGAATTTTAGTCCAGGTCTGGGGAAGAAGAGGGTATGTTAACCCTTGCACTCCATAGCCTGTCACCAGCTCTAGAAACATCATTGCAGCTACAGGCTTTGATTTTATTGATGCAATTGTTTGCAAGTGCTGTTACAAACTACTGGATAGTAAAACATTGATGGAATTTTAGAAAGTGCTTAGTACGGTGTCTGCTTTCAGTCCTTTGCCATCTAAATGGCATCCATCCCTTTAAAAATGTGTCATAAATGCAGCATGAAAATGAGTGTTATTTATAAAACAGTCCAAAATGGATGGCCTTAAGCACTAAATATTGCATGCTCACATGTCCAGAAAGTTTCCTGTATATGTATAGTGTACACTCTCGATGGAGTGTAAATCCATACTTAAAGGAAGCTGTATGGATTATCTAAAGTGGGAACAGTGAGGAGAAAGAAACCACTTTAAAACACTGTAATGGTAATTTAGGATCATTGATCCACAAACACAAAAAGTGGGAAAGAAAACAGTCATCCATACTGAATCAGAGCAAAGATCTACTACTCCAGCATCCTGTACCATTCAATAGCATGAGAGGCAAAAATCTATGAGTGTCATAGTCCCTGAAAACAAACTTAATTTTATGATGAAAGTTTTGACAGACTTTAACCACAGCAATGCAAAGAATAAAAAGCAAGGTCATATGGCTGTCCTTTGTAAGCAGTTAGTCTGTCTGTTCGAATGGGTTGTGCATATAAAATAGGACCAGGAATCAGCTTCATCAGCACCAGGATAGAAAAAGGAAAAGAAAAAGAAAAAGAAAAAGAAAAAGAAAAAGAAAAAGAAAAAAAAAAAGAAAAAAAAAAATAGGCCTTCTGATGGAAGTTCAGCAATGTGCTTTTTAAAGAAAACATGCATTTATATGAGAATTTAAAGATGGAAATTTATTGGAAGCTAAGTGATCTTATCCAACTGAGTGCTTTTCTTCCGACTTGTTATCATTTATTTTCTCCACCTCTCACGATAATCAAAGATAGCTAAAACTCAAGCTTGGAAAGAGTTGTTTAGGATGCCTTTTGGTTTTTGTTTAAATGCATTAGATTTTGGATAGCAAATGTGTTGAACTATACTTTACGTAAATTTTCGTCCTAAAACACTTTGTAGTGTGAAATGCTAAAGTTCAACTACTAAATAATGAGCTCATTTTAGAAGCGTGAAAATACAGAGGAAAATAATAACAGGCAGAGAGAAAAGATGCAAAATTGCTCCTATTCTAAGTGGTCATTTAATGATGAAGTGAGAATTTTTGTTCAAGAGTGAAATGGCAGGCAGCACTTCCTTGGTGTCAAAGGCAGCTAACAGGATGACAAAGGGTGCTTGGTCCTGTGTCTTATCTATTTATTTTCAGCCAGTCTCTAAAATGAATACCTGTCCTGATGAGTGTGAGGAAAAAGTTAATTCAATAGGAACAGCAATAACTTTTAGATGTCCTGCTCATTTTTTCCCCCTTATAGTGCAATAAGGTATTCTCGTAAATGCTATTTCCATTTTGAGTGTTTAGGTCAGTATTGTGTGGAAGGAGTAGCTGAGAAACAGGTAAATGCCTTTGAGGTTAGGACCTGACCTCTTCAAGGATATGTACATGGAAAGCTGGATGATGGTAATAAGGTACCTCTTAGAGATGGCACCTAACCAGTGACACTGCAATAGCCTAAAAGCAGGTTCCAAAAAAAGGCTGAGCTGAAAGAGGAGGATATTGCTGTTTCCCCCTCAAAACAAAAGCCCCCAACACTCATGTTGTCTCCTGTTTCCACAGTCACCCTGTCTCATCCCATCCCTCCTCCTCACCCTAAAGGTGTCCTGCAATCTCCAGCACCTCCCTGTCTGGAGACAACTCCAGGCCTTGATCTCCAGCACCCAGGACAGGTGAGAGGCAGCCTGGACCCTGTTAACATGCAAATTCACCTTACAACTCTGTCTTCACACATAAAGTTAGGAAGGCTGGAACTTGCCAGGTCCCTAATGTAATAGATCATTAAATATGAAATTACTTTGAGGTGTGATCATGAAAATTAAAAAAGTCAACAAAGTAAACCAAGAGGCTGCAGACAAGGTGTGAGAGAACTGGCTGAGAATAGCCAATTTTCTTCATCCTTGAGAAAGATTCTTCTGCTGTATGTTTAAGAGTGGCATTACTAATAAGAACTAGCTAAGAGCAGCAGTTTGCCATTCTGAATAAAATGAATCATTCCTAATATGATTAGCACATGTTACATATTAGAATGAATCTGAAATTTAAGTTTGAAAAGAACATTTGTCGAAAAGGCAGAAGAAAAAGGTTGACATGACATTTTCTGCATAAATGAAGACTTTGAAGGAAAAAAATCTTCTTTCTATATTCATTGTAGAGGTATTTCTTTTAAAAAGCTATTAGTTACTCAAATGTCACTTTTATGAATAAAAACTTATCTTGGAGACATGTGAGGTAGTGCAGATGAGCTCTTGTTTGTGTAAAGAACTGCAAATCCAGAGATCTTCACTAAGAAAGAGCAAAAATGCAGAGCTACTAGCTCACCCTTTCAATAAGTGGGAACATGGAAAGCTCCAATAAATTATTTAAAATTACAGAGGCAAGTTGTTAAATTGGTTAGGAGGAATAAAATCACATCTTCAATAGGTTTTTTACAGTTTTATTTATCAACTGATCATAAATGAATAATTCATAGACTGGACACACTGGGTTCAACAGAATTAGTTTTCTATGGCTTAGACAGTGGGATGAAAAGCAGAGATTTCCAGGAGCCAGGATTTCTGAAAAAAACCCCCGATTTGCCATTTTATTTTATTGATCTTTTCCCTGTCTGCTAGTTTATTTAATTTGAATAGATCAGTACCTCAGAGCTGTTAGACCAGTCACAAAAGCAAGGCTGGCCTGTTAAACCAGATTTTGAGATCTCTCCCAGGACCTGCAGAGTCTGAGTTCAAGTGATGCAGGAAGAAGTTTGGCAACCCAGTTGGACTTTAACCACCTATGTTCCCAGAGTTTTAAAACTCTTTAAAGGAGATTAAGTTACTTGGGGCTGGGGATTCCAAGGCTTTCCTGCTAGGAAGCTTTATATCAATGATCTTGGAAAGTCTTATGTGTCTTTCTGCCTGGAAACACAGACCTTGAAAATCTAGCTTGAGCTTCTCAAAGCTGTAGCTTGTAGACTTCCTCCCTCAAGACCCAGGGTGTACCAAGACCACTGGCACACTCGTCATGTGTACAGTAAGGCTTCTTCCAAGATGACAATTGTAGCTTACAGTAAATTCAGACTTCCAGCTCTAGTGATCAGGTACAAAACATCCTGCATGACTATCAATATTTAAGACCAGGGTATTGTAAGCTTGGGGATCTTCACTGACTTGCCATAAATCTAAGATGTTTCATTTACCATAATGATGTGAAGTCCATTTGTTCTGGCTGAGACTACCTTTTCACAAAAATTACTGACCTTGACATTTAGGTGTAGTTCTACCTCAATTACATGTGTTCTGTAGGACTTTGAGATACTTATTGTCACTTTCTGTTCTAATTTACCTGCCACCAGAGCTCAGAGAAATTTGTCCTCTACTCCTCTGATTAGTTAAATTAAACTGCAAGGACAGCAAGTCAATGAGATTCCACAACAGAGACTCTGAAAGATCAGCTGAACAAATGGGTAGGCCTGGGTATGTCCCACAGTAAATCAATATTCAGAAAATAATAGCTAAAATCCTGAAAGTAATACAGCTGTAAAATGCTGCATTGAATCATCTGTACGGATTTTGTACCAGTATTTATTTTTTCTGAACCCCACTGGTGTTATGTAGCATGCATTGCTTACTGTAGATCTACCAGCACTGTTTCTTCTGTGCAAATCAGATTTAAATTGCAGTGGAACCTCCTTCTGGTGAAGGCCAGTAAATGTCACCGTGATAGCAGGCACTGCTAGTTGCATTTGTGACTGCTCATTTCTTCGTTCACTATTTCTTCATCTGTTCCTCAAAGAGGTCGCTTGTTTTTGGCAGGCTACTTGAAGAAGTGTGAAGAAAGGAGAATATTTATCAATGCATTTATAAAAAGGGTGTCAAGTTTAATTCAGTATAATGTGTAGGGCAATATTGCTTTCAACTTATTAGGAAAAGAATAAATAAAATCAGAATGGCCAGACACTGGAAAGGGCTCTAAACAAATTGGTAGTGAAACCTCAGAAAACCACCCTTGTTATCACTCAGGTCTAGGCTACACTTCTGCAATGAGGAAACTGCTTAACACTCTGTAAACTCTGAGATTACTCATATGCTTCAAATTAAGCATTTGCATAACTGTTTATAGGCTGGGGGCGGTGCATTATAAGCTCCATGGGGGAAGAGAATAATCTCTCCCATGCTCATTACACACTGAAAACTTCATTCTTTTTCTAGAAGTCTTCCTGCTTCTAGTAGGAATACCTTTGCAGTTTATGTTATAACATCCCAGATATCTTTTTACTTACTTTTCACTACTGAAAAGAAAACATAGCGCTTTTGGGATGCTTTTGTACCAGAAAGGCACAGGTAAAATGAAAAAAAGGCAAAGTAGTAAAGATATAAATCAAGGAAAACGTTGTTGAAATAATTCATTGTATTAGAGAAGGAAATATATGTGGGAGAAAAATGGGTGCTGGTCACTACTCTGTTAATCTTATATTGATGCTGCATGTCATTAACATACAATTAAGATGAAAAATTTAGCTGCATACGATAGAGAAATACATAAATGTTCTTACATGGATGTTCATGTGCTGCTTAATGGCTCAGGTACTATTTGAATATATCTTTTAAAAGACAACCTGTAAGCATAATTACTCTTGTGAGTGGTATTGTAATAGGGATGAATTTGGACCCTAACACTATCATCTAAAGGGGTTTAATTGTTTAGAGACAATATTTGCAAGAAGATGAAGATATGAAGAGCTGGAAACATTCATCTCAAATTTAGGATAAACCCCTGTCCTGTCCACCTCAAATTAAAATCATTCTCACTTCCATGCTATAAAACTGGTGTGTCTCCCATATATTATTAGTTCATAGAATCAGAGAATATTTTGGTTTGAAATCTAGTTCAGCCTCCCTACAACGGTGAAGGGGGTTCCTATTTTTTTCCTGGTTTCACTGTCTTCTCCTATTTCTGTAAAACACTGGGAAAATTTGGGTCCCCACATTACATAAAAATTTTATCTCTTTGTTTTTACAAAATGATTAGTTTCACATCTTCTATGAATAGCATTTTGTATTTCTATACTGCCTTTGCATAGACCACTTAAGGTACTCTGCAGTGTTCTTAAACAGTACAACAACTTTGCTGATACAAATGGCTGGCTTTATATTTTCTGTTCATTTGAACACAATTAATACACTTTTATGGTGACTAACATCATGAGAAACCAACTGCTGAAGAACTCTCTGGGCTGCCAGCAGAACTCCCATTCCAGCCTGGGATTTCACCCACTGTCTTCACAGCACCACAGCATTTTGCACAGTAATGCTCCATCTGTTTATGGCTGGCAAAATAACCCTCTGATCATTACCACTGCCCAGCTCAACAGCTGTAATAGTGTAATGAAATATAAAACCATTTAAGGCTCCTATTGCTGTGAGATAAATGCACGAGGACAATCCATATAACTCCTATGCAAAGGTGTAGCACTTTGGAGTCTTTTATAATGGGTGAACAGTAGGGAAACGGAATCGGGGTGTTTATGTGGACTAAGAACAAGGGGGATTCGTCAATCACTCCTCCATGGGTCTCTGAACAATTTTCACTGCTCACAACAATTACTGATGTGCTTGTATTTCTGTCTTCTCTACCAAATGCCATTGTGATGATCACAGACCAAAAAAGAGTGTGGTGAACTGGAAAAAGAAACATGAAAGTCCTTTGAGAGCCAAGATGGATGATTAAGTCTTAGTCAGCTGGAGGAAGTGGCTAATTGTGAAGAGAGAGAAACAAAATCAACTCATAGCTTGCAAGAGAGGATTTTATTTCTGGTGTTAGGGGATGAACACTTACTGCTAATTCCAGAGGTAGTCATGGAAACATGGTGGCTGCAGCAAAGACCTTTCAGACCATCGAGTCCACGTCCTTCATGCAGGATATAGCTTTCACACTTCTAACATACTCAGTATGTTTTACTGGACCTTAGCCAAAAGACCAGCAAGAAAGTTGTAGAATTTGGAAAGAAGCCAAGACAAATGCTTTTCAATTAAATACTATATAATTTGTTTTTATTCACTATAAAATTCGGTAGAATTTACCCCCTTTATTGATAGATTGAAACATACTCCCTTTGGAAGAGTTTTGGTAGGAATATTTGCCCT
Source organism: Orthonyx spaldingii (assembly GCA_013397795.1). NCBI lineage: Eukaryota > Metazoa > Chordata > Aves > Passeriformes > Orthonychidae > Orthonyx > Orthonyx spaldingii. The sequence goes on along the minus strand of VZTJ01006244.1, from coordinate 264,969 downwards.
CATGAAGTAAATATATATTCCCATTCTCTTCCCAGCTGCCTGAGAAAATAGTTGTGGCAATGGTTCCTTTGCCAGCTTTGCCAGTAATCTCTGTGGCTGGCTTGGATGCAATCTATATCTTCTTGTGTGGGTATAGGTAATAACTCAGTTTAAACAGTAATTCTGTCTTCCTCTTCTGATTTAATGGAAAACATAAGGTTTCTGCACATTAAAGATATGGTAAGAAAATCCTTGGCTTTTTTATGCATAAAATGGAGAACTATCCAGAGACTATAATATCATGGGGATTGACCTATTTAGTAATGCTTCATAACTAATTCTTATCCTCCTAAGAAAGACATCTTAAGTCAATTAAAAGGTTCATGCATATAAATTGCTTGGAGCAATTCAAGGATGATGATAAAAATATGGTGAAATTTGTAATCCTGTTGGTAGAGAGGGGAATTTCTTTACAAACAGAAGAAACTGGAGTGGGTAAAAGGCAGAAATACCTACTATAGACTCATTTGCAAACAGAGACAGTCTAAACAGGGTGCGTTTACTCTCATTTAGAATCGTGATACTTCCAGTTACTCAGGAGATGGCAAGGAAAAGAACTCCCAGTAAAACACTATATAGACCTTGACTATGCCTGGTTCCTCAGACATACACAAAGCTTTTACACTAGTCACTTTGCCTTGAGAGAGACAATTTTTTTCAGTGAATGCTGAGTTTTAGAAAGGGGGAAAGAAGCAAAATTACTTGTGAATTGAGATGAACTTTGGCTAAAGAAGGGCAGAAAATATGGAGTGGGTTTTTTTTACATGTTCAAATAGTTTTTCAATATTTCTTACTCTAATTTATTTTATTTTGGGAAATGACCCACCCTGACAAAGGAAAGATTTTTCAAAGGGGAATAAAAACTGGAAAGGAAATGCAACTTATTATTTTATGCTGAAAGATGTAGTTGGCTACTCCAAAATGAGACACTGCATGACATCATTGTTACACCAAATATTCCTAAAAACATTATTTAATTTCAACCCTAAAAAGTGCACTTATTTCTTAGCCAAGTATTGATCCTTGGCAGTTTCAAATCACAAGGGTTGAACTGTGCTCATTATTGTGAGAACAGACTTCTTTAATGTTTTAAGTTCCCATATCTAAATTGTCCTTTCACTACATTGTACCCTCTCAGACAAATGGCATTTTTTACTGCAAGGAGGAAGGGAGAGGTATTGCATCTCCAGATATTTGAGTTCTGCCCAGGAGTGAGATGTGTAAGCACAACCTAACACTCTATATTCCTTCAAGCCCCTTAGACTCAGGTTAAACTATCTCCTGTGACTTCGAATTTCCTTTGAAATATGCCATCTGAGTGACCTGTGACAGTTTGCATGTTTGTATGATCAGTGTCATCTTGTGTGGATGAAAAGCAGTGTGGATATTAAATTACACAGAGCCTAAGATAATGGAGGAGCCTGCATGGATTTTACTTCACTTCTCAGTATTTCAAAAACAACAGACTGATCCCAAGAACTTGGAAAGACCACATGTCAAGAAATTTTCTGTAGATCATTCCTGAGTTTTTTTCTGGCCAAAATATCTCCCCACATTAAACAATTTTTACAATATTTTAGCCAACACAAGTTTATCCGTTACCACCTATAACACAATATACTCCTTAAAAAACTTTTTGGTGGTGTATCAAAACGAAAATGGAATATGAATCCTTAGGCCCCTGGAACAAAATATGCCATCCCAGGATATTTTCCATCCAGGTCACTGTGCTTTCATCATCTTAAGTTGAGGTCATTTTGACCTTTGTTTTAGCACTTTTATTCTATATAAAGCCAGGAGAATTGCTTGTAAATCTTACAAGAATAGACAAAAGGTGTTAAAATCTCCTGAACCATTGAGACAATGGCTTGTGTTTGGAGTCTGACTTGAATTTCAAATAAAAAATTCTTTTCTGCCATGTTCCATGCACCTCTGTCATTCAGATGTAATCATCTCAAACAGGGTACTAACCCTGAGGAATGATTAATGCCTACCATGGGGACCACTCTCTCTGTTTACACCGCAGGTACTCACACTATATGAGCTAGATAGAATGATATTTTATGTAAAGTTTTGCTTAGTTGTATTTTTTGTCCATTTTGACTTTTGTTGGTTTTGATTTTTTGTTGTTTTGTTGTTGTTGTTTTTGTTTTAGAGGGGGGTTGTTTGTTTGTTTAATGTACAGAGCACTTTGGGTTCATATTACAGAAGCTGGGTTAAAGAAATGCCCTGGGCACTTGGAGGGCCATGCTGGGATTTCTGCCTTGTGATTCATCACAAAAGTCTTAAGCACAGAACAGGTTTACAAAGGAGTTGTCAGTGTAACTGTAGAAATAATCAAGGACATATCAGAACTTCCACGTAATCTCACATAAACAAAGAGAGAATTTCCTGAAACAAATGTGCAGCTGATTTTTCACCATTCCAAGGTGCTATGAGGATAACCCAGTGGTCCTGTGAAACTGTCAAACAGCCATAATTAACCACGGATGTAGGACACCACTCTTTCATATTGATCAAGCCTACATACTCAGGATATGAACTCTTGCTTTATATCTGGTCGTGGTTTTGATTCAGCACTGTCATGAAGAACATGGATTACTTTAAAGATCTCAGTACCCTCTCTCCTGAACTCACACAAATGAAATCAATTAGGTAAAAATCACAGGTTATAATAGAAAGTGAATAACTAAGAGCCAAATTGAACTAGTCCCAAACTGTCTAGGGGGAAGAGAACATTTCCATCCATATATCAGTGATGGTGTAATAAACATTAACATAACAATACCAAGGAATTACTGAAAACCCGTACCACATTTTTATCCTTTCTTGTGACGATCCTTATTACAGGCGTTAATTTCATTCATCAAAAGGTTAGACACAAATTATAGAAATATATTAAAGATGTACACAGGTGTATGTGTTTTCTTAAATTTAAGCTGCTCCTACTGCCTTGTTCAGATTATTTAGATTTAACAAAAATTTTGTGGGTTTTTGGTTTTTTTGTTTTGTTTTGTTGGACAAGTACCCCACAGTTTTGAATTTTCCCAGTAGAGATTCCCTGTAATTAAGACTTCGTCAGACTTTTCAAATTCATTCATTCTTTACTTTTGGAAAAATATTTTCATTTGTTTCTAAAATTTTTCCAAGAGAGGTCTCAGTCTCACTCATGACCATTACCATTGCCTAATTAAGAATAAATGAACTTTATACACAAAGACAAAAAAAAGTAATCCAATATAATAGTGTACTTAACAAAATAAAGGTTATTTGCAGTGAGAAAAACTGTGAGAAAAAAGTCCTCTATTTTTAAATCCAACTCAAAAGTTTTCACTCATGATAATTTCCTTCATTTTTCATTATAGTTTAAATTAATATAGTGGGAACATAACCATGAAAAACAATTTTTAAATATAATTTACCATGTTAGACTACCAAAAATCTGAGTATAATAAGGTAGAACAATCTTTCTAAAAAGGATGAATGATAAATATTTGGTAAAAGTTACATTTTTAATGGTGCTCAGATTAAAAGAATTTCAGGTAATTAAAATACATAGAATTATATATGCAACCTAAAGCAGATCACACTGTTCTTTCATTAACCACATTTAAGTAGTACAGGTTAAGAAAATAGAAAGAAGTACAGTTTCACATTTTAAGCACTGGTTTACTTAATACAGATCTTCATAATAAAAGGAGATTGTCCTTGCTCATCGCAAAGTCCCTCCAAATCTATTAGTTATTAATATTCTTTTTTCTTGATCGCAGAGTAATTATCAGCAAAAGAATAAATTATGTAATACAGTAAGTCTTCTATTTTAAAGATCCCAAGGCCAGGAACTTAAAAATATTAGGCTTAGCTGTGCACACAAATGGAAATTGTATGTGTAAAGAGAAAGACACAATCTGCTTATATGCAGTTTACTCTGAAATATTTAATTTGTACAGTTCTAGCTTTCTGTGACTAAAGGATAAATCTTCAGATTATAAGTATGTCTGCATTTAATGTGCCCTTTATTAAAGTGTGAAACATTTCAAATGACTGACAAAAATGTTATAAAAACCTATTTAATCCTCCTCTATTTTCCCATCCCACCCTGAAAGATGAGTCTATTCAAACACTATTGACATATGACACCATTCCTGAAAACAGGCAACATTAGTCTGTAGACGTACTGTCATTAATGAAATTCAAAGCAGAAGGTGATATTTATCCCACTAAAAGGGGATTTGAGGGAAATAGATCTGAAAATTTTCTGTTCCTTGAAAGTTATTACCTTTGTTGTTGTCCTCTTAAAAAAAAAGAGAAATTCTTTATAATCATGATCTGGATATTCTTTTGGTTTTATATTATTTTAACAGGCAGTTTGAAATAGATTGACACAGTATGATAAATACTACCACAATCTCCCTGGGTCTAAACACTTGCAGAAATGTTTTTGTTGCCAATACATGCCACAATTTCATCTGAACACCAGGTACCTCACAGGTCCCGCCTCTTTGGGCACTGCATCTTTTGGCTCCTTCCCTGCTGTTTCTGAGCAGCTTGTAATAAAGTGTTCCATGGAAGAAAGACTTCAGGCAGAGGTCCAGAGAAAGAGGCAAGAAAAATGTGACTGTTATCTTCCAGCAGGCTATAGAGTGTGAAATGACAGTAACTAACTACTGTGGCCATGTTGCTCACGAGGAGAAACAAAAAAGAAATCTCCTGGTATGGAAAAGATTTTTATTCAAAGTAAATTTTATATGGTCACAGTTTCCATAGTCTTCATTAAAACCATACTACTTAAAACCCTAAACACACAGAGTAAAAACCCATGGATTTAGAGCACACTAACTCTTTTTCATAGGTGTCTGCACAATCACTGTCAACTAAAGAGAGACTCCACAGTAATCTGAAATCAATTTACATTACAAGAGTCATTGGACATCACTGTCTCATCATTTGTCACTATATGAAGCAATCTAATATTCTGCCTTAGCAGGTGCTCTGCTCCAATTATTGAACATAAATTGCAAATCCTTTCCTATTTCTAAACTTCCTTTGAAGTATGAATTAGGAAGAATAGTGATCTCCAGTATCCCAGGATCCAATCTCTTTGATTTAAAATGTTGTAAACACACTGCTCATAAAAAAGAAAAAAAAAGAAAAAAAAGAAGAAAAAAAAAGGCTCCACAGAGTGTAGATGAAGGGAAGAATAAAAAGGGAAATTACATTAAGAAGTCAAAAGAAAATTGCTTTACGCCTTCAAAGATTTGGATGTTTAGACACTTCTAAAAATGAGGAAATCAGAAGTAGAAGAATTGAATGAAAATACCACTTGTTTTCTGTACCCACATATGGGAAAAGAAAATATAGTATGGCCTTTGACTGATGGCAATTGCTTGATATTGAACATATCCAGACCTTGTTCTTCCTCATGCCATGAATGTCTAATGTGCCTAAATCTTGTTATTTTCTTCCATAGCATTTGTGATATCTTCCCTTTCTGGACATCCCTCAACTCTGGAGATCCACATCTCTTGTAATTTCTACACCAGCCTTCTCTCTAGCAGTCTTGTAAAATGTTCTCACCCATTGCCACAAAACCTGATTACTAAGATCTTCTTCTTTAAAAGCAGTTTTGACTATCAAAAATCCTTCATGTTTCCACCTGCAAAGCTATTCAAAATCATTTTATTTTCTCATTATTCAATCTTTTTAAAATTTTTTTTTTAATTATCTGAACATTTTGCCACATCTAAATTAGTCCAAAAAAAGAGTTCAACACAACCTTTTAAAGGATAAACCTTTTGCTGGAAAAATAAATGGAAGTTTTGTTTAAAAATGGAAACAAAACTTTAAAAAGATCCACTCAGAAACTGTGGTGAAAAGTTTTGACTGATCTGATTTATCTTGACATTTTAGTTCTTAAAAGCTTTTGTGATTTTGATTTTTTTTTTAATTCCAAGTGAATAATATGGGGGAAAAGTCATTGCAGGACATGAAAACTACCTCTCAGAAGTTATAGCTCTAGTATAGATACAAGATCATGTATAGATACTTGATTTTAAGTGGGCATGTACACTGCCACTTGACAGAAAATGCTTTTACTACTTTCCTTTCATTTTAATCCTTTCTATTGACCAAGTTAGGAGGGGTTTCACTGGTAGAACAGAAATGATTGATACCATGGTTTCAATAGATTCAGGATAAAAGCATAAATATCTAGTTCATAGCTTTAACTTCCTCCCTCCTGCCTCATGCTGCCAGTATAAAGATTTGTAGTGTCAAGTAACTTGTATTTATGGATAGAAGATATTTTAGAGCTTAGCTGTGATAAATAAATTTTAAAAAGGTTCAAGTTTTCAGTAAAGGAAATTCTTAACTAGAGATTTGAAAGGAAAAAAAAAATTTAGAAGCGTAATTTCATTGCATACTACTGGGATTCAATCTTCACTAGCAAACGGATTAATGCATACAGTTTTCACCTATTCCTTTACCTATCCAGAAGAAGTATTTCAAGACACTTTCACTACCTTTGGAATTTGGGATGTTTGCAACAGCTATTTTATAACTAACACAATCCTCTCTGCAAAGGTGCACACAAGGAGATGCCTGGTAGGCAGAGCTGACACAGGAACAGACAGAAGGTGGGATATTTAGGGCAAGACACAGAAAGTCAACCAAGACAAGCCATCCATCTTCATCTTGGATTATCAGTAGACTGTTGGTCAGCTATTGATACCACAGGAGAAACCAGACACCAGATCTTTGCCAGCTAAGAGAGGATTTGTAGTCATTAGGTCACCATCTGATTGTTTGCAGAACTCACCTGCCATCTAAGCCTTTGACAGAGAAGAGGTTGTAACTCATGAGTTAAGCTAACATGACCATGTTGATAATAGCCCAAGGAAAAGTGGCTTGACCTGATTAGCTTTGCTGAGTGGAAATGCCTTTTGTCTCAGACTGTGTTGTTGTAAGATGGCAGTCTTATTTTGCCTTCCTTTGTTTAGGTCACATACACTTGGAAAACAAAGATGTGGATTTTACCCAAATTCCTGGTCCTCTGAACTCACAGTGGCATTCACTGCACCATTTTCACATGCTCACTGCACAAAATGGAACAATATTTTAAAGGTCGTCTCATGAACTTAAAAATTGGAAAGTTAGGAAAACTTCAGTGTAAGCCCCCAGCTGCATGGTGCTTATCTCTGTCACACCAAATATGTGATATCTCAGTATCCAGCTTCATTCCAGCATCCTTTCACCCACCACTGCCCTCTTAAATGGGAATTAGTATTTGAACTACTTAGCTGTATTGTGCAGAAATAGATGGCATTTTCATTTTTTCCTTCAAAGGATAGCTGTATTGGCTCACTATGGAGTTAATCTCACACAAGCTTATCATACATAAGATAAAATGTGAATTATTTAGACCAAAAGTTTTAAAGCGGCACTGTTTTAGCTGTCCTGAAGTATTGATTTTCCTTCATAGCAAAACTTACTCAAGGAATATTAATATTTCCCACTTCTTTGAACATAAACTTGCAGTTTGAATAAGATGCAAATAGCTACACCCTTAGAAATGAAGAAAACAAGGCTTCCTGTATATTTTGCAGCACAAAGTTGAAACTAAACATGTCATTTTTCACCAAAAAATTGTTTTCCATTACTGAAGAGAAGTGATGGGCCTGAGGGCCTCATGCATTACAAATCTCATGTGCTTTAAATCGCTAGTAAATCACTTGCAGTTTTGCCTTTAGTAGTTTGTGCCGAGCTCAGCATTTATTGCTTACAGCTGAATACAGCCACCTAAATCATCCATCACAATTTTATAACCCACTGTCACTTTCCATTTCATACACCAAAGAACTGGCACATCCTCAGAATGGCAATGGGTGACCACACTCTATACACAGTGAATAGTTCTGCTTGATGCAGTGTTTTCAGCAGCACAGGGAGAAGCACCCGTGAGGTTCAGCCATCAGCCTTTGAGCTCACCCGAGGGGACAGAGATCCAGAGCAGATCCTTGCCCACAGGGTGGAGTTCAGAGCTCCAGTGCTTGCTGCCATCATGTTGCTTACATGAACGTTTCTGTTCCTCATTATTTCCACACAAGAAATAAGGTGAAACTTCACCCAGCTGTACCAGAGACACCCATGGCCATGGAACACTGAGCAAACACACCTGGACCTGGTTTGCATGGCAGGCCAAGGTTTTGCCACGCTTAAGCTTCTGAATCCCTTGGCAGAACTCAAATATGAGCCAAAGTCTCTCCCTAGATGTAAAGTGTGTGTAGCTGGGGATAGCAAAAAGTCTGTTTTTGGTATTTAAGTCCCTACGGAGGTAAAACTGAAGTGACCAAATATAGAAAGGGGTAAAATTCAGATCTGTGCACCAGGCTGGAGCCTCTTTATTCACCTGGAGGTACTCTACAGATCATGGTCACAGAGGACTTGAGATGTTCAGATGCTCTGGAGGCTGATGGAGTGGTAAATAGCAAAACTTCAAGTTTCAGTGAAGCCAGTCTTTAACCAGGTCCAAATTTGATGTCACTATGTAGTGCTCATAGATCTAATTTAGCTTCATCACTTGCTGGTGAAGGTTCTCTTGCCATATACATATTTTCTTGGGATCCAGCCATATTGACTCTAAACCATCTAGTTTATGGATTTATCTCAGAAGGCTCTAATCCAAACTCCTAAAATGGATTTTTTTTCCTTCTCAAATTTCACATTGTCCTTGCATAACAGCAGTTGAGTTCAAAACTGAGGTTACAACTTATCACTCTGGGTTTTACAATGAACAACTCAGTCTGTAGAATTTTCCTCAAAAAAAATTGCTACAAGCTTCACTTCAATGTCTCATCTGTTACCCTCTTAATAGCTGTCATTTCATACTGTGTTGAACAGCTTTTTTTTCCCTTGAATGGCAAACTAAATGCATAACATAATGGACATTTCCACACGTCTGTTATAAAGTAGCATTTCAGCTTTTTACAAGAACATTACCTCAACAGCAGAATCATGTCCTGTTTGCATAGAGTTGGTAAAAAAAATCCAACAGGAATTACAGAGAGTGTATGCAAAGGGATATTACAGACAAACCAAAGGCTCCACCTATTTACCCAACAATTGTAAAGTCACCTAGGTACATTTTTAAAGAGAACAAGGAGCCCATTTCCCTGTAATTTGATTGATCTGCAATTTAGATGCTATGGTGATGGATGCTTAGGGAAAGGGATAAGTAATTTTACTGCAGATACACTAGAAGTTGAATTTATAATTATAATCAATAATAATTAATAATCACCATTAATCATTAGTCAGTTTATAATTATTTAGTAATCAATCACGTCCATCTAGGTATTAATTATTTATTATCTGATTGTTTTTAATCAACTAATAGTTTGTAATCTATTATTATTAATTACCTAAGAGCAATAAACCTCACAATGGGATGCTTTTCATATTTTTCAAAACTTCTTTCATATTTATTTTCTTCCTCATACTTTTAAGGAGGGAACCCCTGTTCCCAATGACATGTCCTTGAAACCTTTCACTTGGGCCAGTACCAGCCTTCTACAAATTAGCCCCTTCTCCTTAATTTTTCCTGGTTAATTAACCTGTTCAAATGGAAAAAGATGAATTAAAAAAAAAAAAAAAGTTTGGGGTAAAAAAAAACCAGCCACTGAGTTGGTACTTCAGTATTTGAATATAGCTTTTGGCATACTCCAAAGAACTGAGTGTCACTTCAGGAAGTTTCAAGACATTTTCAATCAGAGCCCTTCAGAAACCTTCTTTTTTCAATGTTCTGATATATACCTTTAGCTTTCTTAATTCTGAGTATCACAGAAACATCTACAGTGGGCTAATGGAATGTGTCACCCAGAAATTAGGAGCCCCTTTCCAACATGCTGAGGATCTATCCAGGCAGAGGCAGTCTGATGCATAACAGATCTCACAGATAAGTTTGTGGAGAAGTGAAGAATATGGTTGCTGTTTCTGCTAAGTATATCTACAGTTTGCAGGTATATGTGAGAGTGCAGATAGAGGAAATACTATCTTATTTTCTCTGGGCATAATATAAAAATCTTAAATTTGAGTGAGTCATGCTGAACATTCAGGCTGTAAAATACCTTCATAAGTCCAGGAGCCTTCATCATGAAGACTTTATTGAGGAACAATAATACTGAGCTTTTGTTAAGGAAAAATAATAATGATATTAATTTCCATTTTTTAGTTTAAGATGCTCTTGTTCACTAAATTCTTATAAAACAGGATACAAACAAAAGGAGAGTGAATATAATAAAACTGGGAACTCTGATTTCAGAAGCCAATGTGTATTACCCAAGGTTAGACTGTGTTCATAAATGCATTCAATTCACATTTTAATATGAGTACTACAATTTAGTTTCATCAAAGACCTTGGGTTTCAAAAATCAACACAGAAATTCAGAGAGATATATGATGACGCATTGATTTAGGAAAAACCAAAACCCATCAAAACTAAAAACCAAACCAAAAATGCAAAACCAAACAAACAAGAACTAAATGTGCTCAGAACAAATTCCCATTTTTATTGATTTTCTCCAAATAAAATGAAGTTTTAATTGATTCTGAGCTGAATGTGTCTGTATATATGGTAGGTAATCAATAACGTGAGCGAGGTCTCTGAATGCCCAATTAACTGACTTCCCGTTGTAGTTTGAGTCTTCTCTTTTTATTCAAACAGTAGAAATGCTATAGCCATGCTGGATGTGCTTCCAACTATGTTTATTCATCTGCTGTTTAGGCCATAGTAGCTTTTCTGGCTATACCTTCATTCAAATAGTGGGAAAAAATAGAAAGAATAAACATGCCTGGTCCACAGCTGGTATAACTCAGTGCAGCTTCTCTTTCTTCAGTGGAACGACACCAATTTATAGCAGCTGAGGATCTGGCTCTTGAAGCCAAGTTATGAGCCAGATGAGCACAATGGGATGCAAAAAGAAGGCATAATGTGGCCATAAATTTGCTCAAAGGCTCTTCACATTTCAATGATAGTCTCTTTCTAGAATTCAATTAGCATTGCTGTTTCTACTCATAAAATATATACTCTTCCTGAATAATTTTTTCTTGTTCTTCTACACTGTCCAGAGGCCAAATCTTACAGCTGCTGCTGTGGCTAAAATCTACTGATTTAACGACATGCCTTCAGTATATAAGCTGGACTACTTGAATTTCTATGTTAAACAATATGAACTTGGAAAGCAGTCTGGAAATATTCTTTGGAGTACAGAATCTAACATTTGTCAGATGTCTCAGTCCCTCAAAGGTTCAACCCACAGTGTTGCGTTTTTGCAGTCATTTTATTTTTGCAATTTATCAATTATGTTTTATGTCATGTTAGGTTTTGTTGCATTAAAAAAGGGTGTTTGTGTGTGTGAAGCATATGATATAAATCAACAAATAACATAAGAAAGAGTCAAAACCAAGTATCTTATTTACTGTGTGGTAATAGTGAAACAAACAAAAAGAGAAAAATTACAGGAATAACTTTTTCAGTCTTTGTTGTAAAGCAAGGGAGAAAATAATTTAAAACAAGTTTCTGTTAGTATGCCATTTGCAACCACCACTGCCTTCAAAGGTTTATTAGAATTTTCAGTATGTATAAAGTTTAAAACTAAGAAAAACAGATACAAACCCCAGCAATATACCACCACTGTATTCATGCATTTTCCTGCCAATTTAATCTTAATAGCTTGTTTGAGCCTTTTGACTGAGTCAACAGCCAAGGAGGAGCAGCAATTGTGACAGTCCCTTCTCTGTTCTTCCTGGGCTGAAGAGTCATGGCAACTGCAAAGGTCAGATTGTTAGTTTCCTTACATGCTGCTGTCACAAGCTGCATTATTTAGGTGCTAAATGAAGACTTCTTTCTACCAGAGAGTAATATCTGCATCCCAAGAGTGTCTGACTTTCTCTAGTCTCTTTCCATGCACCATCCAGAAAGTTTTTGAAAAACATACTGCAGGAAAAGGAGAAAACCACAATTTCTTACACCACTCTAATATTCCATTGAGGGTTTATGTTTGGTATTTTTCCAATTACATCTCAAATTTAATCTTTTGCTTTGCCTGTACAGCTTTCTCTTTCAGTTCAGGTTTTTTTTTCCACACAGATGCTAACTCAACATGTGCCCCATCTCTTCCCTTTCCTTTCAAATTCCTTCTCAACACCCTTCCTTACAGAACATCCACAAACTCTGACCAGATGGTTTAATGGTATTACTAAGGAACTGACAGAAACTTCAAAAATAGTAGACTAGCATAGTCATCTGGGTATGAAACTTTTTAAGAGCATTAGGAAAGAAAATTTATTATAATTTTTCTGTCTAACATGTCTGTTCAGTCATTGCCCATCTACTTTGTCTTTAAATTTTTAGGGCAGTGCCTATACCTTCTTTTATATTCTATGGTATGAGGAGCTGGATGTGAGTGCTTCCCAAAGAGGGATCACCACAATAAATGACAAATAGTGGTCAGAGTCCAAAGCAGTTCTTGGCCTGGGAGCACAAAAAACTTAAGAACACTTCAAAAAAACCCCACAATAGCTGAAGGATATGATTACACCACTACAACATAGGTCATTCAATTGTTGAAGAGAGAATGTATCATAAGGTGTAACATTTAGGAAAAACAGATCCTTTAAAATAAAAATCTATAGTATGTTGAGAAATACTTGCTCAACACAGAAGGCTTCAAAAAGATAATTTTACAACCAAAACTAAAAACGATGAAAAAATTCTTAGAAATAAAGCCAAATATTCAACCATGATAGAATTAAAAATGTTCCAACAGGAAAAATAATGACAAAATTAATAGTGCAAGATTTCTTTATTAAAGTCATAGTGGGTTTTAAGATGACCTGTACAAGATTTTCAGTTCTGTTTTATATGAGCAACAAAACTTTCTCAGAAACATTTTAATCGATGAATATAAATTTCCCTTTAAAAAACTTCCTCTCATTTGAAGGAGTAAACCTGCCATTTGCTTTTGTGGTTTGCAATTTTTCTTTATGACTGATTTTAATTTTTCCCATCCAGTCTTGTAATTGTGCAAACATAGAAAAAGCCGTACAAATTTTGCATCTTAATTTAGGTTAAACCAGCATTCAAAGTGAACCACTGTTTTTGTTTGTTGATATTGACTTTGGAAGTAGCCAGGCAGCACAAAATGAATTGCAGAAAATTTTGGATGCTTTTATCTGGTCAGATAAATTTCCATCTGATTCCTTATCCATACACCAGAAATGGGATTTTTTTTCTTCTTCTCTCACAATGTCTGTTACATACATGAACAAATATCTGTTTTAGCGAACAAAATTGATTATGTACATGTAATCTTACTCTGGTCTTTGTTCTTCATTATCTGTGGCCATTAATGTCTGTACAAAATGAGCGTAATGAATCTGTTTCATTTTGGCAGGATTTTATTGCCATACTTCTCAGTAATAGTCTGTCTATAAGAAACTAAGGTTCAAGAAAATTCCTTCCTCTCAAGCCCTTTGTGCAGTGAGATTGCTAACCTATGGATTATTTCTCTTCAACAAACACAACGGCAATACTTTAAAAAAAACCCCAAACTATGAAAATACGGGTGAAATTTTAGTTTCTATTTATTTTTATTTTCAGTGATACCTGTTAGCCTCACAAAATCCAAACAAAAAAGGCTTTAAGTCAGTTTCCCACCTTAAAAAAAGCTTTAATCCTGTTCCAGTTTCCAAGTGAATTTATTCTAATGGACTGCCTAGATGCCTAGAAGAAATCATAGAAGAAACTAAGTATTTTCTCTTTATCGGGCAGAAAAATTATCTTCTTTCCTCTCATCACAACGTGAACTCCCTCAGCTGCAACATTTGCCAAAGACTGTCCTCTAATCCCATTTGATTTTTTTAATCCGATTTTACTAGTTAATAGTTTGAAGACACTAAAAGCAGGAAATAAATTATTCACCTAAAACATCAAAGTCAGGTGAAGATTTTTCTTCTATATTTCACTGGGGGATAACAAAGTGTGCAAATAAGGTTAAAAAAACTTTCAAGTGACCATAGTAAATAATCAGGATTCAATGCTAATATGTACTTATGGCAGTTTTCTATGGGTCTGGATTTTGATCATAAGGCAATTTGAAAAAGGAATTTATATGACTTTACCAATTGACTTCCCATAGCAAAGTTATAAATGATTTTGAGTGAAGATTGTGAGTGAAGCTGTCAGCTTTGATGTCCAAATTATTAATATTTGATTAAGAGGAAATTTCAATACATAGTTGGGGCTATGTAGTTACATAGTCACATTCATAGTTGGTTCCTTTTCTCTCATTTGATATTATTCCAAAATCTTTCAAAATAGTTATGTGCCTAATGATTTCTTCTTCTTTGTCAAGGGAAGTTCCTTTGAACAAGAAGAGCCTTGCTCACGAGGGATAAAACATTTTGTATTTTGTGAGGTGTGAAAGAAGAACGCTGTAGGTTATGTGCATTCTTAATTGAGATGCTCTGCTAAATGGCATCTGAAATTCCTATGCCTATAGTAACATAGTGCTAAGATATGTAAAGGGATAGCTAAAGAATATTGGCAAATATTTTGTCTTTAAACAGTTTCCAACTTTCAAAAATGAAGGAGGAATGAAACACTGAATTTGTGCAGTGACATTTCAGATCCTTAGAATATTTTAAGTATTATTATCATGTAAATATAGCTACTGATTAAGCAACAGTTGACTAAACTAAAAGTTCAATGACCTTGCTAGATTAATAACTGCTTTAGGGGATTTTATTAATTTTTTACTTTAGAATCTTATACTTTTGTAGTTTTTGTATGAAACTTTCATAAACAGTATTAATACCATAAGCCAGAGGTTAGGAATATGTTTAAGTGTTTCCTTCATCAGAGCTCTTCATGTACTGCTACAATCACACAACTTTGTACCTTTTGTGCTTCTTTTGTGCATTTTCGTTTCTGGTTTTGCTCACAGATCTGTGATGTATCCTGAGAACTACAGTTGGAAAGAGACAGCTCTGTGACAAAGCTCCCTGTGTGTGCTTTTTCTCTTTTACTGCAATCCAAGCTTTCCTGGCGAAATGCAATGTCTCTATAATGTACTTGCCTGTTGCCTAGTACAATTATTCCAGGGCACTAACACAATACAAGGAAATACATAAATAAACAAACAGCAAATCCAACATTATAAGTCTGTTCAGATGTTTTGATATGGCTCATTTTTTGAAATCTTGTAGGAAATTTGGATTAATAATCTGTTATTAAAGTTTTGGTTTAGAAATTCAGAGAAATATTCTTGTCCACTGAATTGTTTATAAATATGATTTATTATTCTTGGGTTTGAGTCTTGTTGCTTATGTCATCCTGCCTTTGCTCTTCAGACAGCTTGCAAGGATGGGAACACTGCTTCTGCATGTGTTGGTATGATTATTTCCCGTCACTGAGTGCCACACAAACTTTGTCAACTTGGTGCATTGGACTCACCAAATCTTTAGGAATCCTGTGTTGAAAATCTTTCTCATAGCAGCTGGGTTCTATCCACAGTTCATTGATTTAAAACAAGTTTCAGACAAACTCTATGCTGTTTCATCTTTCATCTTTTTATGACACTTAGCTGCATGAAACACTAGGGACTTTCCTTACAAGCTATTTCATAACTTTGGCTACTTTAAGTATGAATGATGTTCTGGCACTGGTTTTTAGCAATAAAAGTGGCCCAATTAACAGACATATGAAATTTTTCTCTGAATACTTGAACTTTTAGGAGGTAATTAAAGGTAAAAGGATATTCTCAGACACTTAGGAAGAGCCTTGACATCACCTTGGTTTCTTTCATTTTCCTACCTAAACGATTCTATCATTCTGTTATGCTGCTAAAACTTTTAATTTTCAGGGGCCTGAAAATCTGACACCATACTATTCTTGATATGGGAATGATGGGTGAGCTTTTGTCTATAACAAGCCAAGACGTTTTTAAGGAGGTATAGGCTAGTAATGCAGGCATTTCTTTGGTAAATGTTTATTACTCTCCTATATGAAGCTGTTGATGGATTCTCAAGTGATGCAAGCAGTCTGATCTTTATGGGAGGCGTCACATGGTGAAGATAGAACAAGATCGAGCAATCTCCAATGGCAAGGGCAGAAAAAATTATGTTAATAAGGTAAATTATGAAATAATAATGTAAATTATGAAAATGCTGGTGTTCCATGAATAATTCTTAAGATTCTCCGTATTTTATAGGTGTTTGTTTGTTTGTTTGTTTGTGTTGTTGTTGTTGTTGTTGTTTGTTTCATTACTAGTTCTTATAATTTAATAAAAGATGTTGTTTCTCACTCCCAACCTTGTCTAGTGCTTGATCAGGGCACTGTAAACACTCTCACATGGGGTCCTGTATTCTAAAGGATTCTGCACTCTGGCTTACTGAAAATAGCAAAAAGTCTACTTTGGGGCCTGAGTGGTGGGCTAGTGAAGAAGGATGATATTGTATTCCTCTTGCCTAAGCAGAAAACTTCTGCCTAGATTTTCCTGGACAGCTTGGGAGCTGTGGTAACCAATGCTGTAGGCAGGTAAAGCTAACCCTGCTGCAGGTAAGAAACACATTCATATCCCAGAAAAAATTAATCCTTTATCTTCCATATTGGCTGTGAAACATCTCTTGTCTGCTTTTCAACTGTCTCATCATGAATGGTTTCATCTTGAGTTCATCTTTTAATATAACATTTCTCTTTTATATTATCTTTTATATTATAAAATATAATATATTATAATATCTTTTATGTTATAATAACACACAAACAATTTGAGGCAGTCATTAAAGGTGCAGTTTTGCACCTTTTCTGCATGGAGGAAAGGACAGGTTGGTATTTTACTGTAACAATTTCAACACTGCTAGTTCTCTTTTGGAAGATGTCTTTACCTCACTCTATAAAATCTCTGGATTTGGTAATAGAGGTTTTAAATTCAGCACTCACTGTGGATGATTGATAACTGGAATGAGTATGCAGAACAGAAGGATTATGGAGAAAAATAGTGAAACATGTAAGAGGTCTGAAGGGATTGACATACAAGAATAGATTAAAATTTTAATATGTGTAGAGTAGCTAAACAAAAACTGAGAAGGGATTGATAGTCATGCAGGGAGTAAACACAATAACTTGAGGCAACTGGAGGAAATTAATCAGAAGAAAAATTAGTCAGGAAAAATTAGGAAGAGTAGAATCGATTAATTTCCCAAAACAAAAGGGAAATTCCCAACACTTCAAGCCTTAAATCCAATATAGAGGAAAAACATAATGGGGTGTTCTCTTGGGAGAATTCCCTCATGCAAAGAGATATTACTTTCTGGCCTACTAGGTCCTTTTTATCACCAATTTCTCTGTATATGTAATTAACTGTTGGAAGAATGCCAGCAAAAAGACTGCAGCAAATCCTGTAGAACACTGTCTTACACTCACATAGGCAAAGGTGGTAAATATTAACCACGACATACTATAGGGAATATTTCCCAATTTTGTATTTTCTAAGAAAACTGTAGACTGTAGGCCAGGCTGGAAACTTCATGAATATTGATGTTATCTTTTTTCCTTATTGTCCCTAGTTTGCCACCTGTACATTGTAGTATCTACTGTTCAAGAGGTTACCCAGAAACAGGCTTTGGGAATATACTGTCCCTTGAGAAATGTAATTAATTACTATTGTTTCACCTAACAGATTTCAATTTCAGATAATTTATTTTCTAGAGTCACTGATGAGCTGACTGGGAAAATGAAACACTTGAGTTTAATTACCAGTCAAAATTACAGCTTTCTAAGCAGGTACTTCATCTCATACCCTTTTTCTAATTGTCTCTTCTTATGATATAATATGCAGTTGTATCTGCTGCCTTTTACATTGTTAACATCTTACTACTGCTTTCAAGCCAAAAAGAATATAAGATGATTGGAAGATGACTGAAGTGTGGCTTTAGAGTGCACTAAACAGCACAGTTTAATTTCTCACAGATGTTTACTTATTTTCCCATGACCAGTGCAGAAATGAAAGAAGGAAATTACCTAAAAAGAACACATTAACATTAAAACTTTTAAGTATTTTCAAATATAAGTTTATGAAATATAATGCAAGTGAGACAATGGATATAAACTGCATTAATAATTTCAGTGATACACTACCACAACCACTAAAAGTAAAACTTGACGCCAGATTCCCAGTGGAGAGACCACACCCTCAGCACCTGAGCTCTGCTCCAGAGTGTGAGCATCTTCAAGGCAGGGCCACTTATACCGAAACACATATCAACACTATAAACCTCAAAAAGACTAAAAATGTCAAAAAGTAATATTTTAATCACCACTGGGTTTATAAAATCAGATTCTGTTCCTGAAAAAGAATAGTTTTCTTCTTCCTCACTAGTTTGCCCAGTTATTCACAGATATTTTATTCTTTACACTGCTTATTCTGGATAATTAAATGGAGTTGCATCTGATTAATTAGCTGAACTATTAATTCTTCATATTTGACCTCCACTTTCTATGTTACCACTCTCATATTCTCTGGCACGCTCTTTGCAGCATCATTCTTTCTCCTAGGAGATGGGAGAGATTAATTAAGTGTGGATGAAAAGGTGTAAATCAAATTTAGGAATTGACCACACCACAAATCCATCTCAAAATGCAATATCTGGTGTATTCCAAGTAGGAAAATATTTATTGCTATGATCTGTAGCTTATAAATCATCATTAATTCTCATACGTATCTAAACATACTTCAGGAATCTTTACCAGCAATTTTATTATTTGCAATTATGAATTAGAATTACTGGAGCTAAGCGAGCTGTTAATGGGATAGAGATGCCATAAAGCTAATAACTGCACATCTTTAAAAATGATCAATATTTTCTTTTTAAACATGGATACAATTTATTCTTATTAATTGCTGATGTGAATTAATGAGACAAATATTATGATTTGAAACCACGTTGTGTTTCCATTTGTGTTACGTGTTGTCTAGTGAGAGTGGCAGAGAGAAGACGTAAGACCAGACAAGTATCAGGTCAGTTCTTGGGATGTTGACAAACCATTTGATCATGCACAGTTTACTGAGTCCTAACAAATGCATGCATTATTTAGAACTTGATATCTTCAGTACCATTGCTGTTCATCTAACTATAAACAACATCCATTTCAAATTATCGTAATAAGGAAAATTTATGATGCTCAGTTGTTTGCTTATGTGTCACTGACTACACATCACTTTACTCTTGTCTCCAACAAGAAAATTTTCTGTGGTTTAATTCCTTTAGTATTCTCTGTCTCCTCCACTGAAAAAATCACCAGCACAAATCCACCAAAGACAAAAATGTCTCTCCATGTACTGCCTATAAATTGCTGCACATTTCTTATTTTCTACTTCTGGCTAATATAAGTGCCTAGAAAAATGCACATAAAAAACTCCCTATCTCAGTTATCTTTTGGGTTTTTACTTTTGTTGGCTTGGGGCCAACAAGAAAAAAAATCACAAAGTGACAATCCAAAAAAGGACAAAAAACTTGCCTAAATCAGCAATAGAGAAGAGCCAAGGGAAAAGCAACACACACACACACATCCTCCCTCTTGTGTTTCTTGGATGTTTATTCCTGTTATTTTGATGGTTTTAGATTACCAGGGATTTCTTTCAGTTTGGTTTGGTTTGGGTTTGGGTAGTGGGTTTTTTTATGTGTCTCATACACAAGATATTTCTTAGTTTTTCACAAGTAAAATTTGGTTTCTTGTAGTTATTTATTTGATTTTCTAGATTTGAGACAGGGTACAGATGTTTCAAGTGATCAAATGCTCAGAATAGGGAATTTCTCATGATGAAATAGAGATGTTCTGGGTAGTTTTGTTTGTCATCTCTTCCTATGACCCTGGTCTCCCCATTGGTCTTTAATAGCTTATGCTTTCAAATTTCTGAAGTTTTATATGTCCTGACTACTAATATTTTTGAAGGCAAAAGTAACTTTTTCACTAGCATTTATGTAATTTTATTTTTAGAAAACGGAAGAGATAACATTATCCTAGTCATCCAGAAGGATAATAAAATCTTAAAAATACAGGGATTCAAATTAAGATGACAAGAAGAAGCACATTGCATGTTAATGTATTAAATAGAATCCTCTGAAGTATAAAGTCATAGAATATACTACATTTTATAAAATATTTTCCACAAAGAATGGATTATGTGTCTATCCTTCAAGATCTTTATAGATTTCAGATTCAACAGTGAGGACTTTAGGAGTGAAAGCGTTTGAAAGAAAACTCTGCTTAAGATTTTGATCAGGAGTAATTCATGAACAGAACAAAAGAAATGTCTTAGGTCATCAAATTTAATTCTCTCATGCTTTTAGCAAATAGAGGCAACAGCCAAAATGCAGCATTCTTTCCTTAGGATGTGCAACACCTGTACCTTCAGGTTAAGATTAAAAGTTTCACTAAACAACAGAGACTTGAGAATTCACAGTAACTTTTAAATAGAGATGGAAATGAAAGAACTGGAAATGTGCTTGCTATGTGTTTCCAGTCGTAATAAAAAACTTTTTTTTCTCAATAGATCATGACTGATCCTTGCAAAATGGCATATCCTTCCTTCAGAAGGCAAGGTTTCTATAAGATGTTTAGAAAGCAAAATTTCCAAAGTAGCTTCTCCCCCTTTCTCACTTCCATTACACCTACTGTGAATTAGTACTAATCTTAAGAATGGGTTTAAAAATTTAAAAATCCAGTTCTGGTCATTGCAGACACAGAAAGCTTGGAATTTTGTCATCCATTTCATATGAAGATGTAACAATGTCAACTGTTAATCAAGCTAGAATTAGATAGCTCACATTAAACAAATGAGGAATACCTAACTGTGGAGATTTTGATCTGCCTCAGGCATTTTCCAGTGTTTGCTTAAAACTCTGTGTTATTTTTCTTGGTCATAAAATGCCATACAGGAATCCAGCCATTTATATATAAAAAAAAATATAAAATATGCTTTTTCTTGTTTTCCCAACATAACAAGGGAAAAGAGGGTAGCACCAATTTGTCATTATTATTTTAACTGTGTTAGCTAGGCAGGATGACTGCCACATTTCTGTTGGCAGTGTATAAGCACTGGGACAGCATATTCCTTACCCTTCAACATCAAAAGTCACAAATCACTAAATGGGAATCAGATCCAGCAGCTTCCCATATCACCAGAATTTCAAATCTTAGGTAAAAGATTCTTTGGCAAAGCTTAGACCTAACAAGCTTTTCTTTGCCTCCTGTTTTAAGGAAAGAAAACTCTCATCTGCTGCGATGTATTTCTGACCTAACTCATTTCCTGCATGGCTCACAGAGAGATGCATTTTCTTTATCCCAGCCTGCATCATTTGAATGTGCTGCTGGTGTGATAATAGACCATTGTCATTAATTATTACTGAGGTGGAGTGAGGGTGCTGGTTTTGACTTGGGTAGAGTTAATTTCCTTCCCAGAGCCTGGTAAGGGGCTGTGTTTTGGATTTGTGCTGAACATGGGACTGATAATACAAAGACTTTTTTAGCTGATGAGCAGGGCTTACACAGAGCCAAGTTTTTCCTGCTTTTCCTACGGCCACGCTGGCGAGGGGCTGGGGGTCCATGGGAGGGTAGGAGGAGACACAGCCAGGACAGGTGACCCTCAAAGACCACAGGGATATCCCACACCATACGGTGCCATGCTCACCATATAGAGCTGAGGGAAGAAGGAGCAAGGGGGGGATGTTTGGAGTGATGGAGTTTGTCTTCCCAAGCCACCGCTATGTGAGATGGGGCCCTGCTGTTCTGGGATGGCTGAGCACCTGCCCAGGCATGGGCAGAACTGAATTAATTCCTTGTTTAGTTTTGCTTGCACGTGCAGCTTTTGCTTTCCATATTAAACTGGCTTTATCTCAACCCATGAGTTTTCCAGCTTTTATGCTTCTGATTCTTTCCCCAGTCTCTCTGGTGGGGAGTGAGCGAGCAGCTGCCTAGGGCTTGGCTGCTGGCTGGGCTTAAACCATGACAGTGAGTCAGCAGCTTTTCTGTCTTTTTTTCAGCTCAGATCCTGCCCTGCAGAGGCAGCTATTGAGCCATCAAAGGCAGGAAGATGTTATGAGACCTGTAATGCCCCATAACTTTGATATGCAGCTCACCCAGACACCTCATTCAGGCAATAAATATTTTAGAAGGGCAGCAGACAGATAAGTAAGTGAATTAATTCATGTGTTCTTATTTATGAAATTCTTGCTCCCAGATTCTGTTAAAATTTTACATATTGGAGAAATGGAAATTTACTTGCATGAAATGACCATCAGCTTCCCTCTACTGCAGAACCAGTACTGCAAGCAGCACACAGGCGAGGGCACAACCTCCTTTTGAAGATCAAAAGCCTTGACAAAATTTTCCTAGTCTCATCACACCATTTCTGTGAGCAGATATGCCTATCATTTAAGAACAAAAAAAAAAAAGTAATTTATTCTATTTATGGCTCATTTTCCTTGAACTTTAATTAACTTATAGAGGGTCAGAAATCCTGTTTATTCTTCAAACAAATCTGCTTTTCCCCTTTGAGATACTTGGGCTCTTTCAACTTGTTCCCTGATAAAAATATGGTTGTGTTGAGGCCACCCTGATATGAAATACTGTCTTTCTTCTTTCTCTGTCCATCTGCGATTGCTGTTACTTGAAATATATTTTTTTCTGCATAATATTTATCTATCACTTCATTATTGGTTTTGCTCTGTTATAGAAACTGAATGTATTTCCATTTTTCAATATATTTTTCAGTGAGATCTAATAAAAGATCTTTAATAGAAGCCAAAAGAACACATTTTAGACCATTCTGTTACATCAACTGAGGAGGACAGGCTGGCTAAGAGAAGTCTTCCCCTGCCCCCACAGCAGCAGGAATGCCTGCACCATGCAATCCAGGAGTATCCCACTCCTTCCCAACAGGAGGAGGTATCAGTATGAAACAGCTGTGTAGGGATGGCAGCCCTTGTCCTAAACATGTCAAGGGCATGTTAGCAGTGGGCACTTAAGGTCTTCAGCCCTGACTGCAGTTACTAATGCTAATGCCAGTTCTTGGGCGAGTCCAGGTCTGTTCCTGCAAGTGTTGTAACACATGGTGCACTTTTGCTCTGAGAAATGCCCTTCCTTCCAGACAAGGCTATTTGCCTGAGTGAGAAGGGATAATACCATAAGAGACATGTCTGAACTTTTGACTGATTGTGGTAGGATGACCCTGGCTGGATTCCAGGTGCCCACCAAAGTCACTCTGTCACTCCCCACCTCAGCTGGACAGGAAAAAGAAAATATAACAAAAGGCTCATGGGTCAAGCTAAGAGTGGGGAGCTCGCTCACCAGTTACCATCATGGGCAAAACAGGCTTGGCTTGGAGAAATTAACTTATCACCAATAAAATCAGAGTAGAGTAAGGGGAAATAAAGTCAAACTTTAAAACATATTTCGTCCTTCTTCCCAGGCTCAACTTCACTTGAGATTTCTCTGCCTCCTCCTCGCAGCAATGCAGGGGGACTGTAAATGGGGGCTGTGGTCAGTTCATCACGTGTTTCTGTCCCACTTTCCTCCTCAGGGGAGGATTCCTCACTTTTCATTCTGCTCCCTAACACTGTTCAGTCCATGTTTTGCCTGCTACCTCTCCCAATTACTATCCTTATCTCAAATTCCACATGACCTATGTTGGGCACCAAAAGGGACTGTGGTGGGTTGACCTTGACTGAACATCAGGTGCCCAGTTTCCCCATCAGCCAGACAGTAGGGGAAGAAAATAAGATTGTAAAAGCTTGTGTGTCAAGATGAAGGCAGTTAAAAAAAGCAAAAGTGAAGACATATGTGGAAGCAAAGAAAACCAGAAGATTTATTCTTTACTTCCCATCAGCAGCTGATGTCCTTTAACATTTTACAACAGCATTATGTTTAAATAGAAACAGATGCATTATTTCTGTGAGTATGTCTCAAATTAGAACTTGCTCCACAAGACATCTGGTCCTACAATGTATAGAATGTAAATATTCCCCTATGGCCCGTGCCAAATCTTATGTCCCCACATTTTCATGACACACCTTTTGTAGCAAAACTCCAAAATAGAAATTATTCTGAACAAATATCCTGGACCTGAAAAAGCCTAAATTCTGAGAAAATTAGGATTTGGGGCTTGGCCATATTCTCCAAGTGGGTATTTCAACTTTGCTTTTGGTAAATAAATTGACTAACTTCATAATAGTCATTAGTTTTCAGTTGTTATTATTTCCTTTTTAGTAAGCCAGCAGCACTGAGAAAAGCTGGTTCATTTTAGACATCAGTCCTTGATCAGCCAAGAACTTTTTATACTGTGTCTGTAACCTTTATTCTTAGGTTTTTTTCAATTTCCAGCATGGGCAACAAACCTACATCTTTAACTCTGAATTGTCTAATTGAGAATTTCTTTTTCTGAACTCATTCAGGAACTGTTATAATGATACAGTGAAGGTTTATGATATTGCCTTCATCATGCTCAAGGTGTTTATTTCATATCCCATAAAGCAACACTGCAATTTAAGAAGAAAATAGCATCTGAGATGGAAATCTGGCAGTAGGAAGAAGAAGAAAGCATTGCACATTTGTAAAGTTTAGGCTGGACAGGGATCTTTGCTTCAGTGACATGTAAAGCCCTCAGCTGGACCTATATTTTAAGAGAGAATAAATAAAAGAATTCTTAGCCAGCTTATCCCTTTTAGCAGTATATTGATATTTAAGTGTATGAGAATCAAATCAGATAGGCACTATCCTGAGTTAACTGAATCTGGGGACCACAAATGTTCTGCATGAAGAGCTGAACTTCCCCTTCCCTTTCTCTGTCTTTGTAAGTCACCACTAGAAGCAGCAACAATATCATCACACATTCTGCATTAAATAAATAAATAAATAAGTTCTGCTGATTCCAGATGTATAATGCATAGGTACTCCAAAAACTTGCACGTCAGCTGAATTTTTAGTGCAAACTCTCCATACTTTTAAAATAAATCTTTGGAAAAAAGCTCTGCTTCCCTTTTACTGTAATACTGCAAGGAAAAATAAGCAAGACATTGTAAAATGCTAAAAAAGAGAGGTGTAACCTAAGAGCATATTAAATGCTACAAATAAATTGTTGTGAATTCACAGCAATATTTCATTTCAAACAACTTTCCATTCTTGATAGCTAGAAATGACCCATTGTCGAAAAGTAATGTGGTTTGTGACAGTGGTGGTGTGAGAGTTCAATTCAAGAATCCGTAAACACACTTCAGTTCTATTTCAGTAATTGCTGAAACAGGCATAAAAGACCATTGTTAAAGATTTAGATTTCAAATTTTTTTTATGTTTCTTAAATCTGTATTTAAGTAGGACACAAAACCCCCTTACTTTTCACCCGTATATTGAACTCATAAGTCACACAATACTTCAGGAGAGAATGATATTGACAACTAAATCTTCCCAAAAGTAAACATGTTGCAATTTATTCAGGGATACAAGCACGTCTCACCTTGTCAGCTTTCAGGCTGTTGAGCTGAGAAAAATAGGTGCAACTTTCCATTAAAGGTCTGCTTTAAGCCTGGTAGTTGAGAACATAAAATGGTACCTTAAAGATGATTCCTAAATTCTAACTGTGAACCACTTAGAGCATTGATTTTCTAAAGTGCTGAGCACTCTGCGGTTCAGGACAAGGTAGTGGTGTCTGTGTGTCCTGCTTTAGGTGTTCATATATATGGGTGCTTTGGATATTCAGGATATGTGTATAGGTGCTTAAGCAGACTTTACTAAAGTGGTTCTTTTTACTAAAATTGTTCTACAGGGATTTATGGGCTAAACACTGGCTTTACCCAGATGTCAAGGTGTCAGATGGTGTGGTTTGCTGAAAAGCCCTGTTAAAAATTTTCAGATGTGAATTCTGGGAGTGTAATCAAGATGAAAACATGCAATAGAAGTGTAGTGGAGAATGACTGCAATTTTCTTCTCTTGTTTATGTGATGATCTTGAGCCTTGAGTTGATATTCACAGCAGACTAAGCTGTTCACATGCACTTATTCTAAGTTGCAATAGCTATGTACTGTGCTTGGTTGGTTACACAACGTACAAATACATTCCAAGGCATTTTATTAAAGAGCTTTCAGTGACAGCCAACTCCAGACATCAAGCAATACTGGATGGGATGGTTATTCATGACAACAAGAAATGACTGGCTGAAGGAAGCTTGGGAGTGGTCTGTGAATGCCGGAAAAGAACAGCAGAAAGAGGAGGGCTGATTTAGCTGGGGGATGAGAGTATGATAGGAAGCTAAGGCAAGTCAAGAGGAGAAGAAGAAGAAACAAAGAGAAAAGAAGCAGTAAGGTATGTGCAGATGAAAAGAAACCAGAAATAGAGATAGGATAATTTTGTCATCAATCATTTATAGTTTTGCCACGATGGAAAGGAGAAAAACAGTCAATAAAGGGATTCAGAATGAGTGACGTGATAAGAGCAAAAGATAGAAGAGGAAGCTTCCTTTGGTAAGGACACTGAGATTAAATGGGAAAGAGTAGCAGGCAGTGGGAGTACCTAATTTCAGGAAATCAAACCCAACTATGCTAAGCTCATAAACATGCATGGATTTCAGCCATACTTTGGAACCAGTGCCTCCCAGAAACATTAAATGGGAAAAAAATTTGCATATTCTAAGTGTCTGAGTACATTTCCATTTTAAAAACACATTAAAAAACATAAGTGTGTCTGTACCTCACTGGAAGACACATTTACAGTGTAAAATTAAATTTCTTCCAAGAATCCTGAATCAAGGACATCAGTTTGTCATCTTGAACTCTATCCCTTATTACCTTAATGGATTGAACTTAGACCCTTAATCACATATAATACCATCCATTGCTGTAATGATATTCCTCAGTCATAGGAGGAAGACAGGTAGTTGGCAGCCTGCTCACAGAACCCCTGGCCACAACAGGCTGCTTTGGCTGGTGCTGAGTTTCTTTACTGTGAGGTCAGGGGGACAGGGCCACCTGCCACAAGTCCTGATATTCAGCAAGGGCGATCACGTGGAAGCTACACTCTGTTTGGTGGCCTAGTACCTCATTTCTCTATCTGTTGATTGCAACTGAATCAGAAAAGGTCTGGGAGAGTTGCAGCTCTTATCTGGAGGAGGTGGTGAGGCTACTACTGCTGCTGCTGCTGCTGCTGCTGCTGCTGCTGCTGCTTCTGCTTTGTGTTCCTGTTTGCCAGCTGAGGGAGTTCCAGGTAACTGCTACTGGTCTTTACACCCCAGAGAGCTGCAGCCTTGTATTGATACCACAGTGAGACTCTCCACAATGTAAAAAGGCATCAGAAAAAGAGGTTAATTAGGCAAAGAATTCTAAACACTGAAGCAAGAGCTGTAATGAAAGCCAATCTAATGAGGCAAGTGGGATGGAGACAGTGATCACGTCAGGCAGGCAAAATTAACTTGCTTTCCTTGATAAATTGTAAAATATGTTTTTAGCTAACAAAAGTTTTAGCTCAATGGAAGTCTTCACAAGCATAGATAAATAATTGCTTTTTTCCTTTTTATCACTTGATAAAACATTCTTTCCTGTGCTCTGAGAAAATGGTCCATAGGTGAAAGAAAATTGTCATTGACTCACGAGCATGAGTCACCTGGAAAAAGACTTGGCTGTTAGTGCTGATGGACAGATCATTCTCTTTAGGTGCCTGTATAAGACATCCCTGTGAAATTCTAACGTAACTTAACAATATTTTTTTTAAATTCAGAGAATCTTTTCCACCACAGAAACATCTCAGTTCACCTACGATGAACGTTATTATTCAAGTACTTGAAAAGTAATTCAGTGAGTCGTTTAAGTATGCTATTATTTATTTTGTTAAAACATACTCTCTAATTTTTGAGAGCTAAATTGGCAAAGCAAAACAGCGAGGTAATAAAGAAACCAAATTCCATCACCTTTTTAAAACAAATGAAAGGAGCCATTTTAGTGGAAAAGTAAATAGCAGGAAAAAACTATCTGAAACATCTGAGGTAACCAGCACTAAAATCAGCTACAACAAAAGCATCAAACCAAAGTCTCAGAAGAATCTGGCCTTCACATGTTGTCTCAGTCAATTCAAGAAAGCACAGAACTTGCAGTGACAAAGCACTGGTAAGATAAGACAGCTTCTCCTGTATCTGAAACCCAGTCAGGTTTCAAGGTTAAAGCCAAATTTATGTTTTCAGAGTTTTTCTTCCTAATTTTTAAGGCTATATCTATGAATATTATAATATCTAATCTGAAATTTTCTAATAGGTTAAAAGGCAATCTATAACCATCTTTGAAATGTGATGTTAACAGCTCTGTAGTTAAATTAGGCCATGAGAAATGGCGAAAGGTTGTCTATGAAAAAGCTCTTTACTATGACAGAGGTAATTGAACCCATAGAGAAGAAAGTATAAGCTGAAAATGATTTAGAAAATTCATCATGAAAGTGTGTCATTATATTAATTTAGAGAGAAAATAACTTTTTATTATTATTTACCTATCTGTAATGAATTCATCTTTCTCTGAACAGACAGGATAAGTGAATGTCAAAATGTTAACAATGAGCAAGTTGAAAGTTAGACTTTAACCTTGTCACATTCTGCATGACTCTGAGCAGTTAAAACCAGTATTTTTGATGTCCTTGTAATGCAACATGAGATGGATCTTTGTGAGCCTTTTTTTTTTCTTTTTTTTGTTGAAGGATAAAAGAAAGCTGTTGGGGAAAAATTGAATTCAATCAATTTGTTAGGTTTTTTTCTATTCTCATATCAGTGTATTATGCAATGAAAGAGTGTCCTAAGAGAACTGAAAATTTCACTTCAGCCTGCATATAAAGTGACTTACACTATTCTCAAAACCTCATTCTTTATCACCTGAAGATAATGAAGGTGACAGAATGGAATATGAGGAAGGGAATTTAAAGTCCTGTTACTAATTTTTAGCTCTGTATATTAGCTGCAGTGCACACTGACTCAAAATTTTTCCATTTTATCAGTGTTTGTTGAGTAATTTATAGTCAGTGCCACTAATTGCCCAAGTAATGAAACCAATGATAGCACCTCTGTAGTGAACAATAACGAATCAGAACATTCAAAGTACTGGGTGATAACTAAGCTGTGCCAGACTCTGGAATATGTAACTTCCTTTTAAAATGAGTGTTCAAATATCATTTAACTGTTCACTTAGAGATTTTTCATAACGAAGCTTCATTTTAGTTCTTAATTTTCTTAGTGCCCAAAGATAAAAAAAAATTTGAACATCTATATTTAGTGTTAGGACTCCACATAATTTTGTGAATTCTCATAAGAAAAAGGCATTTTCTTTTAGTGAGTTTTAAACAATGAGTATGGACAATATCTCCTTTATTAAAAAAAAAAGAAAGAATGAAATGAAAAATTTTGTTGAACCTACTTGATACTTCAGTGGTGCTCACCATTCCTTAAATAAGTATTTTGCTAATATTTCTATTTTACTGGAGTACAGATTCAGTCAGGAAAGAAGCTCCCCTCCTGAGAATGAAGTTGAAAGATCTCTTTGGAGAGATTTTATAAAAACAAGAAAGTCATGTATTGGGGATATTTAAGTTTGAACTTGTGTGTCTTCAAAATCTCCTAAGTGTTGCAATGTATTATGGTGAACTGTTGACATTTAACAGTAGAAATTTGGGGCTGTTTCTGCACCCATTTACAAGGGTTTCATATGGGTATATGCTCTTTTCTTCTGTTAAATCCATTTTAATTTACATAAGTATATCTGACTATAAAAAGGGGTCCATTTGGGTTATTTATTTGCCCATTATGTGCATATTTCTATACATTTCATTATAACCAAACCACAGCTGAGGAGCTGTTACAATGCACTTGGTCAAAGTTCAGGGCTGTTACACCTCTATACCCTTCTTCCCAGTTAGCTAAACAGAACAGACCAAAAAAAAAAAAAAATCTGTTCAGAAAAGGACAGGAAAACAAAATATATTGTTCTGCCTATGCTTCTCTGTCAGCAGCTGAATGCACCGTAAAAGAATAACTGTGATGATCCTGTAGCAAGTCAGTGTTCCTTCACCAAGAGAAAATCAATAGTTTGATCAAACCAGCTATTAGGACAGCAGAGAACAAGCTCCCAAGGTATGCAAGGAAGGAATTTTTTACAATGAGGGTGGTGAAACACTGGGACAGATTGTCCAGAGAGGTGAAAGATGGTCCATCCCTGGAAACACTAAAAGTCAGGCTGTGCAGAGCTCCAAGCTGCCTGATCTACCTGAGTGGGTTTGCTCATTGCAGGGGGTTTGAGATGCCCTTTAAAGGTCCCTTCAGACCCAAAGTATTCTGTGATTGTATGATGCCATGAAAAGAAATTGGTCTGCAAAAATGGCTACATTTTTGCATTGCATCATTTTTTGGTATGCATGGAGTTACAGAGGGACAAAAATAAAAGTACACGTCTTGCATGCACAGTGGATTTGAATCTAAAGTTTGTCACTGAGGTACTTAATCAAAAAATACATTTTTAATCAATTTAAGCAGAAAGCATATAGCAAAGCATACAAAAATCTCAAAATTTCTATTATATGAGAGTATAAAATATGCGGATTTGCTTGCATGAAATAAGAAATAGCTCAATAAAAGATTCATGACCTGTTTTTCATAGATGATATTTTGCCATAAATGGAGGGTCAAATGAGCAAATAAATTATCATGGGTATAATTTGGCAACACCTGTGACTTGTTTCCATAACAAGGAACTGTGTATTAAAGACAAATGAGATGTTTATGCTACCTGTAGAGGAGAGCTAAGTGCAAATACTGAATCAATAACTCTCTGTTCTCTGAAGCTGAATTTTAAGTTAATACACTTATTCAGATATATATTTTTAGATCTATGTAAACACAAGAAAACACCTTTCAATATTGTAGCCAAAGTCCTTGTCACTATCAGATAGAAAACAAAAACATCACCACTGAAAACAAACTACATGTGAAGTACTAGTGACACAAAGGGACCCATCTCCCCTATATTTAAATCCATGTGAAATGGTATAATACAAGAGAAAAAAAAAAATCTAGAAGTTTACAGTAATTCTCTTGAATATGTTGTCCTCTTTAATTAAGAAGCAAATAACCTTATTAGAACAATGTTCTTCAATCATTCAAACTAGTTTCCTCCAAAAAACACAATTACTAAATTCTCTGCATGAGTTACTGTCACAGTTCTACCAATGAAGAAGAAAATGAAAGGTCTTTTATGTTTCATATTAGGCATACTTTGTCAGTGCCGTTATGTTTCTGTGGATTAGAACCCTGTTAATTGGTTAATTTTTGCATATAATTACCTCAAAACATCATTAATGTGATGATAAGCACTAACATAACACAGTTTTTTTCACCAATAGACTGTCATTGTGATGCTCGGATAGATCTTTTCCTTGGTGATCTCTCTCCCTCTCTCAAATAAGTAAGACTTAGATGAAGAACAGCTAAACCAACAGGAACATGATCAAATAATTGGAATGTATCCCTTATATCTATGCCTTCTTTCATAAAGATCAAGACACAGAAGAGCAGGAAAGTTGTATCTTTATCTGTCCTTGAGAAAGAGGAGAGAGTGCACAACCTCTCCTCCCTGCGTACAATTTTGCTGCTAACAGGGAATGTACTTCAGTCTGTAAGTGCTTTTGCCAAAGATTTGCTTTTAGGTGGATAAAACAAATGTTTTGGAGTGTTAAGAAACCATACAGGTCATGATGACTCAGAAGGTCAGCCCAACAAGCCTTTACGTGTATTTTGGGTACTTGAAAGGCAACATTGACACCTATGTACATAGACATTCTCACAGGAGTTTTAGCCTTATTAGTATAACCAGTAGGAGTAATCCCATATCTATGTAAATTTTTAAAGTTTTCTCAAACACTTCAGCCATGAAACATGAATCTTTAGTTTTCTTTATATCTGACCACAAGTACCAAAGGCCTCACTGAATATCCCAGAAGGATGTATTGATGGAAAAATGGTTAAAAATGCTCAGCATAAAATGTGTCATTGTGAGTAAGCTTCTAGTGAGCCCTCAAAATGACAGTGCAGAATAAGTGTCCTCCCATGACCCATTTCACCTTTCAGAGAAAAAGGAACTGATCAGCTAAATCTGTTTTTTCTGAGTCACAAAAAAGGCAATAAATATGACTAGTTTATCCTGGTGTCTAATTAACAATGAGAAAAATAATTTTTTGGAGTCTACTGTATTGACTACACCTGCATTGACCACAGTAGCAAAAATCCTGGCTTATGTCTAGACATGCACAGGTAGATATCTTAATCTGTAGATTCAATATCAGTAACGAAATTGCAACATCTGAAGAAATGCAATGAGAGATTTTAAATTTTATGAGGAGATACTGGGCAAAAATTATCAAGCTGTGTGAGTGTTCAGAAAACAAGATAGTGAGTGCAGCATCAGAACTTGAGCAGAATATTAATTTCTGAACCTCTTATATACCAGGCATTTTGTCACAAAAAAACCAGGGAAATACAATACTTGTACACCCTTCTTTTTTACTTGCTTTTATCTAAACAAACTCCATGTGGAATACATTGTCTGATTTTCCCAGGAAGACAAACTAGGTTCATGACCAGGGTAGTCTGAAGAAACTTATGGAAGAAATCAGTTTGTTGCATTTCAAAACACCTATTTAGAAGCACTGCATGTTTATCACAACTTAAGCAATGACAGAAAAAAAATAATAGTAATAGCTAACTCATGTTGTGTCTAATAACTGCCTGTATCCAGTGCCCTTGTAAAACTATCCTGCTTTTCAGAGGAAGCATTTGGACTTTTCCCTTATGAAGGTACTTACAAACTCCTAGATTTTAAAAAGAGGTGGTTGCAAGATGTGTTCCCAAAAGCAAGGCAGCATCAAAAAAGCAAAGTGTTTATTTTTCTTTGCTTCATCCTCCCCTGAATTCTTCAGTATCCAGTTAAAATGCAGGGAAGTTGATTATTATGTCCAATGCAATCACCAATTTTTTCTCAAACAACTTGTTATTTAAACTTTTTGTATTACATCGGAAATCATAATAATTACAGTTCTTCCAAGTGCCCTGCATTTTTGTCTTCTTTCATTAAGATTTTATTGTTACAATCTAGATAGAAGAAACATTTTGGAGCACTTATTTGAAAATTTTCAACTTTTTATCTTCTACTGCTCCAAGGGCAGCTTTACTAGTGTTCCCCTGCATCACAAATGAGAATGTTTTTTCTGGGTTTAACTCAGAAAAATCTATTTACTTCAGATTCCTCTTCCCTGAGGAAGTCTTTTGGTGATCCATTTTATTGGTTGCATTTCAGATT
Source organism: Orthonyx spaldingii (assembly GCA_013397795.1). NCBI lineage: Eukaryota > Metazoa > Chordata > Aves > Passeriformes > Orthonychidae > Orthonyx > Orthonyx spaldingii. The sequence goes on along the minus strand of VZTJ01006244.1, from coordinate 231,507 downwards.
TCAGACCTGTGGTTCTCGTTTTAATTCAAGATCAATCACAAAGGTTTCTATACACACAAATAATAAAATGTAAAACCTGCTAATTGGGATAAATTAAAAGGAATTGGAGTGAAGTACTATAGATCTACAATTGCTTTTTGTTTTCCGTCTGAGATTTTAAAAATCCATTTCTCCTTTTCAGTTCTCTTGCTGTATCAGGAAAGACTTTCACTATTACATTAAAAAAACTTTTTAGGATGAAAATACTTAGGCTAAAATATATCTTAATATAAGGGATTATTGCAACAGTCTTTCTATTACTGTGTTCACATCATTCATACTTAGAATTGAGAGCCTTAGGCATAACCTTGTGCATGCTTACATGAAGTGATCTTTCTTGAATCACTTCATGTGAACAGCTAAACCACTTCCATGACTTAAGTGACACTTGGCTCTTTTTCACATTCATGTCTTACTCACATTTCTGCTGCATGATCAGCTCCTGACCTTAGTTCATTTGCTGTCTGACTGCAGAGGATTGTTAATCAAATAGAGAAGAATCTGGGTATTACATGCTGATAAAAGTATCTGTGCACAACAATTTGTGCTTTGCACTTTTCAGCATTTGACTACCCCATCATGGCAGGAGATGGTGCCTGTGGCTCAGTTCAGACAGCAGTGCAGATGTCTGAATCAAGTGCCATTTCAGTCGCCCTTGCACAGGGTGCTTTGTGGGATGGGTTTGGGAGACCTGTGTGTGGCAGGACGATTCCCCCTCCTTCCTCCCACTGAGATGCATAGCTGGCATAACAACTCACCAGGGGGTCACACCCTGGCACCAGGAGTCTGACCAGACCCCATGCCAGGAATCTGGAGGACAGATGGGAGAAGAGATAAAAAACCTGTACGTGACAGAAGGCATGTCTTTTGTTCTATAAAAGTATCACCAATCTGCCACAAAGTCAGAAGTTTCTCTTGCACATTCTACAAATGTGGGGAGACAATTTCTCCCCAAGGAAAATCACGAACCTTATGGTAACTTCTCTGGAGATTGAGAGACTGGAGTCTGATGTGGCATCCTTCAACGATTGGATGGTAAGGCGTATTGCTCCTAATTATACTTTCTTTTTTTTGCTAGCTGTANGTGTAGTAATATTCTATTTTAAGTCTCTTGTCTGTTCAATTTGTGTCTATTGAATAAATGATTTATTCTATAATACACCGAATCAGCCATTATTAAAAGAACTTGCGAATGGAAGTGGGTTCTGGGGTGCAGGCCGCCTCAGTAAGTTACTATCTATTGCTATAGGCCTAAGCAGAGGTAGAAACTTATTTAAACCCCATAATATCCATTCATAACACTGTGTCCTTGCAGCTGCAGAAAGAAGTCATAAAAGTTAGTGAATCCTTCCCTACCTATCTTATATGTTCAATTCACAATCCACAATTTCCTCTTAGTCAGGAGTTTGAATGTGAAACTGGTTCTTCTGTTTATATTGTGGTAATACTTTCCTCCTTATAAAAATATTGCTTACTGTTGCTTATGTCCTCTTTTAGTGAGACTTCAAAACTCACCATCACTTAACTCTCCACAGAGCAAGTTCTGCACAATTAATTAGAGAGGTTTTTTGGTTGGTTGGTTGGTTGGTTTTGTTTTTCTGAGACATGAACTAGAAGATGTTGGAAAAGAAATCAGCCAGTTCTGGAACTTTAGTCAAAACATAAACACTAAGAAAACAGAACCACTGTCTTCGCAGTAAAGGGTCACACAGTCAGTATAGAGGTCAGGACACCCAATATATCAATCTAAATAAATAAATAAATATATTTATATGTACCCTGGCAAACTTCGGCACTTCTGTTAAGTTCCAGACTGAAAAAAAAATGCAATAATAGTGAGTCTTTCAGTGCTAATTGGGACTCTTCACACATATTTTAAAAACATCTGTTTTAAAGGTTACCATGACTGACTGTAGCTGAGGCTGCTCATATTAGGTCAGTTCAAAGTTCCCTCTAGCCCAGTACCCAGGCTTCATGGTGGGCAAATAGAGGGATACAGAGGTCAGAACTGAAGCAAAAACCATGCTTGTTCTGGAATCAAGAAGATATTGCAGTGTATCTTAGGGCACGTAGAAGCTTTCTTGACCATGCTCTCAAAGCTTGTGAAAGTATTCTCTTCCCTTAGCATTTAAATCTGCTTGTTCTTAGTTATTTTCTACAGAGTAAATAAATACAAGCAGGACTGTATTAAGAAACAATTAATCTATAGCCCATTAAAAACTTCCTCCTATGGATTTCATCAAGCTGTTCAGAGCTGCAGTGCAGTTGTACAGGCTGTTGACTGCTCTATTTAGTATGTGTAGACAAAGTTTACGGAGAAAGCTTGAATTAAACACCTTTCAAGGAGAACCCCAGGTGTGCACCAAATCTGCTCCTTGTGGGCAGGTTTGAGCCACATACATGAAGGGGGCATGCAGTCACAGGTATGAGTCTGAACCTATTCTGAAGTAAAACCCCAAAATGGAAAAAGATGCAAAATTTAGGCCTTGACACAAACCAGCTCAGTCTATTTGACTGCTGATATTGCACCAAATTATTTGTTAAGGTAGAGATACTCACTGCCTCCAAGCTTCTGATTTCAGTTTATAAACTCCAGAATGAAAGTGATTTTCGGCTTCTTAAATCTCAGAATGCCCCACACTGGAAGGAAAACATTAGGATTGTGTATGTTGTATCTATCTTTCAACTGTCAGTATTATTAAACCATACAGGGACACAAATACAGCTTTTCATTTTAGATCAAAAGCCAAAGCAGGTAAGTGGGACTCTTGACAGCAAGTTGTATGCTAATAGGAAACCAAAAGATGTTTATGAGTTGAAGTCTTTCCCAATCCCTTTCTGATTATTGAATTAACTCTCCATTCTTCAGTTTTGATTTGAGCATAAAACACAGTATAATTGTATGGAGGCTGGTAAATTTGTACTTGAACAGAACATTAACTATAGATATAACATCTCTTATGGAAACCAGTTAAAAGCGATATTGATACATAGGAGACACAAGGGCACTTCTGAAAAGCAAGAAAGCCATCAGTTTAAAAGGCTACATGTGAACACATATGAGTTTTGAGAGAAAAAAAGAAATTAGCACTTCTTCTGGAATGGGCAATATTCTTCTGGGGAAAGGAAGGAAAATGTAGCCATTTAAAAGTATACCAGATTTCAGATCTTTAGAGAACATCCAAAAATATTGGCTAGGATGGTGGATTACAGGAGGG
>VZTJ01006244.1:134205-228192 GCA_013397795.1 Orthonyx spaldingii | reverse complement strand
TTTTTTTTTTTTAATTTTCTAATTCTTACTATTATTTTTTGACTAGGAAGTTATGGATACTTTGGTCGCCAGCTTTCTGAGTGGCATGGTGTATTCCAGTAATGGTTACAGTCCATTCTCTTTTATAAAATTAATTAAGGCTTCTTAAACTGAAAGTAATTTATTTCAGGAAAAGACATGGTATTTTTGTGAAAGGAATCCATATAGATGCTGGAGTAACTGCAATTGTGAACAATTATAAGCAGCTTGAAATAGACTGTCAGTGTCCTGTGGGTACTCTCTGATAGCAGAAGTGGTTTGCATTCCCGTTGTTTAGGCTGGTGCTACTTCACAGGGCAATAAAGCAAGAGACATTGCAAGAGAAACTTCGCACGCCAGGAGGAAAAGGTCGCCAGGTAGTGGCAGTTATACGATAGCTTTTGAATCTAAAACAGGAGAGAAAAACAGGCTGTTGCTGTCCTCAGACTCAAATTCCAGCAGTAAGAGAGGAACAGAGAATGTTAGTAAAACTAAAAAAATGAACAGCAGTTTTCTTGGCATCACTCAAGTTGACTAAAATGGTATCAATGCAAAGCCATTTACTTATTTGGTTTGTGCTTTGGAGAAGCAATTCATCCTCCTGTTAAAAAATTGAAATTTAAGATTAATTGTGTAATGTAACCAGTGATAAACTAGTTTATCTATATCTTGACTATGTTAAAGCTCAGAAACATTTTTCAGACATTTTTTAGCAGAAGAATTCATTATTTTTTTTCTCTCCCTTTTCTTTTGCTTTATGTTTTAGGCCAGGTTTTATACTGTATTTGAAAAAAAAAGAGTGTTATAAGGTTCTTCAAAGGCAAAAGTTGGAGTTGATTGTCATAAATGTGGCCATCACTTCAGAGACACTAATCTACAATCACATCTGGTCTCAGTTATGAGCCCATAATGAAAAAAAGTATTAATCAGCTTTATTTGTATGAAGGAAGTTTGAAACAATCATAAATATTGTTTTATATCATTTGGTAAAGTATAAAGTTTAATAAATGGAAATAAACTCCAATTGAAAGTATTGCTGTACTAGGTAAGAAAGAACACTTTACTCATAGGTTAATGACTTGCAGGTTTCAGGGAGAGAGAGAAGATGTCTGCACCGGTCCTGCCTAAATGACATTAGCATTTAAAAAGAAGAGCCACTGGTGATCCAGGAAAGAAACTTCTTCATGATAAGCTGCCTGTCATTATTTTCAATGACAAGAAGAGATTTTTGAAGCTAAATAAAAATTAAATAAAAATGGCATAAACATGCAAGTTAGTGTTCTGCCGAAAACACCTTTCTTGTGAATATAATCTGAAGATGTATAGCTGGCAGGAGAGTCAAGTTCCTAAAATGCAGGGTAAGTATGTGTCAACTTGGTACTGGTTCTAGAGAGATCTCCATCCAGCTTTACAGAGATTTGATTTTGAAATAATCAAAACATTTTATTTTCTGACACTTTTGTCTTTATAACTTCGGCTGCTCATTTTTTTGGTTTTGTAAATTAATTTGTTTTCATAATGGCATGACATTTATTCAGAATGATTTCAAGATATATGGGTCACATATCCTTGTGAGATAAAATTCCAAGATATTCTTAGAGCATACCAAATTTCCACAGATAATCCACAGCATACTTCTGTACAGATGAGTTTGAGAGACACTACTGCAATGTCTAAATGGATCTGACATGAACTGGCAACTATTCTCAGCTGAGAAATTTGTCTTTTCTGAAGCAAGTTACACTTATGGAGTACACTTAAATCTTGATAGTCTAATGGAGTTTATGATATAAATATGCAAAAATGAAAACTTAGACGAATGAATCTCATAAAGATTATGTATTTTAAATGTGTTGGATATTCTCCAGCTAAGTCAGAGGACAAAGATGTCATATCATGATTCTGAAATTACATATTGCTAGAGAGGACATAGCAGCTATTTTTCAGCTATATAAAATAATGAATCTACATTTCTAATATGAGTGTTTTCTTCTGCAAAGATTTTGTGATGCTTTTTTTTTGAATCATGGTGTTAGACATAGTAAAACCTATAGTTCTGGGGAAAAGTATTAGAGACAAAAGTTATCTCACTTTTTTATAATTAGTATGAGCTAAATATGGGCAAAGAACAGTTTTGGCATTCAAGAGATATAAATTGGACTGCATTGTAGATCTATGATAGTCTAGTGCATGGAATGTGAGTGGGTTTATAACACTTGCTTTCAGAAAAATGACTAAGGATTAAGTCACTTTTAGTTAGGAAACCCTGTGCATTGTCTTACTAGATATTTTTAGGCTTCTGCTCTTTGATACAAAGGGAAGAACTGAACATATATGGGATGAGACAGATCTATTATCAGAAAAATTGATAGTTAAAAGCACCAGATAGTTTGAGTGCCTACACATTTGCACATTCAACTTGCTATCATTTTTCCTATAGTGCACCTTGTCAAGACTTTCTATAATCAGCACTACCATTCCCTTAAGCTACCTTAGGAACCCCTCAGTGTAGACAAAGAACACATAAGTAGAAGATTTTTAACATCCAGGGCATAATTTACATGAACACTGAAGCACAGAGTGAATAGGGATGACAGCTCTAAATTCATCAATCTAATTCTATGAAATCAAGTGTCCTTTTCTTTTTATTTTTTCTCAAGAACTGCCACTCTTTCACTGGGAGAGACAATGGGAAATAATTGGCCACTTCTAATCCCAATGGACAGGAATGACCATAGTCAAAATTTCATGTCATTAAAAGTCAAAAAGAAAAAAAAAAAAAAAGAATTAAATTAATAGTAGCTTCCCATTGTTTCCTATTGCTTTCAGTCTCAGCAAAATTGCCATTGTGAGAAGTGACCACAAAGAATGAGAAAATATGAGGGTAGGGAGAAAAACTTGGACACATCCTAGAGCAAAAACCACTGCATGTAAGGATCAAGATCTCAAACAATGAAACTAAAATTATTATTTGCCACAGGTTTCCCAGCAGCATCAGACTCTAAAGCAGATGAATTTTGAAAAATGACAGTAGCAAATGTCCTGCAAAAATGCTAGTGGCAGGAGGTCTTCCAGGCTGGTGTCCAGAGGTAGCTGATGCTACATCAAAATAAACCACATCCAGCAGTAATTCTGTCTGAGCACTCCCACCTCTGAAAGGCAACCAAATCCTGGGCTGCATCTAAAGCAGCGTAGGCAGCAGGTCGAAGGAGATTCTGCCCTTCTGGTCTTGTGAGACCCTATCCAGAGTAGTGTGTACAGTTCTGGTGTCCCCAGTGTAAGAAGGATATGGAAAATCCAGAAGAGTCCATGACATTGTAAAGAAGACTGAAACACCTCCCCTGTGAAGACAGGTGAAGAAAGTTGGGGCTGTTCAGCCTGGAGAAGAAAAGGTTCACTGGGATTAAATCACAATGGAACTATACTCTAACCAATAGAACAGGAAGTACAAGCCCAATAAAACGGGAACAAATGTTAAATTGTCAGTGTTGATGCATGTGTTGTACGGGAAAAACAAGGATTTATTTGTGAAAGTAATACCATCAAAGCCTAAGACATTTGTCTTTGACACTGAGCAAATGCCATTTTGAAATACATCCTCATGAAACTCCTGAAACTGTACTTGTGTATGTTGGAAATAGATGTGTCTGTACGAGAACTATTTGTGACACTGTACTTATAGAAAACACCACTGTAGAGATGAGCAATCACTCAAATATCTGTAATTTTACCAAAATTGTAGGAAGTGACTTTAGCTATGCAGGTCATGTCACAACCCACCGACTGTTATAATCTAGCTAACATTATAAAAAGATTTACTGCCTACCCCCACGGGAATGAATCTTACATTGGTAAGGAAACTACTGCAACATGATGGCCTGTGTCAAATGCTAGAACATGCCTGAAACAATGGACAGAAAACTCTAATCCATGTTCATCATGACACAGAGGAGATATATTGTGTCGTAGAAAGAGTGAAGAAGAATGAAATCAGTGCTGGTGGGACGCTTTATTCATATGGTCACCAACAGCAACAGAAACTCTAAATCAGATGCTGTACCCCATAATAAGTTTGCTAATTTCTATTGTATTATATTCCTTATTGAATATTATTCAGTATGTTAGAGCATGGAGAAAAGCTAGGTGGGTGGCACTGTTCCAAAGACCACTTTGCATATATAATAGTACTCACTCACGTTTAACAAAACCTTGATAATTAGGTAATCTAACAAAAGAATTCCCTAAATAATACAATTAAATAGGGCATTAATCTGTTTATAGGCATGGAGGCAAGAGGCAACCACACTGCCACTCTGTGGTACAAGATGGATTGGGGAATTTTTAACAGGTATGTCTTTATGCATTTAGATGTATGCATCTCTGTGTGTGTGTATTGATTTAAATACCCTCTAGCTAGTACAGTATGAATGTTGCTGCTCAGATCTATAATTAAATCACTGTTGCAATTGTAGTAAACTACCAAATCACTTTGTAAAGGTTAAATTAGTCAATGATTAAGTGCTGTTAAACCCTTTTGCATCCTTAGCCTTTTGCAGCTCTGGTTTCCATGTAAGTAATTCTAAATTGCTTTTAACTTGATTTTCCTTCACATGTTTCACCACATAGTAAGCAATAGAGTGAACCTTGCCATTGACTCTGTTAAAGTCACACTTTCACAAATTTATAGTAAAATCTGCTTTGACCAGTACCTTTGACAATGATTTTTTAAGTGGCCTAAACCACTCCTTCATGACAAGAGTGGAGAGAGGGGCTCCTGAGTTTCAGTTAATCACACTTGTGATTCCTTAATGAAAAACATGCCGAGATCCAGGGAATTTAAATTCCTTTCATAGCAAAGGAATAATTAAGTCTGGATCTTACTTTATTAACTTTTGCAAAGTCTACATTTGCACAGTCTAACTCGAAGCTAACTGACCCTTGGTCAATGGAATTAAATTAACACTTGTAAGATGCAATACATGTGATATGTCTTGGACACCACTTGCATTTACTCCAAAGGACATGCAGATCAGTCGATCAGAAGCAAATACCTACATGGCAGATTCCTTAATTTCTTAAGATGACTTTCACCCCTTTCTTTGGGTCCTGTAGGACTTGGCTTCACTGGATGGCAGAGAGTTCTCTGGCACTGATGTGGTCACAGATGTGTCTGGTAATGAAAGCAAATAACTGCTCTCAAATAAAACTGAGGCTTCCTGCTAGAGGTAGCAATGAACTGCTATTTCAAATATTACAATTGTTCTTCTAGAGAGTCTGAAGAGCCCCTGTACCTTTCAGTGCCTAACTTTTTGTACCAGACTCTCTTGTAGGAGACAGAACCAGGTTTTTATGTGGGTTTTTAAAAATTATTTTTGCTTTTGTTTTGTTTTGTTTATGACACTTTGTTTTCAATCTGATATCATAAATGGTCACTACTGGAGAGAATTATGTTTGGCAATGTGTCAATACATTGCAGGCAAAATAGTCAGAGGTTAATGAGCTGACCATCCCAAATTGTCTTCTGAGACTATTCTACAAACATGGGTTTTGTTACTTAACATATTTCTAAAAACTGTATTTCTTAGTTTTAAGAGTCAAGCTGAAAAAGAACTATAAAAATCCTTCAGCCACCTGTGTCCTGCTATTAGGCAAAATTCTATTTTTTATTATTTTAATTTTAATATGTAATAAAGATTAGGAAATCGTATTCCCACAGAAATGAACATACTCTAAAATTGGCACATCTAGGGTTTGCTGTAGATTCTAAAGAAGACAGAGCTGCCTCATTTGGTTTTAAAATGGACACATTGAATATAGCACATGTAGGGAAGAATTAACTAACTGTAGCAAAATGCTTTTCACAACTGATTCTCTCTGCTGGAAATCCCACAATCATACTTAAAATCTAAGATAATGAGAAAGCCTCTAAGCTGAAAAAACTCTCCCTTTAATCATTTCAATTGCAGTATAATATATAATTTTCTAAAACAGAACAGCCTTCTTTTTCCTAAATTCAAGTTGAAATTCTTTTCAATTGCTAAGATATTATTTTGCTGCAGATCCTTATAATGCACTGTTACCCACACTGGCATCCAAGTAAGAGCAAACAGATTCTTGCTGCACCTGAGACAACAGTAGAGACCACAACTGTAGAGCAGTTCACTTAAAAAAGCTGGAGGGGTAGGATGTGGAGTGCACACTGAGGTGTGACAACAAACTGCACAGCATTCCAGCAACAGTCAGTGAAAGGATCACATGGATGTACACAGAGCAGCAGGATCTAATCTGAAATAGCCATGGTGAGAAATATTGACAGCTCCAACAAGAGTTCTACTTAGTTGAGAGGAATTTTGTTCAGATGCAAGCACATGATACTCTGGTATTGAAGCTGTGGTGACTTTCCTCTTCTGCTTATTTCACCATGGGGCACTGTAGACAAATACAGAGGGTACAGGAATAGAGGATTTTCCGAGTGTGCTCTTTATAGCACCTGACAGCCATTTAAAGATTGTGTGTCTGGTTCAAAAAAGTTCTGGGTTCCTTCTAATAATATTGGTAAACATCTGCTTCTTGGGGGAAATTTAACCTTTCCAAGTTCATGTCTAAGATGGGGTAACTTTGGGGGGCTGTCAAGTTTTGGGGGGGTGGAGCAAGGAAGCAGAAGAAGGGATGGAAGAGAGGAGGACGTTTCTCATTAGTGTTTATGTTCTTTTCCTGTAATATCTAATATGCAGCTAGCAAAGATTAATATTAACTCCTGTGAATAGAGCTTACAGTGCATGAAATGAATAGTATCTTATTTTTTAAAAAAACCCTCCAAACATTTTGAGAAACATTTATATATCAAGGTGATGAAGAAATGAAGAAGCTCTTCATGCCTGAAAAACCTGGCAGCCACTTCACTTCTAGATCTATTGACTGAAAGTAAAAATAATTTTCAAAATCTGGTTCTGTTCCACGTGTTTTGTCCTACAAAGTGGCAAAATGGAAAGAGAGTGTACATCAATAATGCAGATGAGGTTTCTGAGTAAATCCGAGGCTTTCAGCACACCTCCCCACCTCTCCACTGTCGAAGCACATCAGGAATTTAGCTGCCATACTGAGATATGACTTGGAAATTTATATATATATGCAAAGTAGGTCCAACCTGACTTCCTAGCAGATATTAAATTAGATCTAGACTGCCTTCCAAGTAGGTGAAAATGGTAAATGTCAGACATGCTAGCCTTCATTAATGGACTTGAAGGATATAGCTTTCCTTACCTGATGATACAATAACTTTTAAAAAAGGTTTATTTTATCACCGAAGGGCCAGTGTCTATAAAAGTTTGACTTGACACTGTATTTGCAGAATTTGCACTACTAAACTTAATTATTCCATTATTTCAAACTTAGGCAAAACTATGTTTTCTCATTGTTTTGGTTGGGAAAAAGTTGATTTTCTTTTAAGAAAGCCAACCAAGGTATGGTCACTTTTATGGGTTACCATAAGTTGCAGTGGTTTGGATTTGTGTTGAAATCAGTGTTGATAACAAAAAATTGTTTTAGTTGTTGCTGAGCTGAGCTCACACAGTGTCAGGACCTATTCTGTCTCTTGCACCATTCCCCCAGTGAGCAGGCTGGGAGTGCACACAAAATTGTGAGGAAACACTGATGGACAGCTAAACCCAGCTGACCACAGGGATATCCCAGACCATAGGGAGCTTGTGCCCAGCAATAAAACCTCGGGAGTCAACAAGGAAGGGGAGCATTCAGAGTTATGGTATTTGCCTCTCCAAGTCACCATTACCTGTGATGGACCCCAGCTTTCCTGCAGATGACTGAACACCTGCCTGCCCTTGGGAAGTGGTGAATTAACTCCTTGTTTTACTTTGCTTGTGTGTGTGGCCTTTGCTTTACCTGTTAAACTGTCTGTATCTCAGCCCATGAGATTTCTCACTTCTAGGCTTCCACCCCACTGCANACCACAGGGATATCCCAGACCATAGGGAGCTTGTGCCCAGCAATAAAACCTCGGGAGTCAACAAGGAAGGGGAGCATTCAGAGTTATGGTATTTGCCTCTCCAAGTCACCATTACCTGTGATGGACCCCAGCTTTCCTGCAGATGACTGAACACCTGCCTGCCCTTGGGAAGTGGTGAATTAACTCCTTGTTTTGCTTTGCTTGTGTGTGTGGCCTTTGCTTTACCTGTTAAACTGCCTGTATCTCAGCCCATGAGATTTCTCACTTCTAGGCTTCCACCCCACTGCAGGAGTGAGCGAGGGGCTGTGTGGTGCTTGTCTGCCCACCAGGGTTTAACCACAATATTATTGACCATCTAGGACCACTTTTACAGAGGCAGAAGTTTTACATCCAGACATTCGTTATGGAGGGCAATTTCTACTGTGAACGTATCCAAGATTTTGATGGGTAGATTTCTGCAGTCACTTGTGTGTGGAACATTCAAACATGAGTTCATACAATTTCACATAACTATGTAATAACATTCAAATTGGAGGGTATTATTGTTGAATTTCACAACAAATGTTTAATAGGATTGGATCTTTATGCAATTATTATGCTTTTTGCATTTAGAAAATGAAATAGGGAAATATTAAGTAAACAAAACATTTAAAATATTTAAATTAAGAATAAAAGATATAATCTGAATATCTGAATATATTCTATGTATATGACTTGGGCTATATGCTGGTTTTTGCATTACATGCTTTAGATAGAGCAGAATTATAATGCAAGTATAAAACAGAGAGGCAAGTTAATAACATTTGTGCAGTATATTTTTTTACAAGAAAGTATATGAGCTATTTCAAAAGCATGTTGTCAGTTTGCTAGTTATGCTTTCTGGAAATAGTCCCATAAAATCAGTGCAAGCTGCCCTCTAAATTACAATGTAATTTTCTTATTTTAGTGGAAGGTAAGCATTTGGAATATCATCTTGTTTATCACAAATAGAGAACACCATATTTGGTCAATGGAAAATTTTAATCAGTTAAGTTGGTGGGTTCAATTTAACCCTTTTTAGAAGTCTGTTTTAAATACTTAACTACAGAATATTCTACAGCTTAATTGATGAAAATGACCTGTCTGCAGAACTGCCATTATTGTACATGTAAAGTTACTTACTGCAGGACAGTTTTTGTACACTGTAATATTAACTGGATTTATTTGAGCCAGTTATAAGAGAACATTCTGGAGCATAAAAAAATAGGCTCACGTACAGGATAAATATTGTCCTCTGGTCCAACTCATCTTCCACCTAGTTTGGGTTATTTTACCTGGGTGGGGGGAGAAGCAGGGATCCATCTGTCCATTGCTTCAGTTAGTGTACATTTGAATATTTACTTCTCTAAGAAGTCTCTAAGATATGTTGGACCTACTGTACTTGTATAACACTGATCAGTTATGGTGAATAATTTTTCAGTTGCAGTTAATCTAATATATTTGTCAAGGCAAACTTCATGAACATGGTAAGATCACTTTCTTTGGGAATGAACAACAGCTACAAATCTCCCCAGATATGTCAGAGCCCTCTTCACTATGGACCCCTCTTTATTTTATGCATATTTTGTATGTAAGAACTAGGTCTTTTGTGTCCCAGCAAAACAAGCTTATTATATATGTGTTATTCTATTTATGTATGAATGATCAAGGTAGAAATATGGCATTCCTATCTGGAGAAAATTAATCACTACTCTGGGAAATCATGTTTGGGTCCACTGTAAATGGACTGCAAAAAGTGTCACTATCCAGTTCTTGTAGACTAAAGCCCAGAGTGTAGGAAAGGTTATCCTGTAAAAAGGAGGTTCCAGTGGCTTCACTGAATGCAACTCAGGATGCTTCTGTGGATTGAGTAACCCTGGGTAATCTGGGTTAAAAATTCTCCAAGGGCTTTCTTCTCAGTGAGCAGAGGTTACTCATTACCCTGCACAAAGATGTGTCAGGGTGGAGTGGAGGTGGGCAAATGAACTAACATGAAAGACTGTACAAGGATTTCTGTCACAATCATAATACACATGAGGACTATATGTCTTACAAACTCAAATGTTGTTTTGTTTACTGGTGCTAAAGCAGAATGAGGTTGCAAAGCAGTATTCCTGAGAGGCAGCTTCTGTTACACATACTGGACATGAAGTACCAATGGCTTCAAAAGAAGTTAATTGCAAATGAAAATAATGTGCAGTATGAGAAAGGACAACAGAATATAAACCTCAGAAGTTTCATAGGATTTTATCCAGAGGGAACCATTATGATCATCCAAATTTGATTTCCTGTAAAAGAGCCCCAAAAACTTCAACCACTGATTCCTTCATTTAACCCACAACACTGGTACAGTTTGAGCATGTCTTTTAAAATGACAGCTGATCTTAATTAAAGACTTTAAATGGTGGGAAAAGCAGTACAAACCCCAGCATATTTTGCACAGTTTAATTATATTTTATTGCTGAAAAGTCTGCCTCATTTTGACTTTGAGTTTATTAAGCTTCTGATTCCAGCCACTCGGTCTCATGCTCCATTCATCTGTAAGATTAAAGGGCCTCCTACCACCAGAAAACTTTCCTCATGTGGGCAGCTGCAGACTACAAACAATTCACTTCTTAACCTTTGTGTTTAGTTAAATAGATTAACTTTTTTTTGTCTTTTACAGTTGAGACAGGTTTTCAACCTTACATTATTCTTTGAGTTCTTTTCTGAACCATTTCCAAACCGCTGACATCCTTCTTATACTCTTTAAATGAGAACTGTACAAAGAATTTCAATAAATTCTTGTTAATACCATGGATAGCACTAACCACCTCCTTGTTAGTCTCACCTTTATTAAAACAAAGTCTGTGCCTGGCTTCAGAGCCAGAAAATCATTTTGTAACCTCAAGTTCAGACTACTGTGCCCTGTGACCTCCAACTGCTCTATGGGAACTGGTAGAGGTTCTTTTGAAATCTCTTACTTTAGAAAGAGATTTCTTTAAGCTACACTTCTAAATAACTTTCAAACAGAACAATGTTGAGATATTCTTTCATATATATATATATATATATATATATATATTATGGAAAAAGCCATCTGTTCTTATGCATGTATTAATCTGGGAATAAAAAAAATCATTAGCTGAATAGGCTGTAATTTAGTATGACAGATACTAGAAATTTAATATTTCTATTGATTATAAAAATGTACTTATTTAATCAGAAAAAGATCAAATTATTATAAATAATTGTTTAATTGCTTAAAAACCAGTTTCTACTTGGGTAATGTGAAGGTTAAAATCAGTTTAGCTACCAGCCATTAAATGCATAAACAACTCCATGTGTACTAAGCTGGACATTGAAGGATATAGTGACTAGCTCTGACAAAAAGAGGTTTTTAAACTAAAAATGCCAGTCCAAGAAATCAGTTTGAGGTATTAAATATCTTCTCTGTTTCTAAAACCTTTCTGTTTACAGTCAAACTGAAAGGAAAGCATTACTTCTCCTCCAAGGGAGTAGGCAAGCCAAAGGGAAAATAAATATTTTCAGATTTTTTCTTATAACGATTTTACCACCCATGCTTTGATACACAAGCAGCAGAGAGATACTAGTTATGGTGGCTACTCAAGGCAGGGCTTTTTTTAAAGCAGCATTTCTGTTTTCACAGAATTTTGATGAATTATGCTACAAGACAACTGCTAAATGTAAATTAAAGTTTGAATCAGTGGCTGAATTGGTTTAGTTCCAAATAAATTTTAAACATGATTTTACAATTCAGAGTCTAGTGATAAAGAAACATTCTCTTTGGCATCTGCCATAACGATTGTCCATTTTCCTTAGTGCTACACTAATCCTTTTCTCAGCATATAAAAGGTTTCCTTCTTAGTAATGAGGAATCTAGGGAGCATATTTTCCTTTGTACCATACTTCTCCCTAATTCCTTGCTGCACTGTCTTTTGTGGAATGGACAAAGGACAGGAGTTAGTTCCTGCTACAGGTTTATAGTCTACAAATTCTCCTTCTGTGGAACTTTAAACTTGTCAAGACCTTGGAAAGAGAACCATCTCCCTTTCTTCAGATTCCTTATGAACACACACCCAAACAAAAGAACACCAGGAATGAATATTATTTCTTTCCTATTCCTGCTTTCCTTCTTATGTTAGACATCTAAGGAGAACCCAGAGGTTTGGGCTGATCCATCCTCCACATGTTCACACTGGTCCTTAAAAAGCAGTGGTTGTTCATCAGCTGTTATTTCCTCAATGTAACTGCTGACTTTTTGATATTCTGAAATAACCTCTAATTTTCACTCACGTAAGACAAGCTGTTTTATGTCTAGGGACTAGTGACATTTGGTAGGTGAACTGTATTTTTTATATTCTGCTTCTAAAGAAATTACTAGAAATTCCTTCAGTTACACAGAACTGTGGATATTTTCCTTTCTTGCCCCATGACTTTTGGTAATTATTTAGAAAAAAATATTAGCTGTGTTCTCATTAGTAAAGCAGTGTGAAGCTGAAATCCTGACTTGCTGGAAAGAGTGCATTTAGTTCTTGTTTCTTTCACTTTTTCTCATTGGTGTTCTGCTTATGTGTGCTGAGAACTTCTGTGAGAGCCAGCTTATAACAGATTCTAAACCTCAAGACTGACAAATTTCGGTTTGCTTTACATATGAAACTATGCAAAGCCATGAACTCCTCACAGAATTGCAAAGAGCATCTTAGTACACCAATCACATGCTTTTTAGAGCAGAGTCAAATCTGAATGCATTCCCAGGGACTGTGCAGCCCTCCAGTTCCCCTGTTCTGTTACTCTTGGTTTAAAGTTCTGCATGGTGCTAACGGGTAACCCTTTCCATAGACAAAGGTGAATTTGCAGCCCTGTAGAGTTTTAAGGTTCTCCATGTGGGCTCTATTTTTCAAGACTTGATTGCAGTCATGATACAAATCATAATTATAAGCAATGCTATAGTTGGGTATCTTGATCTTGGGTCTAGTCATAGAAAACAAAGCATTTCTGTTAAGAAACATAAAGAAGCACACAATGAATTCCAAGTGCAAATATTTGCTGTTATTTTCAAGGATTTCTTATCCAAACTTCACAGGATGCTCATGAAAGGACAATGACCTTTCATTGTCCCAGAGGAGTATCCTAGGCTGAATGCGAGTTCTGCACTGCTCCATGCTGAGATATAAATAATTCCTGTCAGGCTCAGAATAAAGTTTTGTAAGCCTTCTGAGCACCTGTATTACATGGAAGATTGACTTCACCTGCTGTCCATCATTATGGTCTCTGGAATATATTTTAGAATGTTGCTAGGCCTTGCTTCACGTCTTGAACTGAAAATGTGTTATTTTGCTGGAAGTGTATTTATTCGTATTTTTTTTTCCAAGCTGATATTTTTAGGCTAAATTTCTAATCTTCCCATAAATACTAAATCTCAATATAAATTTTATTATTTCTTTGTAGCGATATTACCACATATTAATTCTCTCTCCTGTTTTATGTATCATCTGCAAAATCCAGTCATGTGAGAATAATTCCAGCTTCCACAGCAAAAATTAAGTTATTAATCAAGATGGATAATAAAATCTTGTCCTGTGGAAAGCTGCTAGACACTTCTAGTCAACAAAATGCTATTTATTCTGATTATTAATTTTGGATAAATTAAGCTATAATATAGGTCAATTATGTAAATAAATAAGCTTGGACTTCTGAACAACATAAAGCAATTTGTTGATATTTCCTGCACAGAGCCTTGTCCTCCATAAAACAACCAGCATCCATTGTTAGGAAAGAAAAAGGCAAAAATATTTATAAGAATACCACAATTAGCTATTTATAGTTACTATGGAAACAAAGCAGAATCAAATAAGCATCAGAGCTTGTATGATTACACTTTTGTTCATTTGACGGGCTATTGAACCATACACCTGCTTTTAACAGCTTTTTCTTTCAAATATTAACAAAATTTGGTGTTATGGATTTCACATTCCTCTGTACCCTATATGATGATAATAAGTGCAGACATTGGAAGGCTTAAATTCTACTAACCTGTAAACATAAGCAATGTGTAATGTAGAAAGTTTTACTTATCTAAAAAAACAATTTTCAAAGTAGACTGTAGAACAGAAAATGATGCTGCTTGTTGCCAGAAGTTCTTTGCTACAAAAAACCACCAAACTTCATGCTTTAACTTTTTATATTATGGTATAGGTGAAAATATGGTTTTATATGTAGGATTGACACACCCAGTCCTATCAAATTACTAAAGATGAACCAAGAAGCAGCTTAAAGGGAAGAGGTACTTAATGACATTTATGAAGCACTATGAAAAAAAGGAGAGCACTATTTATTATGCATGAAAGCACTTGCAGAGTTTTACACAGCCTTTAGATGCAACTAATTTAAAATATATGAATTAATTTGGAAACAATCTCTTTTTAATGGTATTCAAACAGAAAAAATACAATCAGCTTACTGCAATTCATGTCCAGGCAGGTACAGGACACGTGTCCCTGACATTCAGCACAGATCCAGTGACACACAGCAAAGATTTAGATATCCCATGGGTTTGCTGCTCTGACTGCTGCTGCTGCTCATGGGCATCCAACAACACTTTGCTGCCTCACACAGAAGCCATCCATCAGCCTGCTTTCCTGAGACTCGTTCTCTGATCTTCAGTATCTTCTGAGTTTATTTTTGCTCCCTTTCTAGGAGTTGGATGAACTTCACCTTCACACCACTGACAGAACCACAAGGCTGCTGCCACCCCACTGCTTCAATGCTCCTTCCACAAAAGCTCACAGGAATGAAATGCTCCAAAGAAAAGACCAAGCTATGGATGAAAACTGATTCCCCCACATACAGAGGCCAGAAGTTGTAATTGTAATGGTAGCTCTATGGCAAGAAGAAACAAAATCTCTTGGTTACTGGAATCCAACATTCTGTGACAACCAGAAAGATTCTGACTACCACCTGTGCTATGTTTCAATTGATCAAGAGTTCAAAGATCCATTTCAGACATGTAAAGAGAATTACAGTGATGGCAGCACCTAACTTTTCTAATGGCAAGGGACTCACAGGTAATAAGATTGCAATGAAAGTTTAAAACAATATTTTGACAGCATGCACAGTGCACACATTACTGTGGTATGGGATAATCAGCTTTTATCAGTTCCACTGTGGAGAGCGTCCTGTTTCCCTTGCCTCCCTTCATGGTGATAAAAACATCAAAACTCAGATTGCTTTTTCTTCACCCTGGTCTTGACTCTAGTTCCTCTTCTGGGCTTGTTGTAAGTTCCATATTTAAATCAGCTTTTTCTGTTAAGAAGGAAATTACTTTATGGATGACATCCTGGTTCAATTTACATCAATAGCAATATTTCTTTCCCTTCATTGGAACCAGAATTTCATAAGACAAGCTCAAATTAATTTTAAAATTATTACTGTAGGAAATGCAGCTTTCAGAGGCAAAATTTGTCTTGTTTTCCAATTCTTTTAATAACATAATAATGAACAATTTTTCACACTTTCCTATAAGTAAAGTGTATCTTTGTCCAGAAAATAAAAAACGGACAGTGAAAGAGAAAAAAAAAAAAATTTCCTATGTTCATACAAATAAAAGGTGAAAAAAAATTGAGAATAAATTAAGTATAATTGTGTACCACAAACGTTATAACACACTAATCCACCTGATTTTTTTTGTAATGCCATTTCAGAAGAATGTTATTCTGTAAGGTTATTTTAAAAGAATGTTTTAATCTATGACATATTTCTATGTGTCCTGCTTTTCCATATTTGAAAATATTGGCTTTGTTTTCAGTACAATGAGAACTGCTGAAGTTTCTCACTTTAGAAGTATCAAAAAAATCCTTGTGATGTACTTAGGTAGGTTTCCAAAGACCAGCTTCTTGAATCCCTAATTTTAATTTGGACTTGAAACAAAGATGTCATTATGCTGCTAATTGTTGTCATCAGTCAAATCCATGCTTGAAAAATATGTCCATCATTTTGGTGATTAACTTGCTTTGCAAGTGTTGCTAATACCTTAATAAATAAATCATTTATTTTCAGATTTTTTTTTTTTCTGAACTAAAACAGACACTTATATAAAGGTCTTTGAAGTCTTGAAATTTAATAAAGATAGATGCATTTTTTTAGCATCTCTTTCAGGTCTTTTCCACATTTGATTTTCATTTTTCTGCCATCTTTCTCTATTTCTAACAACATCATGTTGGATGAAATGCAGTGAGTCAGTAAGAAAGAATGTGTTGCAGACTTCTGTTTATAGCCCAACATCTGACTGATTCATATTAGAACATCTTGTCAGCCACACAAGAGAGTACAATGTGTTTGTTAGCTGGATTCTTCATTTAGGATGTTTCTGGGTTTGCTGATACAAATTACTATTTCTCCAAATACTGTATCATCAGAGAAAGAGGAATGTTTCCTCTTCCTATTACAATGAAAAGATTCCTGCTGCTGCCAACAAATGTACTTGTGTTGGCTTCTAAAGACACAGTCCTCATGAAAGAATTGCAATAAATACATTTTGGTTGGGTTAAACAACAGATGGCTGACATCTTCTACAGTTTCATTTCTCCGGTGGTATTTTACCAGCCTCTGAAAAGCTTGAATTGTAGCATTTCTTGCATTTCTGTTGATTTTGCAATAGGAACCAATCTGGGAAGGAGTAATGACATCTTCGTGAAAGGTAAATATTTTGCAGCAGTTTTCTGCTTGCAAAGTCTGAGTTAGTGAAAAAGAATAGGTAATCTTAAAGGTTTACCTTTTTAATTATGTAGCTCATCTGGTGAGAGATTGCAGAAATCAAAAACTATCCTGGCAATAAATTTCTATAAATGGCAGTGTGACTCCTTCCTGCTTATTGAAAAATGTGAGAAATTGTTGCAAACTTCCAGTTCTTATTGCTACGCCAAGACCTTTGACTTTGGAAATAATTGACATTGTAAAAGCTTCATTTTTCTTCTCTAAGCAATTTAGAAAGATGTAATGGAAAGTTGAATACGGATGGAAAACTCTGAAAGGTTTCTAGATGAAACAGAAACATTTGGTCTGAACTCAGAAACACCTTAGGCATGGATTCCCCAGTGAAAACATTCAGAGCAGCCAGTAGAAGCAAAAATCTAAAACTTTCTCTTTGCAAACAAATGTCACCATGACCCACCTTCCTGTGAAAGGAGCAGGGTCATGCTGCACACAGCTCCTTTCATCTCCTGCCTGGGGTCAGGCAGTGCTGCCCTCAAGCTCCTCAGCAAGCAAAGCTCACCTGTCCCCTCTACACATGAGCAGCAGAGACACGCTGGGACAGCCACTGTCTTCATGTCCTCGCCCCCCTCACCTTCCCTGTACTCTGCACCACACCCAAAATACCTTCTGCACTTCTGTAAACTTGTCTGTTGCGGGTTATTCAAATGGGTCCTTGGGAGGCTTATACAGAGCACATCACTGGCAAAAGGAAAATAAGTTGCTTTAAAGCAGAGTTAGGTAAATATCAAAATGTTTTCTGTAAAGATGAAAAACTGCCCAGAGGTATGTCAGTTTAGACAAAGATGAACTTTTTAAAATAAGAAGTGTGTAGGGGAGGAAGAGAGAGAGAGAGAGACAGAGACAGAGAGAGAGGGAGAGAGAGAGAATGCAGGGTACAGGCATAAAGATACTCACATTCTCACCCAAAATTCTCAGCCAGAATAATTCTGATAATCAAAAATGTTTAGGGGTTTTGTTTACCTTCCAAGAACCAATTTCAAAAGAAAGAAAAAACCAAAACTGAAAACCCCAACACCTTAACACTAGCTGCTTTCTCTTCTTTCTCTTTTTTTCTCTTTTTTTCTCTTCTCTTCTCTTTTTATTCCTCTTTTTATTCCTCTTTTTTTTNTTACGCTGGATCTCTGAGGGGAAGCAGCACAAAGCCTGCCTTAAGAAGAGTAAATAAGAAAGCCAAGAGGTTGTGAAAAGTCACCAAATAAAACCAGTGCTAAAGTGTCAAAGGCAAATGTCTTCAAAGTTTTGAGTAATTCAGACTGTACTTGACTGGAAAACACAACCTGTGAGAAAGGATACCAGAGAAACTTTTTAAAAGTGTGTCCTCAGGAGAAGAGTAAAATAGCAAATGCTTGCTGTTCTTTTTCCCTTCCCTTCCCTTCCCTTCCCTTCCCTTCCCTTCCCTTCCCTTCCCTTCTTCACACATTTCTTGAGCAGCACTCCTTAGGAAAGTATATCATGTTATCTGAGCTAAAGAACAAGCTGGAAAAGAGCTACATATACATCATACTCTGTATAAGTTATCTTAGGGGGAAAGGAAATGAGATCAAAGCACACTTCAGTATCCAGCACATCCATATTGATTCAGTGCAAAGAGGTGCTGTGCTGGGAACTGTGGTATGACACGAATTTACAACTCGGTCAGCAAAGAAAGAAGTACCTTGGGCTCTCAAATTTCCAGTGCTCATTTTTCCACTGCTTTCAGATGACAGTGCCATTTTTAAATGAAAGCCATTTGGCTTTAAGAACATGGGATAAAGGAGAGCAATACAGTGCGCTAATCTCTGAGACAGAAAGCAGTCTGAAGAAACTTCTGGGAAAAGCAGTCAGTCATATTGATTTAGAAGGCAAAGAAAGGAAATTACTGATAGGAGAAAAGGCTAAAGAACTTGTACATAGCTCGAAACAACCAGAGCAGAATATGGGCTGCCCTGTACATTTTTTAAATACTGTTTTTTCAAAGGGAATGCAAGGTAGATCCTAATGTTTAGTTAACATAGAGATACACTTGCAGCATTTGGGTTTGGGCTATTTTGTGTAAAGCTGACTTGCCTTCCTTCTTGACAAAAGTTAAGAGAGTGAAATAGCACTGGTTGTAGAAGTCCCCTAGAGGTTCATCCTGAGTGGCACTCAGTGGAATGGGAACTAGGACAGCTATAAGGAGATCGTGAGGAAATTCTCTTTTCATACCAGATGAACCATACCAGTGTGAATTGGCCATCACAATGATGGAGAAATGAAATGGAATTAGGGGCACAGCCTCCCTCTTTTCATGGCATACAGAACTGTAGTGGTTTGAGTTTGTTCACCTGAGTTTTTTGGCTAAACGCCAGCACGCTTACCAGATTTTATTTAATTTTGCTGTGAGATAAGGATTAGGAGTAGGTAAAGCAGGCTCAAACTTTAAAGAATATAAAGAAAGTTTATTAACAGACTTAAAAGGAAGAAAAAAATTAAGAACCAGAACAAACCCGTCAGAACACTTTTGCTCTTCCCACTTCTCCATTTTTTCAATGACACTACAAAAAAACACTTTGACTTTCAGTCAGTTTACCACTTCTAAATTAGTCTTTCTTCAGTCATTTAGGGAGAGGAGTTTTCTCCTGCTTTACCATGTTGACTTCTCCACAAGAAATACAATTCTTATGGTTTTCAGCTTCACAACTAGCAGCCGCCCAGGAGAAAAAGATCTCTGCTTGTTGTGGAACGTCCCTCCCACACCAGTAGCTTTCCCACTGCTACTACGGTGGGTTATGACAGTTCATGGGGTGTTTTTTTAAGGATGAGTTGTTCTACTACTGCCGCAAAGAAATCCCCTTCTTCTATGACTGGCAATGTAAATTTCCTTTGACCATTCCCCGGGGCAAGGGATCTGGATTACAGCTTCTTCTCTTCTCTGCTCAAATTTCTCATCCGGCTGCAATTATTTTAATATTTACTTATCTTCACACAGGTGCCTTGATTCACTGGCTGCACTGGCTGCAGGTAGAATGTCACATCCCCCCTTAGACCATTTTTCATATATTACAGGGAATATTTTAGCTTGGTCTCAATCATGGTTTCACAGAAGAATTTTCAGCTTTTACTTTGTAGCACTCCTCATGCTCCTTCCCTCTAAGCTTCAGCTCTGCTTCTCTCACTGACTTTGAGTCTCTATGCTGTGTTTTTGTAAGTGTCCTCACTCTTCTTCTATCTGTGCAAGAGCAGATCAGTTTCTGCAAGTTTTATCTGGGTAACGAAAGGGTTAATTTCTTTCTCGGGCCTCTGCGACAGTCCCATGATTTTTCCCGGGTTGTTTAAAAAGTCTGAGCCGGGCTGCAGAAGCAGTTAAGAGTCTCAATAGCCTCGCTCTGCGAAGCTGGCCCGGCCTGGGGGGAGCCAGCCTGGCCTCTGCCCGGCCCGGAGCAAGGGCCGGGCTCTGCGAAGTTGACCCGGCCTGGAGGGAGCCGGCCCGGAGGGAGCCGGCCCGGCTCTGCCCGCTGTAGTTAAAATGTTTTGCCCAGCAGCCGGAGATCTCAGGCCGGGTCCTCCCCCACGTTCAGCTGCACTGGTGCTGCAAACTCCCTTCCAAACCTCCCCCCCCTCCCCGCTCTGAGGAGGGGAGGGGGGGGAAGGGCAAGGGCCCAGCCTTACCAGAGAGAGAAGCACAGGACTTGCTTCTCTGGCAGCAACAGGACAAGAAAAGAGAGTTTTTTCTCAGGTGTATCTCTCTTAAATATGGTTTTTTCCCTAGAAGCGGAACAACTTTTAATTGGATTATACACCCATCAATACTCAAAACTAACTAGTCACTAGCTCTGTTTCCTAAGAAGCAAGGTGCACTACTTCCTGCACCATAAGTCACTTGAAAAACTGACCATTCCTAAGTAAACCCACGACAAGAACATAGGCCCAGGGTGCTGGGAATGCCTTTGCCACCTGCCCACTGCTGGCTCATGTTAAACTGGGCTCCCTGGATCTTTCCTGTAGAGCTGTTGCCCAGCAGTTGTCTCCCACCTTGTGTTGCTTCACGCCTTTCCAAAGCAAAAGGATTCACCCTTTGCCCACGCAGAGCATCTTTCAGTGCAACACCTTCAGCTTTTCCTTCTCATCTTGAGAAGGGCTCACAGGTCACAGGAAGAGAAGATATGAGAAAAAGCAGGAAGGAGTGTTACACCAGCCCCTTTCTGAAGATAGAATAGATTTTACTTTTTGTAAATTGATACATTTAAGATATCAGTGTGTTAAGCATATTGCCTCATTAATACACACAGCTGAGAGGGGATTCAGCAAACAGATGAAAGGCTGGCTGCTGGTACTTCTCACCTTATATCTTTCTACATGGCTATGAAAATGTTTTGTCCTGAAAAACCTGTGCTTGCTAGTACACCACAGAGGTGTACTTGCCTCCATAGTCACAGACCCAAACTTTTTATCCCTGGGGTCAGTGAGCAGTAAACAAGGGTTTGAATTCACTGCACCGCCACCTCTGCATGAAACTGTGAGTAGGTGAGAGAATGGGCATAGAAAATATTTTCATTCCCTTGTGTTTAAGCTCAGAACTGTCTATTTCTGTCTCTCACAAAAAGACACTGGATAGAAATTCATAATGCAAATGGTCTCTCCTGCTAGAACAAATGAGTCATAAAGATACAGCCATTCTATAGCCACTTTTTCATAGTAGGACAGTTTTCTTATAAATGTTTCTTTTTAAGTATGAGAAGCAATGGAAAACTTTTTAAATTAAATGGCTGGAGTTATTAATTAAAAATATATGAATTAATAATATAATGAAGAAACAATACAAAGTCCTGAATATAATGTAAAGAAATATTTTGATTCAGGATTTCAAAAAAAATCTAGTATACAGAATTTTCAAAAAAAGATTAATGATGACATGGAATTGCTATTTTACTTGCTTTGCTAATCATAGGGGTATTATGCAAAGTTCTTTAAGATGAACAACTTCATTTGCATGTGTGTATTGCTAATTAGTTTGATGTTTTGTGCTAACAGAATGGTCCCACAGCAAGAATGCATATTTAGAGTATTTGTAACAAGTAATTTATTAAAGTATAGTCTTCCACAATTGGTTATTGTGGAAGAGCTGGCAACCTTGTTGAACACTGGATGCTGTTACTGCCCTTTCATGACTATGATAAAGGAGGGCACAACATTGTCCTTAGAGGTGGATGCAAAGAGGTGACAAGAACCATTTATGTAGTTAGGAGAAAATAACCAATAGCACTTTGTGAAAATGACATTTAGCAAAAAAATATTAAAAACAATGACAGCTACAGGCTGTTGAAATTCATATCAATAGCATCCTTGTTTTTCCCTAGCAACTAAGAAAAAATGAAGAAGCACAGTAAGTTGGATTACACAAAATGTCCTTTTAAAGCTTTGGTTCCAGGGATGAATAACCAGGAGAGTGAAGCAGGGTTGGTAAATTCAAGGCCAGGTTGGATGGGGCTCTGAGCAACCTGGTGTAGTTGAAATCGTCCCTGTCAAGAGGGTTGGAACTGGATGATCTTCAAGGCCTCATTCCCACCCAAATGATTCAATGATTCTATGAGGACACTCCTCCAGAGAAGTATTTGAAAACATTAAAAAGATAAACAAAAACACCACAGTGCCATTAAAGAGTTTTCAATCTACTTTCAGTTTAACAGAAAGCAAGTTAACATTGAATTAAATATATATGCCTATTATTACTTTGAATAAGGATTTTATTATTATTACATTGAATATTTTAATAAACTTCATGCAGTAAACACTGAAAAGAACATTATAGAAAACTCATTCACTTTGATTAGTCCTGTTATAAATTATACAAGTGACACTACTCAGCTGCCTAGCAGTAAGCAAAATGCCATTTCTGAATTCACATGTAAATAACTGTGAGTGACAATTAAGAATATGTTGATAAAGGAGTACATAATTACTGCTATTACCATTATACGTAAAAAACAATTGAGGACTGAGTTATACCTGTTAAAATAGAAAGCTCCTTTGAAGAGAAACCCCAAAATATTTTTTCACATGCTCATATTAATCCAGTTTATTATATGTTTAATGAATGCACAACACAAACCAGTGTGCAAAACAAAGCAATAAGAAACAAAGAAAAAGATATTCATTTTTGTGACGATTGCATGCAATGAATTCTAACTTACGTTAATACACATTTTAATTTGTGTCTGATGCAAGATGAAGATGAGAAGCAACAGTTTTTTATTCAAGTTTTGCTTTTCTGTTGCCATATTTTATTTAGTAGTTGTAGGAGTTTATGAGTAGATGTGGACCAAAATTCTGTAAATATGAAATAATTTCTTAATTCATTTTGCAATGAAAAGCTGCTTCAATTTTAAAATATATGGGCTTAAACAGTACAAATATTTAAAAGCATTTTAAATGAGTATAATTTGGTTTGGTTTGCAGTTTTTTCAAATCTTACTTTAAGAAATGTAAACAGAATTTATTAAAATAATATAATTGTCACACAACTATCTTGTTTTATGGTTAATTTGATCCAAATGTAGTAGTTTTTAGTTGTCAGCAAATTGAAGAATATTGTACATACTCATTTATATATTATGAACTCCAAACTTTTACTGCTGCTTAGGTAAAGACATGGGATTGCCTGTGTCACTGTCACACAAGTGATATTTGTTAAAAACTCATCACGTGTGTTGGTGATAGACTGACAAAGTTATAAAATATTAAATAACTATTTTCTTCATATATTGGCTAGGAAACAAATACCAGTAATGGTGTCAACCAGTTTTGGTTTGGTTGTTTTTTTTTTTTTTAATTGTAATGTAAGTTTCTTAATTTCCATTGGTCACAAAATTGACATGTAAATTTTTTCTAGGCCATGGTATGAATTAACCCTATGTGCTCAGGAGTGTAAAAAAAGTAGATATACAATGGTATCATGTTCTGTCTACAGTGGCCTTCTCTGGTTATTTCTATAGTGTCCATGGAAGACACACGTTTTCTACTGATTTTCCTCTCCTTTCCCCCCTAAGAAATCAAAATAGGATGAAGCCACTCTTCTTTCCAAAGTACTCTAAGCCCTTCTGCATTAGGGAGGTCCTAATTGCTTCTCACCACACCAGCAATACCATCATGACTCACAGGTTATTTATACTCCAACATTTCTGCCCCTAAATTCTGCCAATTTTCACCATCACATCAAGTCACAAAAATACACTGAGATATTTCTCTTGATGTGCATCAAGGATAGATTCAGCTGGGTTGTACATGGAGCACTGTGTGCCAATAATGTATTCACTCATCTCTGAGCCTATAATACGCTGAACTACCTTTGTTAGTGTGCATCCACTCTCAGTTACTGGTCATAAAGCTATGCCCAGTCACCATATTAAACCTGATCTATAACTATTCCTGATTACTTAGGGCATTCTGTCTGAAAAAAGTTTAGAAACAGAATAATTCAGTCATTTTCAAATTGCTCTATGCTGGTTTACTTGTCCTTAAAGCCTGATCTGAACACACCACCGCTGATAAAAGTGGAGAGGAAGAAAATCTGTGCATAGCAGTTCCAAATGGAAGCACTTCAAGTAGAAAAATATGAATGCTGCTGGGAGCACTTGCAGCAGTGACTGATCTGGTTATAGATTGATCTCTTTTGTTCAGGCCAAGCCTGCTGTCAGCAATAGCTTGTCTCTCTTTCAGCTGATTTTAAAAGCATCACCCAGAAAATTAGCAAAATGAAAAGGGATGCTTCTCCTTTCTGAATCCCACACCATGAATGCTACAGAACTTTGTATGGTCTGGTAAAAGAATGCAAAGCAATGAACTTGCAGGTAAAATGTAAGAATCCACAATGACTTCCAGCTGGGGAGTAGTGTTAGAATTTACAGTGTCTGTGGAGATAAAACATGGTTACCTATGGCCCCTGGAAATGAGGAAGGAAGTAGTTCAGGAAGGGCTACAGTTGCTGCTGGTGAAATGAATGATTACCAAGTTAAAAAAAAATGCAGGAAAGGCAGTCTAATATTTGCTTTTGAGGGCAGAGTGGCAATGGCAATGTCCCTGTGCATCATTAAGCTCCCAATCCAAATACTGATGTCAGTGGCAGAAGAATTTTATTATCTTGCTTTTTGACACATAAAAGCCAAGTTTGATGGAAGACTGCCTGAAAATTATTTATCTTAGCTGTTCCATCAGATTCCTTATTTTGGTAGAAATCAAAGCTTTAGGGAGTGAGCATGGATAACAAGTAAATAAGGAATTTAGTTGGCAATGCTCATTTGATTTTTTCTTTCTTTGGTAACAAATGGTACAAACAGTAACACCAAGACATATATTGCTGCAGTATGCTATCAAACGTCATTGTGGCTTCAAATGAAAGGGAAAAGAAAATCAGAATATATTGTACTTGTAAACTTTCTGTAAAAAACCAGATGAGATGCCATCCTAAGAACTATAATTTCCATGTTCTTTCTTTTCTACAGAGATGGAAAGGGATCATTAGGAATATATATAGCCCAGAAAGCAAGGGACTGGTAGATACCTCTGCAAATAGTGCATAATAAATCAGTGAACAAAACCCATGAAGATTCCACTGTTCAAAACAACGTTTTCAAAGCCCTATGACAGATGTAACTGGGTGGTCTAGCTTTAAAAAAAAAAAAATCCCCCAAAATAAAAAAGGTTCTTCCCAGCAGCAGAGTCCTCTCATTATTTCAAATCTCAGGTTTAAGGCTTGAAGAAGCAGCAGTAGGGTTATTATCCTCTGTAAGACTCAGTCTCCTGTGACAATTTTTTGACACACTCTAACAGGATAACAAGGCATGCAAGGCTGACACAGGAGGATGATAATGCACTGGAGGTTGCCTTTTGAGTAATTATGTGATCCCAATTAAATTAGCTTAGAATGTCTTAAAAGGCAGGTTAAAATACAGTATTCATTGTCCATCTTTCTCTATGAGCTGAAGTCCTGCTCAGTGCACTGCATAATTGCCATGAAAGTAATGATTAGAGGCTCATTGCCAGGATTCATTACAGAGCTTCCTTTGCAGTGCTCACAGCTAAGGTTGCTCCTCAGTTTTTCTTGCATTGGAATGCATAAGGTTCTGGTATTAAATGACATTTAGGATATATGTAAAGGTACTGTCACCCCAGAGATAACAGCAATCCTAATTAAGCATTTGCAGTATTTCTAGAAAAGAAAAAGTTATTTATGCTTGTTCTTTTAATGACATATGGATCTGGACTCTCTGCAGTCAAATACATTTTCTGATCATAATCAGAACGTGGATGCACTTTGGGAAAAGCTATCATTTGGTTAAAAATGAACTGCTTTACCCATTTTGTCTCAGAAGAGTTTTTGAACTAGTATTCCAGAAATACTTTTTCAAAGAAGCATATTTCATATTTCATCACGCAGGCATTTTTGATTATTTTTCTGCATGAAGCACATGGATTATTTGTCCTAAAGGATGGCAACTGACAGTAAAGAGACTGTTTCATTTACTTTAAAGAAAAGGATTAACAGATCTCAGCTGCTCTCTCTTTTTATTGAGATAGCAAATGATTTCCCTTTGAATATATGCATAACTGCAATGTAATTATTTTGATCAGTGAAAAATAACTAACTCAGGCAGGTTAGCAAGAAATGTAGGCCAGCAGAATTGGTCAGTTAATTTGTTTTTGTAATTAATTGTAGCCTCCTATGGTTTTCTCTTCTTGTTTCTACAACCTCAAAATACCCTTGTAGTTAGCATCCATTATATAGTTTGCCATTCAAGTAGAAGCAATCAGTCCATCTACCAACAGTGCATTTTCAGCTCAGATATCAGAGGACGAGATGGCACCCAGCTATTCAGTAGCAGATTAGATGTAACTCCCTCTAGGCAGGCAGTGTCAAATTGGTCAAGACCCACAATTATTACTTGACTTAAATCATATCTTCTTCTAGTTTGAATTAAAAATATCAAAGCTTCATCAGCCTGCCTGTACACGCAAGGGTGGACAATGCTTACCTCTTAGAAAACCCTCAAACCCTACCCAAGCTAATGAGAGGGAAATGTGAAAAGATCAATGACAAAAAAAAGGCATGAGTATTCAGTAAAGTTTGAGTACTTATTAAAATTTGCATTAAATACCAAACTAATGAGGTTTGATATTGGTTCTTTCTCAAATACAAATTGCTGCAAAATTATTCGGTCACGGAAGGAAGACACTGATAAACTGTATGTGCCTTATGGCCTGAGATGGTCAATGTCTTCTTCTGGAAAGGAAGGTGCTAACCTATTATTTGAATAACACTGTAAAACTGTCAATTTTAAAATACTAACCTCTCATAAAATTGATTTCAGCAGTTTCTATTGTGCATATATGTATGTAGGTAACCTTACATTACAAACATGATATGGCAATTGTGTAATACTGTTCAAGCAATAGTTATCTACAATGGTTCACACTTCTTAAAAAGCTTTCGTAATCTCAAATACCCTATTAGACCAAACAAAATAATCACAAGAGTGTACAACCAAAAGCTTTTCAGAATACAAGTATTTGGGCTGCACAAGTGGAAACTTACTCAGACTCAGAGATGGTGAGGGGTAAGGGCTCCAGAGGCTCAATGACTTGCTATAATCCTTGATAATGAATTGCTACAATCCTTGATAATGAATTGCTACCATTAATTTAATAACTCACTTGTGAGTTGAAATCCGGAGGTGAAGCCAAGAGCATCTTAACATCTTCAAAGATGTTAAGAGTTGGAAAGTCAAGTTTGGACAGCTTGTTTCCTTAAATAAATTTTCAATTCTATTAAAAATAAATAAAATCTATCTTTTTAGGAGCACATCCAGTGTGTGCAGCTGGAATTTTGTGAAGGAAAGAGCATGGTGTAACATTTGAGTTGATATAAGATTGGCCTTTTCCCAAGAGAAAATTATAGATTTTTCTACCAATCACAAAGTAACACAGAGTTTGCCAGACTTAAAGCACTTAGCAATATTCTTGGCAAAGGCTGATATATAATCATCTGTCAATTACACTACTGCTGTGTGTTGGAAAAAGAATTAATTTTGACTACATTAAAATTTGATCTCCTTAATCCAGGCCTTGATATCTTTGTTCTAAAGGAATAAATTTTTCTATGCAGCATAAGATAGAGATTTCAGTCTTTTCAGATTATTCCCACCATGCATTACCTGGACTAAAACCAAAATGTGAGCGGAATATTTTGCAACTCAAGTTGAAAAAAAGACAACTACTAGAAGCATAATTTAAATTTTCTTTCAACAGAAAAATGCATCAGTTTTAGTCCTAGCCTGGCTCAAAGATGGAAATCCAAGATCATCCAAAGCTTAAGGTAAAAAACATGTATTACTTCACAGGCAACAGAAGGATGTCTATTGCAACAATAAAACACATTCATGATAGAAACAGAGCTTTGGTCCTTCTAGAATTAAAAAAATGTTTCCATAATATAATTTATGTCTCTTGGTAGCTGTGGAAAGCCTTTGTGTTTTCTGATTTTCTGTCCACATTTGTGAGCATCCCTCTGTATTCATTGCTAATAAACTAAACTTGTTTCTACTTTATACTTGAGCTTCATGTAATTGAACAGTTTGTGATTCAGTCATGATGGTTCCTTTTTAAACTTCTGATCCAACATTCTGCATTGAAAAATATTAATGTGTTCCGAATATAACATCATTAAGGAATTCAGAACTCTCCTGAGCCTCCCTTTTTTCAAAATTTAGATTTTCCTCTTATAGTCTAACATACCAGTCCTTGGAGTTTTAAATTTGCTTTCTTTAGGCTTCTTGTCTCTGTTGTGATGTTCTTTCTCCTTTCTTCCTTCAGAATCATGGGGCCTCATGAGTCAGAATCAACTAATTCATTTCAGTGATCAGAGTCAAACTGAAAAGGTCTTTTTGTCCCTCCCTTTTGCAATAAAAAAAAAACAACTTCAAGCAATGTCAGACACTTTGTGCTTTGCTGCATTCTTCATCTGGCAGCTGCCTGAGTACATCAAGTTCCCTCTTACTACAAATCATGTATTTCTTTAATCACTACGAAATATCATCTTCATCTGCAAGATTCTTCCCTTTATGTGATTCCCATTTTACCATAAACACACATATTTCTTTTATTGTACTAAGAAAATGAGATTCACTGTTACTTCTGGTGGGTTTTTTTTTTTGTTTTGTTTTGTTTTTTGACACAGGCACAAAAAACCTCACTATCTAACTAGAATATAAAAAGATTTTAAGTAAACTTTAAATGAAAATCTCAAGTCTTTGTTTTAGAAATGGAAAAAAAAAACAGGTGGGGAGAAAATTACTTGCTCAATCAGTACACTGAAATCGTTTGTTTAACAGTCTATTTCATTTTAATCTCAGAGACTGTTAGTAGACTTACATAAATACTACTCTAAATCCTAGAATTTTATTTGCTTAACATTGTTCTATATAGTGCAGAATTCCACAGACTATTTACACGTTACATAAAGTAGAACCTCTCATTTTGAACCTGTTGCATTTTTGTTTCAAATGGCTTCTTCTCCTTCTGGTATTGAAAAGGGATATAGATTTTAATCTATATGCTTCATGATCTTATACATCACATGATGTAAAGTTTTGCTTTTCTTCCCATAGTAAATAGGATTAGTCTACATAGTCTGTAAAAATTAAAGCTTCTGCTGTTCCTACCTCCAAACATAGCTTTGCAGTAGTTTTCTGAATTTTTTTAATTCTATATATTTGTGGTATTAGCTAAAATAATTTGTATGTCTAAATTCCATTGCAATTCACTGAGACCTGGTATTATTAAAACTGCTGCCTCAGCTGTTCCTCTCCTTGCAAGGTGAATGTAATCTAGCATCTTTTGCCATAGACTATAAACTCAATTGCACCAATAGCATGCTAATTTAAACTGCCTTCTTACTATTAGCCTACCTCTTTCGAAAGGAAATAAAATTTAAGATATTTAGAAAAATTGAGAAGAAGGATCTCTCCCTTCCTTATCCCTTATCCCTAAGCTCTCTTTCTCTCCTTCTAGAAGACAGCTCCTTGACCTTTCAGCTGCATCACAGGTCTCGCTGTGCTGTGCCATGCAGGACTGTTTGCCACTGAGGATACCCATGTGTATCCAAACACTCACAGGTAGGTGCTGTTTCCATGGTGTGGCATTATGTTTATGGTTGTACTCAATGAACTCAAATGGCCTTTTCCAACCTAAATGATTCTATCTCTGCACAAAGAATGCACCAGTGATGCTGGTGCTGGCTTAAGGAAGTGGCTGAGTGAGCTAGGAGTGTTTAGCCTGGGGAAAAGGAGGTAGAGGGGAGACTTTATTGCTCTCTACAGTCACCTGAAAGGAATGGTAGACATCTGGGGGCATTGGTTTCTTCACCAAGGGACCAACCAATAGGACCAAGGGAAACGGCCTCAAGTAGCACCAGGGGATGTTTAGCCTGGATATTGGTGTGTTGGTTTGGCATGGCCTGGTTTTTGGTAGCAGGGGGGACACAGAGGTGGCTTCTGTGAGAAGCTGCTGGAAGCTTCTACCATGTCTGGCAGAGCCAAACCCTGACGGCTCTGAAGATGGACACGCTGCAGGCCAAAGCTGAGCCAGTTTGAGATGATGGTAATGCCTCTGTGATAACATACTTAAGAAGAAAATCAAAACAAAAAGGGCACAGTTTATTTCTAGTCAGAGAAGGAGGAGGAGATGAGAACATGTGAGGAAAACAATGTGGAGACAACAAGGTCAGTGCAGAAGGAGGGGCAGGAAGTGTTTCAGGCACTGGAGCCGAAATTCCTCTGCAGGCCGTGGTGAGGACCATGGTGAGGCAGCTGTGCCCCTGTAGCCCATGGGGCCCACGGGGGATGCAGAGATCCACCCGCAGCCCCTGGGGGAGGTGCCCACACTGGAGCGGGTGGATGCCTGGAGGAGGCTGTGATCCAGTGGGAGACTCGGTGGAGAGAGGGGCCCTGCTCCCAGGCTGGAGCAGCCTGTCCTGGAGGATTGCACCCCGTGGAAGAGTGACCCACGCTGCTGCAGTTTTGGGAGGGCTGTGTGCCCATGGGAGGGACTCACACTGCAGTAGTTTTAGGAGGACTGCTGCTCTTGAGGTTGGAGGCATGCTGGAGAAGTTCACGGAGAACTGTCTCCTGTGGGAGGGACCCCACAGTGTTGCAGGGGAAGGACTCCTCTCCCTCAACAGCAGCAGAAAACCTCAGGTGGTGAACTGACCAAACCCTTGCCCTCCTGTCTCGCTGGGCCGTTGGTGGGAAGGAGGGAGGGGTTGGGGGAAGAAAAGGTGTTTTAAGGGCTTATTTTACTTCTCATATCCTCCTTTAATTCTCTTAGTATTAAATCACTTTGTACTTCTAAGCTGAGCCTGCTTTGCTCTTAGAGTGTTTTCTCCTGGTCCTTATCTCAACTCATGAAGCCTTCATTAAATTTTTCTCTCTCTCCTCTGCCCAGCTGTGGCAGGAGAGGGTGAGTGAGCAACTTTTTTGGGTGCCTGGTGTTTGGCCAGTGTCAAACCATGACATTTAGGAAAACTTTCTTTACTGAAATGGTGATCTGGCATTGCAAANGGTGTTTTAAGGGCTTATTTTACTTCTCATATCCTCCTTTAATTCTCTTAGTATTAAATCACTTTGTACTTCTAAGCTGAGCCTGCTTTGCTCTTAGAGTGTTTTCTCCTGGTCCTTATCTCAACTCATGAAGCCTTCATTAAATTTTTCTCTCTCTCCTCTGCCCAGCTGTGGCAGGAGAGGGTGAGTGAGCAACTTTTTTGGGTGCCTGGTGTTTGGCCAGTGTCAAACCATGACATTTAGGAAAACTTTCTTTACTGAAATGGTGATCTGGCATTGCAAAAGGCTGCCCAGGGAGGCGGTGGAGTCAGCATCCCAGGAAGTGTTCAAAACAGAACGTAAATGTGGCACCTGGGAATATGCTTTAGTGATGAACTTGGCAATGCTGGGTTAATGGTTGGACTTGATGATCTTAGAGGTCTTTCCCAACCTAAATGATTCAATGATTCAATGATTTTTATTACTTTTTTTTTTCTTCTATGTGGGTCATTACCTTTTGGTGAACCTTGCCTAATTCCAGGAAATTAATTATCTGATTCTTACTCTTCACAACTTACTGTACTTTATACTAGTGTGCAGCTGCATTACTGTCTTCTTTTATTTTTCCCTAAAAATAATTAAACTTGAGGATTCAAGTCACTGATTTGCAAGTTAATCAAGTTTAGAAGAATATATGGGGGAACTAATACATATTTGCTCTCCCCTATGCTTTTCTTACAGTTTATCTTGAAATGAGCAAAGAACTAAAGATCTTGGGTTTGGTGTGGTTCACTATTGGCATCCTTTTGTTTGCCTTCTTGAAGCTTTCTTCAAATGTGCTTGTTAGCTATGCCCAAGAATAAGTTAACTGCATAATAAAGGACAAGAAAAACACAATGTTTGACTACAACAGAAGGAAAAGAAAAAACAGATTGAGAAATTCACTCTACATACCTGAACACAAACACACACAAAATGCACTGAAAAACTTGGTTTCCCCTCACAAGTGAACTCCCCATGAACTCTCCAGAATGATTTCCTGGATGAATGTCTGCATATATTTTCCCTATGCACTTTATTGGGATGTAATAAAAAAAAACCCCATTACATGAATTTAACTCACAAAAGCTGTTTATTGTTTAATATTCTGTCATCACTAATTTTATGCTTCAATTAATTTTCTGCCATATTTTCTCATGTTATTTGTGAAAGCTATTTGTATGAAGTCGTCTTTTAAAAACTAATTTCATTTTCCTTTCTGAAAAGGACCATCTGCATGAACACGCTGAGAAAATGAAAGGAAAACATTTTTAGTTCTATAAGTCAAAATTATTCATATGATTAAGCTTTGTAGATTTTAAATAACAAGTTGATTTGACATGCCCCTAACTTGCATAACCATTATCTCAGGAAAGTAACTTAGATACAGACTGTCTGACGGCACGTGGAATTAAGCATAGAAAGCCTTGCCAGAGGTGGGTAGAGAGGGTAGGAAAGGGCCTTCCATTCTTTCTCATTGCACAGGGTTTTATTTTTCCAAGGTGGGTGGTTGCCAGGAAACAGTAAATAAAGAAATGGATTTATTTAATGTGAATCCCTTAAGCAAGGTGAGGGAACAGAACACCATGCAATGACTAAGCTGAGGATCAGTTTGAGAAATCCACATTTGTTCAGGTGATTGCTGAGAAGGCTACACACAATATTTTATTTTTGCATCCTTTCCTGCCCTGTTTCCATCTCCTGCAAGAAAGGAAGATGAGCATATTGCTGGCAGCACCATGAGCTTTGAAGGCAGCTTTTCTGGGGTGATGCCTGCCATCCAAGAAACACCTCTGTTGTTCTCACATGCTGGCAGGGACCCTCGGGGAGAGAACCTGCTTGACTGTGCCAATCAGGTAGCCGGGTTCTCCCCACAGCCCCAACTCCACTCCCACCTCTCTGACTCCTTTCCTTCCCATCCTGTTCTTACCTTCTCCCTTTTCCTCCTTTCCCCGCTTACAGCCATGGAATTAATGCCAATTTCCTTCTAGCTCTGCTTACACAACATTCTGTGAAATATTCATTTCTCATGCATGTGTTTAATCCAGACTGAAATTTGCTGGATGCAAAGCACATATCCTTCTTGCTATTTGTTTTTTTCCTTTTGCTTTGTTTTCGTCTGGTACAATCAGGCGCTATTCTTGTTTGTTTCCATGCATCATCACTGGAATAAAT
Organism: Orthonyx spaldingii; assembly: GCA_013397795.1. NCBI lineage: Eukaryota > Metazoa > Chordata > Aves > Passeriformes > Orthonychidae > Orthonyx > Orthonyx spaldingii. Next base: position 194,658 of record VZTJ01006244.1, on the reverse strand, counting down.
ATAAATAATAACAGTATGTGCAAATTATCCATGATTAACTGTTTCTGGGGTAAGATTATCAGTTCTCTGGGATACACCCCTCCCATAAGAAGTCTGTAATCTTATAGACATATTAAATCATTGAAATGATTCAGAAATGTTAAAGCAGGAAGATTTCAACAAGGGAAGCTGAAATCTGCAGCTCCCTAATAACTGCTCTGACATTTTTATGTAAAGATATTTTTCAAAATACATTTTAATTGATAAATTATGTTATAAAACTTGAGGCTATCCTACCCTGGTAATTATATGTACTATTAATTTGGAAGTGTGTTGGAGAAAAGAATTAGTGTAATTACTTTCACTGTAAAAATGGGTATCTGTGGACATATAATTTAAGATGCCATTCAAAACTATTGCACTTTCTTTTTTATCTATTCATTTTTGAAGATGATGATTGGTGAGAAATTCTTGTGTCATTTCTGATTTATGTTTGTTGCAAAGTTACAGACATAATATTATAGGAGAGATGTTCTGAGCTGGGTAAAAAGATAGGTCTACCTAAGCTGCTAAAGTTATAAAAACTCTACCATTCCAGAGTTATCATATTTTATTCAAAGATTCTCAAAAGTTTAGACAGAAACTTTGATCTAAGTAGGGGTAATATCACTTATCTGTTCAAAAAATACCTGTAATTTATACAGATTTGAGGACAGCAGGATATTCCTGACCTTGAATTATTTAATCTCAGAAATATCAGGTTTAAGGATGAGTAAAAGAGAAAATTCTCCTCCAGTTAAAAAGAAAAGCCATATTAAACCTATAAGAAATCAAGTTTTTCAGAGAAATTGGGAATTCAAAAGTGTAAATATATGTTGTACTGTGTCAACATCTACATCAGTTCTGACATTAATGCGTGCTCTGTTTCACTGCACACATTTTGCAGAGTAAGAAAGATGAAAGCATAAAATCTAGTCAGTACACTTGTACAACCCAGGCTCCTGAGAAAAGCAGGGGAAAAGCCTAACTTCTCATGGAGTCTGGCTAAGAACTGGTTGGATGTCTTTAGCAGCTTATGGAGCTGAAAAATACACCATTTCCTGAAAGTGGTACCTGCCTGGATGCTGCAGGAGTTCATGCTATGAAAATCAGGCAGATGCTTGCCCTGAATAAAGTGGACATCCACCAAAATAAAGAGATGTCACAGAGGTACAACTTACCCCAAGTGACTTTCCCTATGTCAGGGCACATACTGTCAGGGGCACAGTGACCAGAAATCAAAATTTCCTGAATTGCAACCCTGTACTACTCCTCTCAAATCCCATTGCCTTAAATGTTTACAATCTTTACAGTAAGATTTGCCGTAGGGAAATACTATCAAGGTAGGTCACACTTCAAGCCTACCAATTCTGACAGTATCCTTTCAGTGCATTTCTTTTTCAAAGGATCAGTGTGAGTAACTGCCACTTCTTATCGTGTAAGAACACTCGCTGATCTTACTACTGCCAACTTCTTCATTGCATTGCTTACTGAAAATGTGGTGACAAGCTGGAGCTGTCAGGAAATCATGTCCTCTACAAATATCTGACTAGGAAACTACTAGCTCATACCAAATCCATACTATATTTGTATCATATAAATATGTATGTTCCAATACATACTTAATAAACTATTATTTATACAATACAAACAGCCATGGAATATTTGCTATTTTCATGATGTATATACACAGTTGCAGAAAATAAATCTTTATAGCATTTTGCCATTGTTGTTTTTGTTGGGTTTTCTGTTTTGTTTTCTTGTTGTTATAAAATATTACTTTGAATTAAACAAAACTACGCAGCAAATTGCCTATTTGGTGTATGCACGTGTGCATACACACAAATCCCTGAAATGATGAAGACAAGAACCTAAAAATAATTCTTGAGCTGTTTCAGTTCCTTTGATGTTCTCAGTTTATCATTATGCTTATCATGCTTTTCAGAATATCACCCATATTTTAATTCTGGTTTTGCTATATTTTGGATCTTTAAACATGAATCTTTAAACTTTCAAAACCAGGTCAGTTATTGTTGCTGTTTTCTTAACAGGAAAAATGAGGCAAAGGAAGATGAACTAATCTACTGGTGGTCATACAATGTCACTCATGGTATTTGTCATGGCAGAGGTTCACTTCCAGTTTGCTACACATGGCAAAATATTGCTCTTCTCTCTAGATCTGACTTCAAGGAGCTCAGCATTTTTCTGGACAGTCCAGTGGAACAATTTCTGTAATAATATTCAGGAGAAGAATCACACAGAAAATTATGGTCTAAGCAAATTTCATGGGCATTTTACTGATGACTCTGATGTGTTGGTGGATTACATTTTTTTACCTGATTATAATGTCCTAATTACTTCTAAAAACAATATTTTATACCTATTTAGAACAGAAAAGGTGTTTCTTTCCAGGGAAGGTAATTCATCCACATTTGTATTGTTTTTTTGTCTAGACAGGAGGCTCTATGAAGGCTGTAGGCATCAGGCATCTAGAACAGCATTCATTCCCTGCTTCCTGATATTGTCCTTTTCCTACTATGTTATGAGGACAATTCTTTCACTCATTTTCCTATCCCTGGAATATGGGAAACACAATGTCACAGCTGTGCAAATTAATTCATCAGTCTGCCTGTGATGGAAAAGACTGCATAGATTTCACTTCAATAATCTGGAAATGCAGGTGTGTGGAAATGAAGCAGATGTGGGATGGTGGAAATGCATTGGAGGGAATATGACAGGAGAGAAGCAGAAGGAACAGGGATTGCTGTTTACTCTGACACTTTATTCTACCTGCTAATCCCAAACCCACAAATACTAATAGCATTCTTGGTGTCTCCATAACCAAGAGATCTATTATCTGCTGCCCTGCCAGATCCATTTAGATCCCAGACAATCTGTTTCTATAGTGATTCCTACTTGCAATTAAAATCACAGCTATATCTATACATCAGCCAGATGCCATAGCATACTTCATGATGGTAGCTTTATTCACTAGTGGCGTTTTCTAATGCTTAATTTATAAAATAAAAATAGAATTTGCAATTGTGTTATTAAAAAATATTATTTCAAAATACACTTTGAGAAAAAGATACTTCTACTTGAGAGGAAACTAAACATAACCACATACCAACTTAATAAAGGATTTTTTTTTTTCCCCAACTTGCTTTTACAAATTTCTGAATATCTTTGTAATTTGGAAAACATATGTCAAATAAAGGGTCTCTCCAGGCAAGGACTGACAAAAGGGTTGCAGTTCAGCATGCTTAATTATCTAACATAAAGAAGAAGAGAAAGCTCAGTCTGTGTACATTTCGTGTTCATGCACCTTTTCTATGGTCAAACTGTGCCACTTGCTCTTGTTTCAAAGATTTTTTTAATAGAAAAGCCAGTTAGTGTCATCCTCCACTGAAATTTGGCACAAATATCAAATGTTTCTGACAGCATATGCTGACCTTTCATGCCACTTTTACTTTTTCTAATATAGTATATAGCAAATGGCTGAAGCATGGTTCCAAAGCAATTTAAACTACAGTCTAATTTTAATTAGCCTGGGGAAAAATCCTCAACAAAGTTAACAACCCAATAAAATCCAGTCTTAACAATTCTTTTTCATTATATCTTCAGTTTCTGTCTCAGTTTTTTTGAATAGGAACCTAAGTTAATTCAATTATTTTAGATACTTTGGGAAAATTAAGAAGAATTTTTTTCAGAAAATTGCAGAATAAATTAAATCATATCTAGACTAAATATAAATGCACAGATAAATATATTTGTACATATTTCAAAACATCCACAAAAGCAGCAGTAAATGTGTATTTTTAGCTTTTCAGAAACATGTCATAAGGAAACTGGAGCCCATTGACAACCAACTTTCCTCTTTATTATAGGCTTAAACTGCTTATGATGCTGTAGTGTAGCGTGCAGTGAAAGCAGAGAAAGTAAAAACCAGCAAGACTATTAGAAAAAAATATATTTATCTTCTGAGCTCTCCTGAGAACTGATTCTGGACATTGCAGGCTGCCCTTATGCAGTGTCACACTACCAGCTCCATGTGATGTTGATCCAGCTCATGGTCTCATGGCATAAATGTTTGTGCTCATTGATATTGGTATTGGAGAAACTCAAAAAACATTCTGATATAAAACTGTGAAGTCCTACTGGTTTCAGTGATATCAATATGGTGTACAATAAGGAATACACTGGCAATTTGTAATTCTATTTGTTTAATAACAGTTGAACTTAAAGGATTGACTTGTGCAGTGGGTTGATGCCAGCCAGCAGCTACATCACTCATATAGCTGCTCACTCACTCCTTCCCTATGGTGGGATGGGGGAGAGAATGGGAAGGAAAAAAGAAAAAAATGTTGTGAGACAGTTTAACAAGTGAAGATAAAAACCTAAAAGCAGTGTAAACTGCAAAAGCAGAAAGCAGTCACTAACGATCCCTGGAATTCAATGTGCAGTAAGAGAGGGAGTGAGCAACTGCAAGAGACTTAAAGATCACAACCACATGAAACACTGTCAAGGAGGCAGAAGGAACTTGCCATAAGCCACCACAGCAGCAACTTGAGATACACAGAGAGGAGAGGATCTTGTAAGAGGAAGGCCCTAATTCCAGGCCTAGCAGAGGTGAGCACACTCTAGTTAATACATCCAGACAAAAATTCCCACTATGCAGACTGTGGGAAAGGAAGCAATATTGCAAAATCCATGAGGTGGTGACTATCTTCTGCTTGATCTCTGTCTCTCTCTCTCCCCTTCTCCCCCTCCCCCTTTCCTGTTTCTTTCTATCTCTCTACCTCACATTTACTGTTAAATAAAACCTGTGCTTTGACACATGATCTCATTTGCACCTTTATTCTGGCAGAGGCATCTTTCAATAAAATGGATCATAACAACAACAGGTCAAGTGAAGGAGCAAAAAAAGTTAACATTGTGACCAGCAACAGAAAATAATAGCCCTCCAAGTCAGCGCAAAACTCACATAACAGCTTTAAATTCAGTCTAGCACATTTTGGTCAGTTCTGTTATTATCTTGAATCCCTTGGGCCAGATAGAGCTGTGTTGGGTTGACACTACCAGCAGCCAAGCATCTACACCAGTTCTTGCTCACTCCCTGGTCCAGTGGGACAGGGGAGAGAATAGAAAGCAAAAACACTAAGAAAAGTTGTGGGTCAAGTAAAGACAATTTTTCAAGTGAAAGAAAGAGAAAAAAAAGAATAAGTGATCCACAGAAGGCCCCTTAGCACCTCCTATAAGCAAACTAATACCCAATCAGTTCTGAACAAAGGCCACTTTAGAAGCCAAAATGAAAATCTCTTTCTTTTCCTCCACTTCAATTTTTGTTGTGGAGCATGATATTAATATGGCATTGAATATCCCTTTAACCAGCAGTGCAGGCTGTGTCCCTTCCCAGCTTCTTACCCATTCCCAGTCTGCCTACTTGCATGGGGGGAAGGAGACAGAGTGGGAAAAAGAGAAACCTCAGTGCTGTGCAAGCACAGTTCAGTGAAAGCCAAAACAGTAGTTACCATCACTGTTTTAGACACAAATCCAAAATATAACAACATATGGGTTGCTATGAGGAAAGTTAACTCCATCGCAGCCAGAGCAAGTACAATTTGTTACAGAAGGTACTCAATCACTTATTCTGCAAAACTATCAAAGAGATTAGTAATTAGGCAAAGAAAATGGTACTTATGTCCTTTAATGCAACAGGGCCAAACCAAGCCCTGCCTAGTCCCTTGGCAGGTCCCAGGAGTTTCTTGGACAAATCCTGAAGGTCTTACTGCTCCCAAAGCAGGAGGTCATTTGAAGGAAGTTCTCCACGTGGGAGGTGTTTGGATGACTACAGCATTGGCTGAGTAGATCTCATTCACATCCTGCTACATAAATGTCTGACTTGATACAGAAGCTGGATTCTGGGCTTCCTGTAATTTCAGGGAATTGCAGTAGTCTGTTTAGATGGGAAATGCAGTGCTGACATCACCTGACTTTTAAGTGCCATCTCAAAGCTGGCCAATCAAGTACCCCTCAGTAGTTACTGAAGAGTATAATATATTTCCTTGGGGAATTCAGCCAATTACTTTACAGCAGTGTCAGGAAGGGATAAATCATTCATTTTAGGTACTTACTGCTCTTCAGGTATTGATGTACTTGTCTAAGTGCCAAAATTCAGTATCAGAAAGAAAAACTGGATATCACTAATTGAAGAACTATCTTGAAACAAAGCTGAAAAATATTGCATTTAGCAAATCAGACCAATGTAGTCACCGGTCACAGAACCATAGAATAACAGAATCATCAAAGATAAAAGGGACCTTTAAGATCATCCAGTCCCACTATCAACCCAACACTAACCATTGCACCCTTAAACCACCAAACCACATCACCCAGTGCCAGATCCAGACCCCTCTTGAACACCTCCAGGGACGGTGACTCCACACCTCCCTGGGCAACCTATGCCAATATCTGACCACCCTAACACTGAAAAAATTTTTTTCTAATGTCTAATCTGAATCTCCCCTGTCTCAGATTAAGGCCACTTCCTATGGTGCTCTCACTGCAGGCATGGTATGAGAGATCTGCTCCCACCTCACCAAGACCTCCTTTCAGGTAGTTATAGAGCAATGAGGTCCATAACTGATTATGGGTTCATCACTGATTAGGGTTTATTTGTTGTTACTGACTGGAATGTTTCTTCTCCAAAGAGGAAATAAACCCAAAACACCACCAACAAAATGGAACTAAAACCATAATCAAGAAAGATATATACAAAACCAGATGATTGTTGGACATTTTCAACTGTGAAATAAATTTTGGGCACAATTTTCTGTCCCTTGAAAATGGTTCTCCAACACTAGCAAAATGGAGACCAGTCTTTCATATGAAGTGAATTTACTTCAAACAAGATGAATTGAGAAATTGCACAAAATGAACTGTTATTAAAAAACAGGGGGGGAATTATTTTAGGTTTATTATGCAAGATATAATAATTCTAAATATTCGGTTAACATTTCTAAAAAATAATTAACTCATTTTACTTAGGTTCAATAAATAAATAGATGACAAATAAGCACTGTGTTGGTTCTTATCAGATACCTTCACTCCAAACTCTCCAGCACATTTATTGCCACTAATTAGTATGCTGCAATATTGTCAGAATAATAATTAACTTACACAGAATACAAGCAAGTCTCGTAAATAAAATCACCCTCTCTGGCAGTCATATATGCTATACTCATTAGCAATTAAAGGCAAGAAGGCAGACAAAATTATGAAATTTTCATCCACATAAGTAACACACTCACACACAAGCCTGGTGAAGACTCTTGTTGAAGCACATACCTGAGATACACTGTTCTTTCCTCAAGCTTAGGAGATTTTTTGTTTTCATTACCTTAAACCCTTGTTCTGTTTGAAACCATATTAAAGACCATGGTAGTATCACGTGGTTGTAAAAATAATTTTATTTATTTCAGAGGATCTAGCATGAGGTGGCACTGGAAGAGGATAAGAAGCAACTACTATAAGTTTATAAATATTACTTCAGTGACCACTCCTTTACTATGGACAAGTTTAACAAGGCTCCAAACTCCTTTCTTAAGTTGGAATAGTATGGAAATTCTCACAGGAATAAACACTGAGAGGATTCTGGCCCTCACACCAAAGCCATCAGCATTTACAGCCCTTCCTAGAGGAGAGAACCTATCTGTAAGCTGTGAGGCAGGAGCCCTGTAGACTTCCTTTCCAGCCTGCCCTGCTCTAAGTCTGTGTCTTGCTAACCTGAACTATGAGTGCCAATAGAAAAAAACAGGTATAAGCAAGCTTTCTTCTGTTTTTTATTACCACAGTATTAAAATACTTCTTGATAATTAACCTGGATTGTTTTTCAGGTAACTTTTTGGTGTTGAAAAAATGAATAATTCATCTCTGCAATTATAATAATAAACCTGCATTAAAAAGGAGATAACAACATTTTTTACAAATTAGAGCTGAATTTTTTCCAGATGATAGTGACACCACAGAGATGCTTTACTGCTTGCAAAACATAAAAATACATCATAGCATAGAACAAAGAGATTTTTTATTGAGATATAATTCATATTATTATTATTTTAATTATAGCTTCAGCGCTTTTACTGAGTCAATATTTGACTCCTTTATTGGGGGCGAGAGGGAATATTCAGTAAAAGAGGCACTGAAGAAATTGACAAATTATGGTTTCATTTATATGTGCTCTTGTCAATACCAACTCTGGGAAATAGTCTGCAGTCTCTAACATAAGATACAATGGGAGAAATAGAAAAAAATGCAATCTTTACTGTTTCTGTAATATTTTACACACTTGTTCCAGAAGTGTTACATCGTCTGTGAGAGCCTGCAAAAGTTACAGACAAAGTATAAGCGGTCTGGTAAATTGCAAACCTTTTATTTCATAGACTATCAATTCTCAAGTGCCCAGGCTGAAATATAAGGTCTACAAGGCAAGAATTCCATTGCAGAGAGTTTTTTGGTGTGTTTGGTTTTTTTTTGTTTAGTTTTTTTTTTTTAATAAATATTTTATTTAAGGTAATATTTTACCTATCAATTTTTTTTTTTTTTTGCGTTGGGTAACTTGTATAAAAACTCAATGCCTTTTCTGTGATGCAGCCACTTTCCAATTTTCCATAAAGTGGTTAGTATATCTAAAATTAATAGTCCTCTTCTATGCAAATGCACAAATGATATTTTTATAATGAGTATGGAAGATAACAAAACACTTAAAAATTATGTGTCTGAGAAAATACTCAAGACTCTTCAGACTCCCAGAGAAGCTGTTCAGAAACTATTAAAATAAAAATCAATCCTCTCCATCCTGAAAATTATGGCCCACTGCTTCTGCTATCTTTGAAGATACCATCCTCAAGGGTCAACACATTCCCAATGTCAGCTCTCATCTGAGAGTCAGCTATAGTGCAATTCCTAAAAGAGTCATCCATCTCATGTGACATCCAATCTTTCTTATGCTCTTCACTTTTCACTACCTGGAAAACCTGAGCAGAATTTAGGATTTTAATGGCTGGTTGATAATGATATATTGTAAAATAGATAAGTTTTGCAAATTAACTCTATTTTCAACAGTGGACTTCTGAGAGATATTGTGCACGTTCTTCCTTTTTGTCCAATTTGTAGACAAAAAAAATTATAGCTAAACAAAGACCATCTGTAAATTGTTGGGCTCTCTCCTCAGCTCCTGAGATTTAATGGACAAGGTTGCATCTAAACCCCTAAAAAAGAACAGCAATTAGTATTTCAGTGACTATTAATTCTCTTCCAGTGAAAGATACAGTTCAACCACAGCCAGGCTAGCTGAAACATTAAGTGGATGGCACATGAACAAATACATTTATTCCAAGTCAGTCAGGATGAAACTGGTAAGATTCCAAATTAAAATAATTCACCAACTCACCTAAGAATAGTGTCATCTGCATGGAATTTCTGAAAGTTTCAGCATTTTTCACTATTATTTATATGCTTGTATATCTTTTTCTTTTCATTATTCTTTATGTATTTATTTTCATATGAATTTATAAAATAGGGTTTATCACATGATTTTCTGGATTTCATGTAAGTCTCAGCAGTTATTTCCTTTTTTATCAAATACACTAATTGATATAAAATCTCAGCATTCATCAGCAATTAAGGATATTCATACAGTTTGTGATAAAGCAATATTATGCCCATCCCTTGAAGTGTTGAAGGCCAGGGTGGACAGGTCTTTGAGCAGCCTAGAGTAGTTGAAGATGTCCTTGCTCCTGGCAGGAGAGTAGGAACTAGATGATTGTTAAAGTCTCTTCCAACCCAAACCATTCTGTGATTCTACATCTCAGACATATCAAGCAGTGGTCATAGATTAATATATAAAAATATATTAAAATAACTTAGACACATAGAGATATGGAATGTTTCAATTAGTTGAGGAATTTCTGGGAAAGATCAATTCAGTTATTAAAAATGAGACTCCACTTCACTTTAAAAGTTGATCAGAAGGATGTCAATGTCTTTTCTCTACAAATAGCCTATTTTTGGTATATGTATAGTAACCCTTTCATAATTTACATGAGTCCTAGAAGCCTTCAGTGCTAAGAATACGTTGAGTTTCTTGTGTAAGTAGTAAGACAGCTGTGTAAAGCATTTTTCCTAACCAGGCCAATGTGACAAATGAGCTACTCTTTAGAGTATTTTAACAGCTTCAGTGAACTGCAACAGGAGGTGAAGAGACACCCCGTTGTCCAACCTGTATATCTCAGGCCTAGGCATCAGCATGATTTATTACAAGAGCTTGAACCGAGCCTGCAGCAAAGGAGAAGCAGTTTCAGATCACTAGGGATGGCTGGGCTGGGCTAACTACTTCACTGGAGTCAATCACTCTTACACAAAGCATCTGCCAGAACTCTGCTATGAGACACTTACAAATCAGGGTTCATGACAAGTACAGAATGTTCTGTGCTGTTTCTTCTGTTTTTTCCCCTGTTGAAGTTAGCAGTAAGATGATTTGTATTCAGTGCTCTTGTTTTTCACTGTGTTACAGCCTATTTTGCTTTAAGAGCAGTTCAAAATTTCTCACCATAGCATGGCCAAATTAACTCAAGTTTCCCCCTGATTTTGGTTATGTATAGGTGCTCTGTGAGAGATTGCTGGGAACAAGGACACTGCACTTGGTTAACAGTGTACACACAAAAGGTTTTCCTCTGCCCTCACTGCCCTTTGGAATGATTTCAGTATATTTCCTGAAGTCAAGCTCTGCCATGGAGCTGAGTTCACAGGTTGTGGTTAGAGGAGACCCATACTATATGGGAGCCACTTACTTGGCTTCACACTAAATAGATATCACCATTTTGGCAACAACACAAGCCAAACCCTCTGTGTTCCTCCATGCTCTTACATAGTTTTCTTTTCATGTCACCAACTTATGAATGTGATAAAATATAATTATTCATCATGAGATACAAAGTATAGCACTATTATTTTACTATGGTTGTCAAAGTTGCATTTAGAAAACTGTACGGGCTGCATTTATGAATGCACTTCCCCTGCTGACCCAACGAATTTGACAGCAAATTTTACTAGTCATGTTTCAACATAAAATCAGGAAATTAGGTATCAGAATATAAGAAATTGTATGTCCTCCAAGTGGTTTTGAACGAAAGATGATGAGCACGCTAGACAGTTTTGTGACTAAAGTTAAAAAATCCACATTTTCTAATTAAACAGTTTATTTCATTTTTGTGCTATACTTCTAGTGTTTTATCCATATATGAAAGGGATTGGTAGGGCATTTCCATTATCATTCAAAATATGGTCTATATTTTATAATGTAATATACCCTACATTTGGCATGAAAAATGAGAGATAAATGTAGCATTAATCATGCTGGGTATCACATTTTTTATGCAAGAAATCAGAATGTTCTAACAATTGTTAAAGCAACAAAACCAGATTACATTTTCTAAAAACATAGATTTACCCCAGGATGAGTTTGAAAAGGACAGATAATTTCTTCTATTCTCATACAGGGAGGTAATAAAGAGCCAGAAAATATTCATAAGTATTTTATATCATTGATGGATTCCTAAATAGTTGTAAAAAAGTAAACAAGTCTGAGCCTGGCTGAATTACAGAACAGAGAGCACAGTTCCTTCAGTGTGTGTGATAGCAGCTTTACTCATTCTGACTTTGTAAAGGATGGGAAAAGGCGACAATTGTCAGTACTTATGCAGCACTTTGTCGAACATGAAATGTGCTCCCTGCCAGGAAATGTCTTTTCAGTTTAACCTCAAAATGTCAAAATATCTCTGTTTCTTAAGTTTCCTGATCAGCTCTTTTCCCAGTGAAGCCTGTTCATTGCAGAAATAAGAAAAGAAGAGTTTTAGTTTGCTGCAGAATGTGTCTAAGAATAAATATTCTAACACTGTTTTCAAAAGCTTAGTTATTGGCTGCTTTACACTGATTTTATGGTACCATGTTATGTTCAGCAATGATCTTTGGACCACTAGGTATAAAAGCTTCTAAACTTAAAATAGATATAGTTGCCAAAAAGTAGCTTATGGCTGGAATGTTCTATATATCTTGCCCAAGAGCTGACAAAGAAGAGCTGAAGGTTTTGATGGCTTTGTGTTGTAATTGGCAAAAGCACAAAGTGTGCACTCCAATTTCAGGAACTGCATCCTGATTTCAGCTAAGACATGTTGGTTCAAAACAATTACCTAATTAGCCTTCTTCCACTGTAGCCAACAGATGGAGTATTCATCCCAAACTTAGAGAAAAGCAAGACTGTCAGCTAATAATACCATGTAAGGGTTTTTCTAATGAATGTTTTTGTTTCATAATGAGACTAGCTTTCCTTCTCTTCAGTCTTTAGTACACAGGTTACATTGCAGTTAATCTTCTCTGCTGATAGATTAAAAGAGTAAGAATTACAAGAAATGTCTTCTCAGTGTGATCCCAGAAGTCATTCTACATAAGATTTTATTTAGGAATAAATAAAAATTATGGACATTTCAACAGCTGAAACAGCTTTTCTGAGTAGTTTTGCTTTATCTACATTAAACAAAGACACAGTATATTATTCCTTGTGAAAAAGGAACACATTGAAAGAATTTGCCTCCATTTATCTCTCCTATATAAGCTTTGGAATGAACATAGCAGAAGGAGACAGCTTTAGAGAGGAGATTTTGATTTTTCTGTTGCAAACCGAATGTCAATAGAGATACAGTAAAATCTAACTAGGATATCAATAATCAGTTTTGTACACTGGCGCCAAACAATTTTGCTCCCCACCAAAAACCAGGCTGCAGATAAAGTATACTGAAGTCCCTGTGGTGCAAAGATTTAGACCAGATGGGAATTTCTACCAGCTTTTTTTAGGCTGGCAATATTAGAGTTTTCAGTATGTCTCTTTTAGGCTTGGATATGGGCCTTAAACATATTTCCTTAATCTGCTCCTAAACTATATATATTTTTTTTTTTTTAATATAGGACCTTTTAAAGACTTTTGAATGGGTGAAACATTATGTGCATTCTTCCAAATAGGATCTTTATTTTTATATTTATATTTAGTAATACATCATATAACAGTAGGAGTAGTAGTAATAGTAGTAGCAGCACTAGTAGCACTAGTATCATTATTATTACTGATTTATACCACCATTAATGTATATTTTAAAATATTTTTATCTTTATATATACACAAACTTTTATGTAAATATAGAAATATATACATTTATGTAAACATATGTGTTTGTATATAAAGTGTGAATATATATATGTGCACTTGTATTTATAGCTCTAGAAAAACTATACATATAACCATGTATATACAGACAGCTATTAGGGCCCTCAAAGTGCTTAATCTTGGAAAGTGTATAAAAGCAGACACATAGTTCCTGTGGCAGCCTAAATTATACCCAGTCCATGATGAGAGAGTGGCTGTTACACACATCTGTGACACGACAAATCACAGCTTTCTGGGACTCTGAAAGAAAAACTTTTTTATCTTGTGTGTTCACAGTAGTTAAATGTAAGTATATGGAATTTCTGGAAAAAAAGTGTTAACATTAGAAGATAAAAGAACTTGCTGACTTTTATGAAAGGAAGTTATTTCTAAAAATAAAATATTTCATTTTCTTCCGTTTTCATTTCTAAATGACTAATACAAGAAAATAGTAGTCAATTTCAAAATAATCATAATACTAACATGGAATGTAAACCCTGTTGGAAAAAATACATATTATAGATAAAATTTGCCATCAGAGAGACTTTCAATTTGATATAAGTGAGCAATTCTACATCATATTTTAATGTGATTTATGAAAACAATTTTTATAGAAATAACAAGATGTTATTAAGTGAAAATGAATGTATGATAATAAACACTGCTTTGAGTAAATGTTCTCCCGCTATCATTTGTACATATGTGTTTATCTGAGAATTTTATTTTAAAAAAATTTCCTATTAATTGAAATATTGCAAAACCAGATAACTCCATAATAAAAAACAGCTGAATGAAAATACTATAGAAATCCTTATTTAAAATGTCCTTTGAAGAATAAGAATATATTAGCTACTCCATACTTTTTCCTTATGAATTGATTTCCATGTCCAAAAAGATGGAAACTATACCCTAGTAAAAAAAAAAAAAAAAAAAAAGGGATACATCTGCAACCATAGTTTCCTTACATTCAATTCCAAAGGATATCTCTTTTTCCACCACTTTGTAAATTCTAGTAAGAACACAGAGCTGCCATGTAACACTGGCAGTAATTAGGGTGTTCATTCTCGTGACATGTTCATGTTGTGACAGGACTTGTTTGGCTCAAACCAGACAATCAATGGCACCAGCTCTGTTTCCATAGATGACAAAGGGCACATCCTTAATGAAATAAAGAAAACTCTCTGATCTTTGGCGATGCAAAAAAAGCTTGGTTGTTACTCTAGTTATTCCTCATGTTGCTATACATAAAGCATTCCTAAATTTAATATCTATCCTGAGGCTTCCTAATTTTCCAGTGGTTTCTTTTCCTCCAAACAAGCCAGATGTCCTTTGTGGGAAACTACTGCTAAAGGAGTTCCACTTGATGTCTTGCAAAACAGGACACCTGAGTAAAGAGCTAATCCTGGATTCCATCCCATCTCTGGGGGAACTGAGGACCAGTTCTACCTTTCAGTGGAAGGTGGAAAATATGCTATCAGTGTCTGATAGCAGTCATATGCTGAACAAAACATGCTTGATGTTACTCTCAGAATGCTCTGTTGCACACTGTGGGGCTGCAGTCTGCAATATCACCTCAGGGATTGCGTGACGAAGGGGAAATGGAAAGAGGATTGTCAATCACTGCAAAGAAAGTTACCTGAGAGCTGCTTTTGGCTCGGGCAAATCTCTTGGTCTTGCATAAATAATAAGTTATTTTCTTCCAGTCTGACAAATTTTAAGTAATGGCTTTTAGTTTTAAAGGAATACTTTTGTTCTCCAAAGAAGAACAGAGTTTATAAATTGAGGGAGAAAGTGTTGTAACAAGTAGTTTTCTACTTCTGTTCAGAGTTAGTTATCTTTTCATTCGAGAAGAGTACTGGACAGAAGTCAAGAAATAAAAATTTTCCTTCACATACAATAATAGTCACTTCTGGAGAGATTAGGTGCCTGAGGTTCAAACTATATACAAATTTTCCTTATTTTACCCCAGGAAGAAGCCTAAAATTCACATTATATAGCTGAGCACTCAGCCTGGGAATGCTGAGGTGGAGGTTTTATAGGCTTCATACTTAACTTCCTTAAGGCTATGACTTTGGCTTTGAAAATAATCATGAACACTAATACATACATTCTGAATCCTAGAGAATCAGGAGTATCTCAGAGGATAGTCCATGACAAAGGTGAAAAGAAACTTTCTTATTTCTCTGGGAAGCAAGAGTAGGGAAATTAGAGGAATTTATGACTTAGAGGAGATATAACTTGTTTTCTTGCCTACTCCTAAGACTCTTTTTCTTCAGAGGATGCTATAGTGTTGTGATAAACCCTTAATACTTATTCAGCAGCAATGCAAGGAAGCCTTGCTTCCTGGGTGATGGTTACAACAGGAATGCAAACACAGATACTATGGTTATTATGAGACTGACCTATCTTTCAAAAAGAGTGAAAGTTTGGAGGTGTTTTGTTTAATCTTTTTGTCATGTTTCAGAAATACATGGTTGTTTTTCCAAAACAAAAATATAAAAATTTCATTACTGACCAGCAAACATTAATCTGCTCCAAGTGCTTCACAGAAAGACTATCCTGACATGTTAGTTATATCAGAGATCATCTGCCATATATCTATTTTGTGTCTTTTCTTTGAATGAGTTCTTTGATGATTAAAGAGTAAAACATTTTCTAAAATTCAATTTTTCTAATATTTAAATTATCATTTAGCCACAGCAACTATAGATATTTTATTTTGTAAACATTTCCCATTGGTTTTCAGTTATACAGCATTAACTTTTGCAGATATGTCCATTGTTCTAACCCAAACATTTTTATTAAACTGTATTTAATTCTGTGAGTTGTCTCAAATGTCTGATTCTCTTACTGCTTATTTCACTTGCTTCAGATCTTGTTGATTATCTGATTCAATATGTTTATTTTCCTCTTCCTGATCAGAGCTGCTAGTTGTTATGCAACTGATATTCAACTATTGATATTCAACTATTGCCTCCAAAAAAAGTAAGGGTTTAAGCAACATATGAAACTGGTCATTATATTTATCTGAAAGTGGGAGCTTCTTCACTGGGGGAAATGTGTAGGAACCCTGTGTGGAGAATGAGTGTAAGAGGTATCCTGAAGCTGGAGAGAGCAAATTCCCTGGTGCCCTTCAGAACACTTATAGATCCCAACCTTTGCTCCTTGGAGGGCCAAGCACCTCCCAGGCACAGGGAAAGCATCACCAACACTGTTAGGACTTCATAAACTATCATTTCTCTTGCAGATATTGTCTTTTAGCAGTTTGTAACATCCATCTGCTTAAGAATTAATAGCGAAAAGCCAGAATTACTGATTTGATTGCAAACTCTTATAAACATGAACTGATAGCAAAATACAGATGATTTAATAGATTTTACAAATATTTTAACTTAAGCATCCACGTTAGTTATCTGTGCATAACCATTAGAGCATCTGTTATGCAATAATTACTTAAAAGAAACCCAGCAAATTCTATGAAACAAAATTTGCAGATAAGAAAAATACATGTTTAATGTGCCTTAACATGGCTTCATGCCTTTTTTTTTTTACTCAATATTCATTGAACTCTGCTGGCAAGCTTTAGAAAACCTTATAAAGGTAAACAGAAGCAAACCCAATTCCTCTATGCAATTCACACGTCCCAAGGTTTTGCATACATCACTTAGATTTCCATGCACCCTGTAAAAGCAGGTAGCTGCAGGGTTTTCTGTAGATAATTCTAAATTCTGAACTTTTCAAAACACACTGAAACATTTTCTTACTGCTGGCTTTCAAAATTCATGCATTCATGCATTCATGCATTCATTCATTCATATATACATACATACATATATATATACTATATGTATCTATACTAAATTTACACAGCCGTGAAAATGATCATTAAATAATAAAAAAACTCAATTATTTTGGAATTATTAAAATAATTTATTATTAAGGATATTTATTTTAAAAAGGTCAAGTGCATGTGATATTGGTATATCCTACCTGAGGCTCTGAAAGTGTTTTTTGGACATTAACGCTTTCTTACAAGACTGCAACAGAGATGGTAAATTATTTTCCTCATTTTGTCGCAGAGAAAACACTTTAAAAAAGATACCTTCTACTAGAACACACAACCATTGAATTACTTTGTGAGGAAAGACTAATTCATCAGAACAGAAGCTTTTTAACTTTTTTTTCCCTTCACCTGGGAGGATGTCAATTTGACCACATCTGGTACTCTAGGTTTGCATGTAGAGATAGCAGAAATACAGCTTCATTATTCTGTCTGATTCAATCTCCTTTCTCATGCCTCTTTTAAAGACATTTTACTATCCATGAATAAAAATACACATATTGTTGGGGTACTTTTAAAGCAGAAATAGGAAACCACCCCCCACATCACTCAAGACTTTTCAGAATGCGAAAACTGTGATGAGACATGAGCTTTCCTTGTTGCTGTTTTTTCAACAATGTTATAAACAGCTTTCCTTTTTAATTGATGAAACCTTAAAGCATTCTATAAAAGAGAATTATAGTTTTATATTTACTAGCTTATAGGAAATATAAGCTTTCTTAACTCCATGCTGTAAGTGCATGGGAAAGAAATCATATTCTCTGTGCTCTGACAAATTATGATTTTGACATTATTATACTGTCTAAGAATCTCAGCCATGTAGCAGACCATTACCATTGCAGACTACAACACTCACAGATGATCTTTATCTTGATGTTCTTAAATCTATAATATATACTTAAATTGAGAGGCAACAGATGGTTAAAGGCAGATGGAAAAAATGCAAGGGAAAATGAGATGATGGCATTAAAAACAGCAGTATTCTCATACTATTCTCTCACAGTTATCTATTTTCCAAATTTCATCACAGCATCACAGCAAAGGAGAGCATTAGGGTGGATTTTGAAGGAGAATATTAACACAGCTTTGTGGAAGTTCTTTCTAGCAGCAAGAACACCACAAAAGAAAGCTGAAAATTCTTCTTGATAACTTGCACCATGTAAGTGAAGCATTCATCTGACAGAAGAAGAAAAGATCTGAAATAGGTCAAATGCGTATTAGCCTACAAGTGTAGATGGGCCAGCTATCCATAGATGAGTATGCAGAATAAGACCTGCAAAAGAAATCAAAGGAAACAAGTAATAATATAGATTTAAAGGGCAGCACAAAAGGATCAGATTCCAAATGAGAAAACAGAGACTCTTGTGTCCAGTGGATCCCATCCTACTCCAGAGTCTAAAAATGACAACTTCATCTCAGATCAGTCTCACCATTTCCCGCATTTTAAACATGGGAATGAAGACATATCCAATCTCATCCAGGCAGATGCAGACTTGCTTTGCTCATAGCCTTCACCAGCCAGATGAAACTCCACTCTGAATTGAAAGGGAAGATACATGAGCTTCTCACTCACACTGCCAGGTGTGGCTGCATTTCTGGCTAAGCTGACATCCAAGCAACCAATGCTGGCATCCAGGTGGAGGAGGTGATATTATGCTTCTTCTGAAAAGGCTTTCTAGACATGTCATAGAAGTCCTGACTATCTAATGTCCAGGTTCCATTGTGCTTGGTATCTGATTTTGCTTGCAAAATGGTTGGCTGGTACAATCAGCACTCCATCAAAAGCATGTATATCATTTCCCCCTCTCCGATGGCAGGTAACAAAACCACAATTGTCACCACTTGTCAGAGTGGAAGGGTTTGACTTAGACATAGAAAGATGGATCACTGCAGGTCAATCATTTCTACTGCTTAGTAGGTAGCAAGGTGCTTCCTTGACTCCCTATGGACTTACTAGTTTGGTATAAATACAGGAGGAACAATCTGCCAAAAGGTAATTAGGGGTTTCCATAGGTTTATGTCCTACTAGATACCTGAAAAAGAATTTAGATTTTCCTTTCACAGTACTAATAAATACACTTTGTAACTGTTTTCCTCTCTCATTCCTTTTCAACTGATTTCCTCAGGCTACTTAGTTTGTCAAACTGGAAAATGTTATTTGGAGTTCTCTGACATCCCTGTGAGGGGAATGGAAGAACATTTGGGTAACCTGAGAATATTACCAAGTGAAAGACCACCCTTGTGCTGGAAGCAGAACAGAAGTTGCCTCAAAAACTAAGCACTGTGCTACAAGAACAAGTGCTGCCATGAATCCACTTGCAAGTGAATACCAGGTTAGATGAAGCTGTAGGGGCTTATGGAGAGAGGATGAGATGAATAAGTGCAGAGTTTTAAAGGAAGCAACCACATTAACCCATAAAGATTACCCACAAGTAATTAGAGGGCTTAGAAAGTTTACATGCTTCTGTTCTTTAAAAAAAAAACCTCAAGCAAACTCTATGGAGCAGCAGAACTTTCAGATTCAAACATATATGTACACAGAAACAGACAAATAAAGACAGTAGGTGAGGATGCAGAGTTCATAAAGGTACAGGGTTTTCACAATATTTGTTGGCTGACTATTTGATATATCCATATGTGTGAGAATAAATATGCCTGGTCAGAAGCACGAAGTTTATGTGTGTAGCTTTTCAAATATTGAATATATAATTTAATTTAATTCCCAAATACATATTTGGTAGAAATATCAATAGGATTGACTTGCAGCAGAAAACGTGAAGCAAAGTTTAAGGAAATGTATAATTTATGATTATCACTGCCGCTGAAATCCTTGTTTACATTGGCACTTATGATTTTATTTAAATGAATTCTAATATAAAGCAAAGGATATATATGGTTTATACTACACATTCCTGATACTGCTTACATTTAAAAGGCCTCACCAATCCAAATGTTTAACTTCCAATTTTGATTGCTTTTCATGGAAAGTTTATTAGATGCTACTGAATACAAAAGCATAATCCATTAACTCACACTATGGTACTCTAATTCAGAAAACATAAAAACTGTCCATGCTTTTTGCATCTAGTTTCACTTACAACTGTGGAATTGTTATTGTACTCCAGAGGGTCATGGATGCTAAGAAATGCTTTCTTATTTTTTCCCTTATTGAAACTTTTAGTCAGAAAGCTTTTACAGAATTGAAGATGTTACAATTTTAGTTATTAAAGTTTCACTTCTGGAAGGAAAACCCCTGTTTCATTACTGTATTGTTCTTTGGACAATAAACCTGGAATCCCTGATTTCTTTAAAGTGAAAAATTTGAATATTTAAGAGTCTGAAGGAGTCTATTACTACCTTGCTCTGCAAATGAAGGTGCTGTAAACATGAACTTGGGTTGTGCATGCTTCATGGTGAGAGCAGATTCTTCTTATATTTGGAGAGGTTAAGCAAATTGCATACACCATCTTGCATCAATACTAACAGGAGAAATGTATGAAGGTATAAATTGAAGTTTACAGATGAAGCTGCAGAAATCAAATGAGCTCAAAGGTGCAATTTATGTGAACAGCTTGCTTTTGATACTAAAATGAGAGTTTGTCAACCACTCCAATGGACTCCTTATAAGAAAGGTGGATCGATTTAAGCTTTAACCTCTATTCCTACACACTGGACTTCTTCCATTTCCTTTTCTAGCATTTCAAAGCTAGAAATTGATTGGTACAATGTACCAAACATTGGTACAAGATGCTCTGCTGGATTCTTACACATGCCTCATTTTCTACCCTTTTCCACCCCGTGCTCCTTAACTTCCTTTCACAGCAAGAGGCTGGTGTGAGCTCTTTTAAGAGAATTGAATTTGCCTTGAGTTAGTCCCTTTTTCTGTAAAAGTGTAGTGAATCTCTCTCTAAGGTTTCTTATGGGCAGCTGCACTCCACTGTTAGAGTGTGCTGCTCTCTTTACACTGACTGCAACACTGCTTTTTTTTTAAACACAGGCTTCCAGACTCTGGCATCCAGGGCCAAATTTCAGTCCATATTTCCTAGTGCAAGGTTTCCTAGGTTTCCTTTCCCATTGGCACATTTATTAACTGTTCCTTCACGAGGCCAACTGAAGCAGGAGGCATGGTGCCTGCACAGCCTTTTTGGCAAATGCAGCCCACATCTCTAAGTTCTGTGCAGTGAGTGACAAACTCAGGTTACACTTCTTCATTCCACATCACCGTGGGGCTTGCCCAGAGTGGATAGGTATTCTGGAAAGGAGTAGTTCTTCAGATTATTAACACAAGATAGATAAATAGATCTGCAATTTAAGGGCAAACTACCTAAATAAGCAGTGGAGAGGAACAGGTATTTTCAGAGACAGATGGAGAGTAAAAAATTATTCAAAATGCTCTGTGCTGCCTTTGGAAAGTTTTGTCTCACAAGGGAAAAAAGGCACCTTAACAGCTGCAGAAAGGAGGGATGCAGAGATATCAAAAACCCTTCTGAGTTTTGAAAAAACTTCCCACAGCACATCTGATGGTAAGAGGGATGGGTGAAAGGGTCATGTGCAAAGTACTGGGTGAAAGAGATTTGAGTTTTTCTTACAATAATTCAGTGTGTTAGTGACCAAGAATAAAGAGTGCTTTGTCATCTGCCCTGAGGGCCAGACACTAATCTGTGACATTAATCTGTACATCATGAAAAGAAGGTAGATAGACAGCCAGGGCTTGTCTGCTGTGCTAATGTTTCTGGCTTTTTTTCTGAACTGTGAACAAAGAGACAATCCTCCTTGCAGTGACAGCATGTTCCATAAAACTCTTTCCAAAAAGCTTATGTTCTTGAGCATTAACCATGAATAATCATTTAAATGCTAAACAACAATGGAGTTCAACCTCAAATTTTTTAAAAAGGCTTGAAAATACAGTATTTATGAGATGTCAATACACAGCACATTCTCAGTGGTAAGACTGTGCTATTATCTAGTCAATGTAAGTGAAGAATAAATACTTCTATTGATTACTGAAATTTATAAACTGAAATCCCATGAAAAGAAAATTTCAGGCCCTAATTGACATAATGAAATATGAAAGTTAACTGTGTTATCAGAGTAACAAGCAGGGATTTTTCTTTTCTCATTCTCTGTTGTGTTGCAGAGCAACACCACTTAGACACACACCACTGCTGGGAAGGCCATGGAGCAGCTCGTCTTGAGTGCCATCACAGGGTACATGCAGGACCAGGTGATGGGTAGATGTGGCACTTGGGGACATGTTTTAATGGTGGACTTGGCAGTGCTGGAGTAACAGTTGGACTCATTGATCTTATAGGGTTTTTTTCCATCCTAAGTGATTCTATGATTCTAAGGCATAATCCAGCCCAGAGCTGAAAAAAGAACAAAGCAAGAAACTGTGTTTTGCTACAAACTTGTTCTCTGTATGTCTCTTCTAGTTTCATTGGTTTCCAGAGTATAATTCTTATTCCTTCTCTCTGAGAGTTAGCATCTAGAATAACAAATATACTCTCATAAAATCTATTTCAGTTTTGCTGACCTTCTTGCCAGACTTTAGTACCAGAGTTCATCAACTCTTTCCAAACCCCTTCCATGAAACAGAGAAAAGGTGATCCAAACATTCCTACTGCCCTTTTTATTCTTTTAAGAGAAAAAATAATCTTAAGTGTTCCCAAATGCTCATGTAGACCTATTCATTGATCTCATGTTTTCTGAAGTGCAGATGCAGCACAGTACAAAGTTTGAAGCAGACATTGATCTTATTTCCATGCCCAGCTCCAATAAGGGTGATTTGAACAGACACTTTCATTTATATCTTCCACCTCTGTAAGTTCAGCAGTAGGGTATTCCTGTGAGGCCAGAATCAATGCATTGAAATCCACAGCACTGTGTGCAGAACAGTGGATCTGGACCTGTAAGTTGTCTTTAAGCTTTGCTGCGAAATGACATCGTCTCCTGTTGCATGAGTCCTCTGGTCTACAGCACCACCACTGAGGTGGAATACATCCGTTCTCCTGGGATATTTTTTTGGGTACGTGGTAAAAGGTTTGCTTTTATCAGTGAAGATACAGTCACACATACTAGGAAGGCTATATCTACAATATGAACACATGTACGTGTGTGTTTCAAAGATTACACTGTCTATTACTGATTGTGCTGAATGACTTAAATGTAATTAATAGATCACATAACCTGCTCAGGTTTTCACATTTCTGTCTGCACTTGAACTGGACTAGTAATTAGCACATTTTCTGCTAGTTTCATTTATAAAATTAATATATTAATGCTGAAATAACAGTATAAGCTTTCATTCAAGAAGAGCACATCTGAACTTTGAAAATCCTGTTCCTATTAGCCAAGAGATAGTACTTCAGTTTCAAAACCAGGGGAAAATAAGACTGTCTGTGAAGGCAATTGGCCACAAAGAGTGGTTACACAAAAACATTTTGCTTATGTCTAAACCTTGGGCAACTGAAACTTAACCTTTCTATTAATGCTGCTCAGGTAATATAACTGTGCTTATCTCATGGTTGCATGCTTAAGTAAATAACAATAAATCAGAGAAATACAATCTTTCAAAAAGTGCAAAGAAACCACTTTCAATTATTCTGCAAAATAGACTTAGGTATTGTTATCTTAGCTTTCAAATCTACTGACTTAAGCAGGGAAAGATTCATTAACAGTGCATTCTAACTTCATAGATTTTATACTAATTTTTCAGTTATCTTCATACATTAAGAGCATGGGTGGAGCTAATAAGAAAAGACCCCTCAGGAAAAGAAACCTTACATATTTAGCAAACATATCTGAGAGCTACACTTTGAATTCATCCTTATGATATGTGTTATTACATCTGCTTAGGCAGCAGTTAAAGTCTAATTAATCTTTAATTGCAATTATACTGAGAAAGTAGAAAATTTAACCTGTTTGGCCAATGGTGGGTTTTTGTCAGCCTTAGGTAGATTCTGCTTCTAATGGGTTTGTTGTTGTTTACTTAATCTGTTGTACTATTCTTTCCACTGAAAAATTATCTCACTGACCCATGAATAACTTTGACATCTTCTTTTCTTCTCTTTAACTTTTACTTGCACTGGTATTGCTGGCAAATACATAAGGACTGTGTGCACATAGGAGCCTTCTTTACTGCTGTAAAAGACTCTTCAACACACAAGAACAGGACAGAAGCAGTTACCCAGAACAATCTGTATTTTCTTGTTATTCACTTAAACAAAGTGTTTTGTGACATCTTTGATTTGAAGTAAAACTTGTTGTTATAATCTTATTAATTCTTTTTTTTTAACCATGTCTAAAATCAAATGGATTTTAAGAAGTACAAAGTACTTGATATTGGTTAAATTGTGAGTGTTTTGTTGTAGTTTACATTTTAAAATTAATATTTTATAGAATGTAATGAAACATGAAACGACCCTTGTATAAAGTTACTGTGTGTAGCTACAATGAATTGGATATCTATTTACTGATCTTCAAACCTTGATCTGGGTATGTAGTGAATTTCCAAAAATGTAACTACAATGGAAGAATGTGGAGAATAGCTGTTCATAATTTAAAGTCAATAATTGAAGAATTCCTTTAGAAGTTCTACGGATTTTTTTTCTAGCCACGACTTTGTGTCTTACTTATAAATACAATCATTTTACCTCTGTGGATGTTCACAAGAACAACTTGGTAGTGCCTGTCAAACATCAGCCAGCACTGTAACTGTAAGTGAATTGTAAGTGAATTGTAAGTGAATTGTAAGTGAATTGGGAGTGAATTGGGAGTGAATGGTGAGTGAATGGTGAGTGAATGGTGAGTGAATGGTGAGTGAACTGTATGCCAGCACGTACACGCAGAAGCCACGCTTGTATTGCTGTTCAAAGACAAGCTATTACAGCATAGGCAAGAGACACACAACAAAGTTATGCAAATGGGAACACAGAGAACATGTTTTGAAATAGTTTCTTCTTTTTTTCAGCTGTTCTGAATAACAACTGCAAAAATATGTCACATTTACTAAACATAATGCATGTCAGTAAGCAGCAATATAAAGCTGTAATTTAAATATTTACCTCTTTTTAAGAAATGTGTTAGGTAAAATAAAAAAACAGGCATCTCTTACCCTAAAAAATACTGAAAATGAATTGCCTTGGTGTATCTCAGTAGACAGATAAACAAAAAAAAAAAAAGGCAAATAACAAGAGGACAGTTAACCACACTCTCACAAATGGGACTCCTTTTATAATAGCTCAGTACTGGTTTCAAGGATGTGACAGAACTTCTGAAAGGAATCCTGTCTAAGTTTAATTTGAACTCACTGAAAATTAGTCCTGAAGCAGGAAATTAATAATTACAATTATTTTCTTTTTTACTTGAGAGTGGTGGTGTTGGGGGGGTGTATTTTACCTCTTCATAACAGAATACATAGGAAAAAGAACCCAAATATTTAGTAGGTCAGTGAGAAACCTGAAATCTGACTGTTCCCTGACAGAAATGAATTTTCAAATGTGTAGTTATATTTTTTTTTTCATTTGATAATTAGTATGTTCAAAAATACACAGCTCTCTGTTCGGTCAACCTGCTGACACTTTTGATTTAGCTTTTGATTTTCTTCAAGTTATTCCAAAGAAGGAAATTCTGTTCATAACAGTCATTGTCAACAGGTAGATGAAGATGTTCCTTCCTGTGCTTGGTGCTCATTCTTGTCCCATTTGACCTTTAACAATATCACAGTGGTAGCACTTGGCATATTCTGTTCCCTGCTCATCCCATGAATGCGCAGGCCAGTAATTGCAATGTCTTTTCAGTGACCAAAGACTATGGATTACTGAGGATACAATCCCTGGAAGCACTTTTGTGAATCTTACACAAGATAAGGCTGAGTACCATGCCTCTCCTCTGGGCTAGCTGACAAGATTTGATTTTGCCTCCTGGCCCTGAAAAATGCATGGCTTTTAGACAGATTTCCCAAGTGAGACACCTTAAAAGCAGCTTTTCTTGAGATGGAATTCAGGACTCTGGGAAAAAAGAAAAAAAAAAAAAACAACCAAAGTACAACTCAGAAATGTGAGATCTGCTTTTTTGTGATTTTAGTGAGTTGGCTGTAAATCACAAAGTGTTTGCTTCCTAACAGAGCTGTCCAGTGCCTTGTGCAAAAGCCCGCAAACCGGGCTTTAGTGCAGGCTGGTCAGTACAGGGTAGAGCCTGGCCTGTGCAAAAGCACAAAAGCCTCAGCAGCCACTAGATAATTTTTAAATCCTCTTAAACTTGTTTATGGACAGTCTGAGGGTACACACATATGGTCGCTAAGGCACAAGCATGTGTCTATATTTTAGGTGTGCTC
The DNA here is from genome assembly GCA_013397795.1 of Orthonyx spaldingii. NCBI lineage: Eukaryota > Metazoa > Chordata > Aves > Passeriformes > Orthonychidae > Orthonyx > Orthonyx spaldingii. The sequence continues at coordinate 168,210 of VZTJ01006244.1, read as the reverse complement.
AGGGTAGTGGTAGAATGCTACCAATGAGATGTTCCATGAGTTGTATGCCCTCCCAAGCACCCATCCCACCAACACGGATGCTTCAACATTATTTATTATTGAACTTCCTGCACAGAGGACTAAGATATGTCAGAAAATGAATGTGTGACCAAGGCCATGGCTGTCTCATCCATAATGTCCTTAAGAGCAGAAGATGCTCCAGAGGTAAAATTCTGTCATGACATATGATGGCACTGGGTTTCTCTCCTTCCCTGCTCTTTGTTCAGGTTATTGTACTCTACCTAAACCATCTCTAAGGACCCAGAATTTCACCATTTGTGTTGCTGAGGAGCAGCTTTATTGCAGTAATAAGGAAAGAACAAATCTAACTTTTGTGATCCCAGCTTCTGTTAGGGTGAGGAAGAAAAGGTTATTACTCTAGGTGTAGGGAGAGTGAAAAGGCACAGAACAAGGCCAGTCTGCAGGTAGAGCATGAGATGCAAGATGATTGGGTCACAAAATTCCTTCAACAATGAGCAAGTCTGGTATTTTTCAGCTAATGCAAATTTAAAATCACTGTGCTACCACCCTGTTGATAGATTGGTTGTCAGTAGTTTAACAGCTTTCTGAGACAAACTGTAAAACAAATAATAAAAGAATAGCTTCAGAAACAGCCACATAGTCAAAGAAAGCAATAGGAGTGGAAATAGGATAAGAAAAGAAATCTCTTCAGGATGATGACAAAACATACTGTGAACAATATGGTGAAAGAATCCACCCCTCACTGCTATTGAGCAGCTTGTATACACAGCAAACATGGAAGGCAGTAGCTACCCATCTGACACAAATCTGAAGAGATGAAAATGAGGTGGGGCAAAAACATTGAATACTTTTGATGGAAAAATGGACCACAGCACAATTGTTGATTCTGCTAATTTACAACATGAAACTGTTGAATACTTCGAAAGCATAGCTCCTCTATAAAAATAGAAATACAGTATTACAGTGTTAACTACTGAATTATGATTTGTTGACCCTTTTAGAACGACAGGCAGTTCCTGTAGCTTTTATTCATGAATGGCCATGTTGGACTTGTCTTCCCCAGGACACTCTAAGAGATAACACCACAGACAGATCATCTGGCCCTTTACAAAGCAGGTGGATGTATTTGCTAGTAAAAGAGAAACACTGGCATGAGGTTCAGTGAGAGTACCAGCAGGTAGACTTTCCTGGGCAGAGTTGGAATGTTTTAACAAAATGCTTCCATTAGCCCCACGTGCACAGATGGAGGCATTAACACCTGTGTGTGGTGACTGAATTCAGGAGATGCCACTTTAAAGAGGGTCAGCCCCGTTTACCCACACAGATGCCAACCTGAGCTAAGCAAGAGAAACAAGTGGATTAAGGCAAGCCCACAAGGAATTCCTTTCCCCATGTTTTCCAACTAGTTTGTTTTACTCTTTCATCAGGAATTAGGTATTGTTCTCAAGAAAATATTTCCCTTACACAGCCTAAAGATATTTATGGGTTTAAAGAAGATCCTTGTGCTCATAACACATGGAATTGATGTTTCAAATCAGACTGTTTTATTTAGCTTATGAAGAGAAAATTTTGCTAAAAGATGGAAGACTTTAGGGTTTTATTTAACATTAAAACCCAGAGTCTAATATAAAAGAGTTGCCTTTGCTGCACAAGTATGTACAAAGAAGTTATTTATATCCCCATGATTCAGGACATAGGAATTAGAAAATCCCTAAGCTTTTCTTATATAAGGGAAGGAATTTTGTCAATGCATCTGGGGAAGCACTATTTCAAATGCTGGGAACCAAAGTGATTAGCAATTTATTTTTCCATGGGGAGGCAGGATGCCCACAGCATCTCTAATATCTTTCCATGCTGCATGACCAATAAGAGCTTCATGTCCCAAGTTTTCCCAGCACCAGCATGATAAGTGAACTTTCTATCTTCCTTTGACTCAGATTTTTATTCTGCCTAAAGAGGAACACATTTTTCACATACTGTGAGTCAATAGAAAGTTGTTGTCCTACCCGCCTTTTCTTTGTCCTTGGATCATATTTTAAGAATCCATTCTTCATCCTATGAAAATCATGAAATATCATGGAAAATATAGAATATGGACAAAATTTATGATAGCTGTTCTACCTACAGACATGCACAGGAAACCATAAAATTTATGTGTTAAAAATTAAAATATTTTATAAATATTTAATTAAATATTAAATTAATATTTAATTTATTTTCTAACTGAATTTTTTAAAGAACTTTTTACTGTTGGAGGACATTCCATAATAAGCAGCCACACTGAAATAACTGAGGATTCCCACTGTGTTTTTGCATTATACTGCTCTGATGTTAGCCCTTCATTCCTGTAAAGATGGTTTTCTGACAGCTCAGTGATTAATGGAAAAGAGGTGAGTTGTTAAATATTTAGCTTTCATGTCTTGTGTTCTCTTGACAGAGATCTGTAAAAGCCACACATATGCAAAAATCCTTTGAAATGTTGCACTTATGAAATTATTTTCTAAACCTTTTCAGAAACTAAAAATGGAAAAAAACCTCCAGTAGTTTTATATACTCTGAAAATGTCAGAAAAGCTAAGAACTCATTATTATGTATTCATTTATGCTTGAATCAGGAAGAATGCTACCATTAAATATAATATTTTCAACACTATCTCCCATAGCTTCTAATGGAAAAAATATTTCCCATTTTTCAAACCCTGCAGGCATAAGAGGAAATGACTACTTAACCACGATTTTCTTGTTTCCTCCTCTTTTAAAATATGCATTTTGATTTTAAAAATATGACTTTATCATGGTTGTCCTATTCTATTTAGACACTTAGACACAAGCAGCATCCATGTTTCTCATTCTGACATATCTTTGACATTGTGCCTCATAGGTGCAATGCTGCAACCAAACCTCAGGCTGTGGGGCACTTTTTCATCAGCATTTCTCAAAATAAGTTGTTACAGGAACACTGAAGAAGCTCCTCCCAACTAATGACACCAGCTAAGAGACAGCTCTATACAAGGAACTGATTAGTTATTAGTAACTCTGCAATGGTTCTTTTTGTTCTTTTCTGACAAGGGATAGCCCTGAATGTACACGGTGAAGTAGAAATGTGGCAGGGAAGGGAAAGTCACTTGACTACAATAGACCACCAGGCTCACTGTGGAAGTGTCCACATCTCCTGACCCTGGCCTATCCTAGGAGGTGACAGTAATTCCTCCTCTCCAACCCAAGCCTTTGCCTCCCTGTGCAGACTGCAAAACGAATGTTGGTGGCCTGCAGTTAGAGCCCATGTAAAAGCCTTGCCTGGTGAGTTAATGAGTTGGAGTCACACAAATGACTCCTGGGGGAAAAAAATACACATTTCTCAGCTGTTCCAATCAACTGAACCAAAATTTTAATGAAGAATTAGCTCTTGGAAGTTCCAGGACTCAGGTTATCAAAGTTTTGTCAACATGACAAATTGCCTGACAAAATCTCTCTTTAACTAAGAACTGTTTGTGTGTATCAGTGGGTGAATGAATATATGTAAAGGGACAGGGGTGGACACTGAAATGTCAGGAACAGACTCTCTACCTGATGATAATTTCGAAATTAGTTCTGGCCTCTAAAGGCATTCCTGTTCTACTTGGATTTGATGATTTCACAGATTAGCACAGAAAAAAAATGTGAGCAACAGAGAGAATCCAGCACAGACTAGTACAGACCAATACAGAACCAAATGCAAATTACCATGGTCAACACAGTCCAGAGAGGTACAGAGAAACAAGAAGGCAAGCCCACCCTTGTCAAAGCTAGTGCAGGGCTCTCCCAGACAGGATCTACATCATCCTCCATAGCTGATTTTAGTCATGAGCAGTCATTCTCACAAATCTTATGTGACAGTAATAAGCTTAAAACTGAAAAACAATAGTTAAGACAAATGGATATAGAAATGCTACAGCTTCAAAGGCCGAGTGAAGAGTGCCCTATCAATCACTCTCAAAAGACAGAGCACTTGCTGACCACCTTTTTTCTTCATCTTATCTATTTTTTCTTTCTCTTTCTTCTATTTTCTTATACATGCATCCTATTTTCTGATACTTGCACTTACTGAAATCTGCTTTTATGTACAAGTATTCAACAGAAACACAACTGGATAACTATATACCCATCATGGTCTAATATGATTCACACATTAATATATTTCCTGCAACTGAATTTATTTACATTTCTTTCAGTTTTCATTTAAGAAACAGAAGAAATCAGTATTAGTCTTGCGGGCTGACATTAACTTAATTAGATTGTTATTAAGGAATCTCTCACTTAATATCTGTTGTAATCCTGGCTTCGTGAGAAAGACAGATTCTTTCTGCCCTTTCATTACAGCCGTAACCCAGCCACACAATACACATCCTCCTTCCTCTCTGCATTCAGTTGCTGCTTGTAGCACAGTCCAGTACCACAAAGAGTGAGTCTGTGGATTTCCCTTTCCTCTGCCACACCACGGGGACCATGTGTTGTCCTAATGATATTCTCATAATGGACTGTGTCTATGTTGCACTCCATGATTCCCTCCTCCTTTTCTGCTGTTTGCCAGTATTTACTTGTTTGTCATTTTGCAGGAGGCTCTCAGTTTATATCTGATACACCTACACACAATCTACTTCTTATTTCTTGCACTAATTGCCACACTAATTGCTTATTTCTGCTTTCTCAGAGCCACTTCTCTGGCTAGAGGTCTTTGAAGGACACTTCAAATGACTCTAAAGTTATTTCTAAAGTTTAGGTTGTTCACTGAAATTTGACCAGATCACCAGACATGGCATATTGGAACATTTCTAAATATCACAATGATCATTAAATATCATGTTGGCTAAACTCAGTAGTACACATTTTAGTGTCAGTCATATCAGACTGATTATTTATCATCCAATCCCTTCCAGAAGTAACGTAGGGTTCTCTGTGCTGCTGAAACATTAGGAGGCTTCGGCCCACAAATAATGGGATCATTTGGGATCAGTGTGGAGCAGAGTACTAATAAATACTGCTTTGAAATCTGTAGTCTCTACAAAGAGAGTTTACTGAACATTTGCATGCTAAAGATTTTCTCTACATTTTATTTCCCATTAAAATTGGCAGTGTGGTGGATGGTGGACACACTCAAAGACATAGTCTTCTTCCTTGAAAAGCTGCTGAAATACCAAATGAAAGCTATGCTAAGCAGCACATTTTTGGATCTCAGTGCAACAACTCATTCTGAGATTACACCATAACCTGAGAGAATTTTCAGTATCCAGAGATGCCAATCAAATGAAAACTACAAAGGTCCACTGGTAACTTCCATCTTTGTAGAGTCCTGTGGGAAGCCTGGCAGTTGTAAATTGTCTTCTAATAAGAAGGGCATTGAATAGATTGTGTAGAATTTTTATTTATCCAGTTTAATTTTTAGGGATTCTTTTACTGTATGGAATAAGTTTGCTCTTTTTTGCCTTTCCTTCTCTTCTTGGCTGGGATGATAGTGGTAAGGGAATAAGGAAGAAGGCAATGCCCTTTACAGGGTTTAGACCTTTATAGGGTTCATGGAGTGAACTGAGGAAGGAGGGACTAGGGAGCAATAACTGTAATCAAAACCTCTTTCCAAGGAAAAAGCAAAACAAATACTGCTGTGGTGGTTGCAGCTACCATGACCAGTTATCACCAATTGGTCATGGCTCTACAGAGTCTGTACGTAGTAGAAGAGAAGTATTTCCTGAAAAACGTTGCAGTTTTTGTGGTGAGCAAGTACATAAAAAATTATATGGACACTGTGAATCAAGCAAGTTTTAATAATTTTGGTCACATTTCGTCCTTGTCTGGCCATCACCAATAAGTGTATTTTATTAATAAGTGGTCTTAAAGAGGATGGCACCTATCTTAGCTATATCTGCCATGTATGAAATGCACCAGTGAGTGTTAGAGGAATCTTGATGTTCAGAGGTCTTGAATTTCTGATGAGTTAAGGTAAGGATGTAGGAGGATGAAGATGTTTCTGAGATAATGACTTTCTCTCGTTCAATGACTTTCAGTTTTATGGAAGATACTGCGGAAGGAGAAAGTCTCTTCTATTCTCAGGGTATTTGGGTGAAACTTTAGGAGGAGAGGAAGTCCCTTTCATTACAAGAACTACCACTTGTGAAGACTTTGCTGTTCCAGAAAATGCCCTTTCACAGAAATCTTTCTTGCTTTACTGATACAAAGAGTGTCTGTCCCACCTCTGCTAGCAATATAACCAAAGACTAATTGGAAACTGAATTCTTTAAAATATCTCTCAGATAGAAAAGTGGAGAACAGTCCACTGCCGGCAGGTATTATAGCTCTGCAAAAGGCACAGTGTTTGAATTCCAGATAATCCTTTGCAGATACATTAGAATAACTCCTGAGAATAATAACAGTAAAAAAAGGCAGAACCCAGACTAGAAAATCATAATTATTCATGACAAGAGACAAATATTTATGATAAGGGTGGTAGAGACTGTCTAAACAGAGAAAGCTGGCTATTTTTGAAGAGAAATGTAAGAAACAGATTTGGAATGAAGGAGAAATTTGATGGCTATGGCCTTTATGGGAAGGAAATATATGGTAGCAGTATTGTGTGTAAAAGTCTCTCTCTCCAGCAGGCAAGGAATATTGCTAAAGGGAAAGGTGTACAACCCTCTAGACAGTGAAACCTGGGAAGGAAGGTACATTTTACATGTAATTAGCATAAAATGTTGAGAGTGCTTTGCAAGTCTTTAAAGAATCAATTATATTGTTTTTCCAATACAGAATTGTTTCAATTGTCCTCAGGCTTCTGAATCATTTATATCTAGAAAGAGATACACAATCTTGAATTTATGTTTATCTTATGTACTGACAAGGGTTTGAATTGCAAAGACAACTGAAGATGATTGACTTAAGAGAATCAGAAAGTGTTTGAGACTGAAGAAACTCTTATAATGCCTTTCAATACCATGTTTATGAAATAAGTTTTATCATTACTTACTCATGCCAGACTTCTACCTCATGATATTTTTAATTTACTACTCCCAGCAGTTTGTTTTTAAAAGTGAAATTTTAAGAAAAACATATATAATTTAAACATTCTTAATAGTTGATATTTTCTACTTAAATCAAAATTAATGTATAGATTCTAACAGTCACTTTTCCCCAGCATTAGTCATTAAGGGAAAAAAAATTCTAACATTAATGCAACACATATTCTTTCCTTTAGCTACACATTAGAGATTCTCCCTCAAGCCACCTGTTTCTCTTATCATCTTATGTTTTTAAGGAGGCAGCACAGATCTTTACAAGTCTTGACCTTTACTAATGGCTGACTGATTCTTTTTATTTTTTTCTTCTCCAATCTTTGCTTACAGCAAAATAAATATTATTTAGATCAATGTTTTAAGTAGACAAAACTGAATAGCACAGGTGAATTCAAGGAAGAATGAAACCTATTGACAGAAAATGTCCTTTTATTGTCATACCCCAGTTTAAATTTAAACAAAAAATTTAACAATTATTTTTAAAATGTTTTTTTCTTACCTAATAGAAAACAGTCAACAGATAAAACTCAACTTCTCCTTGTCTTTTAAAACACATTTATGGCTTACTACCATTATGACAATGATGTAGGACATGGGTTTTCATCTCTGGATAAGATAATATGTTTTTTTTTTAATATATTGTTATTCTATACAGCTTGTAAAATCTACGGCCACAGTAATCTGGTCCTACTCTTGCCTATAATATACATAGGCTACATGTAGATGCTATAATCAAATACTTTCCCTTAAAAAAAATTACTTTTAAAGGTAGATTGCTGGCTTAAAAATAATTTATCCTTCTATATCCTTCATAAAATAAAAAATATTATTTTATGTATAGAATTTACTAGGGAATAAAACTGATGATACATATCATGTTAGCTTTCCATTCTTTAGACTCTCTAGTCCCATATTTCCTCTAGTTTAGAATGTAAAAAAGTTCTAAAAAAGTTTTACTTTTGCTCAGATGTTAATACTTTTTTCTTCTAACCTAATTTCATATATTTCTGTGCTGCAAAGTATGAACTGCAGAAACAGCTGGTAATAATTTTTACATTATTGTCTGTGTTAGGTTTCCTAATTAATTTTAAAGTAACCCCAGAATTTTAATTCAAATATAATATCATGTTGTATTCTCTTGAGTAAGGCAAATTTATCTACATGTTTGCCTGTATGATAGGTAATGCATTTGGGGGTAGGTCAATCACTGAGCATAAATTAACAAACTAATCATTGCTAACTGCGAAGGAGCTGTTACATACTGAATAGATAAAAATGATATTAGATGACTTAGTAAGGAACCTGTATTGTTCTTTAAATCAAACATATGGCACCACGGTTCAAGGAATTGCAAAACATCTTCTGTGCCACAGCAAGTGATAACACTTACTGTGAGCCTTTTGAAAAGCAAAGAAAACCCTGCTGTCTTAAACTTCAGCAATGATTTACCTTCCATTTACTGTGCACTGAATACATGTCTCGGGAAATGCTGCTGGGGTCAAGTACTGAGGCTCAGCTCATCCACAAGTCGGTCACACTTGAGACCCCAATTAAGTGACTTCGAAGTAACCAGCAATTATACGTGCACCAGCTTTCCTCTTCAGACATCTCTCACTACTGAAGTCCTTATTTTCATCCATGGGTTGCCTGTAAATTGCTCCTGGCAGTTCAACACTTTGTATCCCCTCATCCATTAGGTTAATTCGGAACGAATGGTGCTGAATTTAGGACACAAAACCTCATGAATTACATTTCATGCCTTGGGGTATTATGAGAGCTCAGAGGAGCTGGTCCACACCCACACTTGTTAACAGACTGCCACAAAGCAAAACTACAGATAGGGGTGGGGATACTGCAGAGTGGTGGGGGATGGATCAGGCAGTGACACCATCTCGCCATAATGAAGACAACACTTGTAAATGACAAGCAAAGTTCAGTGGAGAGGATGCTCAATCTCAGAGAGGTACTGACTTCTCTTGGTACAGTGTTCTCTTTTGATCTGTTTCAGGCTGGAACTCTAATTTCTAATTACATAAAAATGAAGTTGAGAAAAAGGATGTGTGCAAAGGCTCACTGAATGCGGTGAGGGTGGGGCTTTGGTAGTTTGACATGTGCATTGAGGACATAGCAGCTCACTTTTCCTACAGAAAAATATAGTTTCCAGTGTAAAGGAAAAGTGAAGAATTTAAAACCACAAGTGATTTACTCAAATTATTAATTTGGAGCAATTTTCATTGATAATTGCCTGTAATATAAAGTCCGACAAAAGTAAAAATAAGATATCCCTCAATCCTAACATTAACTATACCATACTTTTTCAGTGTAATGTACAGATAAGATTGAGTAAACAACCTTATTGTGCAGGTTTTATTAAAATCAGTACATTTTTTCATAACTAAGCAATGTTTCAAATGCAGAAACTATTTCTTTCTTCACGCCACTAAGAGGAACAACTAAAAAACATCTGAAAGTCTTCTGACATAACAGTATTCAAAGACTGAAAATGTACCAAAGAAAATATCATCTTCCTAAATTAAAATTGTCTTTAAATTTTGCTGAGCTGCGGGTGTATGACCATCAAAAATTGTTTGCTGTGTTGTTCTCAGTATCGCTAATTTATCACGTGCACTTCTACTGAGAAACAAGAACCATCATCCAGTATTCTCTTTACTCATATTGATGAGTACAAAGGAGACGGAGCAAGAACAATGGATAAACAAAATTACCTTAATATCTAATTAAAGGGTTGATATGAATAATACCCTTTTTTCTTTCATCACAAGTAAATGTCTGCCTTGCTCTCAAGCTTCTGTAACTGGATACCAGACAGTCAATTAAGAAGCAGTGTGATTCATATATAGCTTTAAATAATATCAAAATAATGATGTCTTTGTCATGGTCGTGGTAAATCATTAACACATCTCAATTAATGGAGCTACATTTCAAAGAATTTAGCAGTCCAAAATGCAAACACATTAGAAGAACTGGGCTGTAAATTTCTATGATATACCATACCTTTTACATTTCCTCTTATAAAATTCTTGTTAAATGGCTCTATGTAAAATGTTTCTGAAAGGTGTATTTTAAATATTTTTGGAATTTGGCATTCATTCACCTGCTATGTAGAGGTATCATGAAAGAAGACATTCACACACCCCAAGTTCAGGTATGTCATCCCAGATGCCTAAACAAAAAGTCTAAAATCCTATACAGTGATTGGAGCAAGTTGTCACTTTGCCAAAGTCCAGACAAAGCCACCTTGATGGGAAGATGCAGGTAGCTGCAAAGCAGTTCCACTCTGGTGTGATATGATTTATGTCACACAGGTGCCTCTTGATCTATGTTGACATTTTTAGGAACTTACTGTGACCAAGTTTGCACTTAGAGTGATGTTTCATAATCAGTTCAGCCAAAACACCTTCTCCCACCTTTTCTCCCTGCCTATAATTCCCACTCTCACTATGTATTGGCATGAGGGTTTGTTGCACTCATGTCACCATCAGCATAGAAAATCATCCAGCTTAAATTGGTTCTCTTTCCTTTAAATCATTTTTCAGGCCTGTAAGGAAGAGTGCTGAAGCTAGATGGAATAAGAGGAGTGTGACAGGAGGCAGATGTCAGAGCAGTAGAGATTTACACCTCTTTAAAGAAATCATGAAACATCACACCATTAGTGGCTAACATAGCTGCCAGATGAAATTGTGTGTCCTCTCAAGAGGCTCTACAAACTAATTCAGGAGCCTATTTGAACCAGAGGTCTCAACTGAAAAAGGTGAACACTCTTCATAATATATAAATGGCAGGAACACAGAGGTATTGACAGCAACAGAAGTTAGGCATCTTAATGGGTTTTGTGCTTCTTACTCTACAAGGGGTTTTATGTTGGGGTTTTTTGGTCATTTTCTCTTCCATGGTGACTGTGTCAGAATCATTTTGAACAGAAAGCAACACGACCAAGGGGTTTGTATGTCCAGAAACTTCAGGAAACTGTAGCAAAATCTTTCTCCTCCCCAGGCCTCTTTCTGCTGTGGAAGTAGGAACCTGTCTAGTCACTTCCCTCTTGAACTGCTAGCTCAGTCTGCCCTGGAAATCAAATTCCATTTTCTGCCTACCCTGTCCACCTTACCTCAGGGCAAGAGACTGACATAAGGAACTCCCCAAATAAAACAACTCTGAAAAAAGATGCAAGTATTCATACTACTAAAACCCAGGCAGTGAATTGTAATGGGTATCAACACTCATACAGAAGTCTTTCAAATACACTGAGTTATGCCTTGTATGTGTCTCTCCATTAACTACTACAATAGCATTTTAGTCCTCATTCTAGTTTTTGATTTAAACTAGGTTGAACTATTATTGTTGGTAACACATTTGCATGTGTGTCCACTATAGTATGTAAATTATTCTGAACATTCTAAAAAACCCCTAAAGGTCATTCACTCCCTAACAGCAATTCCAAAATATTTTGTCTTGGATTTTGCCCTTCTAAATGTGATTTCTGTTTGTTTGTTTTTTCAAAGAAGAATAATCTCACTGATTCGAGTATCACAGGATGGAAAGTATTTACATTTATAAGTTTTTTAAGTGTCTGACCTCTCCAAAGCATTGAGAGACTGTAAATGGCACTTTGGATATTGTAGCTGTGATAAAATATCAGTTTTGAGATTAATTGGCACTTGACAAAGGAAAAAAAAATATAATATTGGCTGCTATATTTTTAAGTCATCTTGCTTTATATGAATATTGAATGTCTTTATTAAAAGCTGAAAAGGTCTTCCAAAGAGAAATCCTCTAATTTTGATTTAAGCAGGATGAATGTTCTGTTTAATAGAAATTAGTGGGAGGTTAAAACCACACACAAGAAACCCACAAAAATTCTCTACTATAAACCTATAGATCTTTGCATAAATCTCTGAACATATTATAAAATCAGCACCAAGAAGCTAGTCCTCCTTTGATTTTTAATGAGGAGAAATGTACCATGCATGCTCTTAGATATCTCATGAAAAATCTGACCATGACTGAGTGATTAAAAATTACAAGCATTTATTACTTCAAATTAATTGCTTTGAAAGCTGTGAAAGAAACAAAACTTATGACCCTACAGCCTCACATCTCCAATCTATTCATTACATTAGTGTACAGAGAAGCAATTTTGCAATGCTTGTTATAATTTTTCCAAATAAGCCTAATGTGGTTAACTGAAGTATGTGCTTCATTTATTTCTTTGGTGAACATGAATAGTCACTCAGTATGTTTTATTTCATGGTAAGTATAACATTTGTCTAATATTTCTTTTCCAATATTTTCAGTTGTTGTAAATGAGCTGTTGGAATGATATCAGCACATTGGTAACATAACAAAAAACTATGTGAAGGACACTTTAAGCAGCTGAAATGACCAATTTATTAGAAGGTGACATTTACTGTAGAGTTCCAGGTAGATGCTCAGGGCCTCACAAATAACTACATCCTGTAAATTTAAATTTTGGGGTTACTGAACTGAATGCCTTCAACTTCCTATCTCCATGGTTCTCAAGAGTTACCTCTAAGCAGTGAAACAAATGTTTAACACCTGGGGGTTTTTGCATTTAGTCTTTTATTTGTGTATACTTTCAGATTGACATGAAAACCAAGTGCTCAATAAACCTCTTGTTTCAGGTTATATTTTACTTTTTTCTGTGGAAAAGGACAAAAGTACCTAAGTAGTCCATTGTCAGAATTTTACTTCAGGCAAAAGAATAAAAAATTAAAAGAGGACAAATTGTGGAAAATACTGCTGTGTTATCTTTTGTTTATAACTCTTTAGAACATTCTAAGGCAGTTACAGGACACCAGTTATGGTTGGCATGTGAATGACAACCAATGACACATTGCTGGTCATTTTTTGTCAATATGAAATTTAGACTTGTATCCTAAATTCTCAAGCCTATTCCAAAACAAAGGAGTGCACTGACCTATAGTTCATCATCATGCATTCATTACTGACAAAATGCTATATAAAAGTTTATAATACATGCCATATGTATACTGTTGTTGGAATTCTTTTCATATTTTAATATCAATTCTGCTATGTAGCATCAAGTTGAATTTCTGTATTTTTTTTTATTTTCAAGTTCATCAGATATTAAATATGTAAAATTAAATAGCTAACAAATTGGATATTTATGACAAATATGTGTTGATTATATCTTGAGATTATATATCCTGTGTATTCATCCATAATATCCTATGAAAACAGAAAAGAACAGCACCTCAGAATGGACAGTCTGGAGTCTCAGTGTCACACATATGTTAACAAATATAAAAAAGATCCTGCTCAGCTGACTGCTTCAAAATATTCATACTACTATCTCCTAAACTACAAGAGTTTATCAAAAGCATTTAAGCCCTCCAGACCCTTAGTGTTCCTTCAAACATCTTTCCATTTTCAAGTGACATGGCAAGCTGTCAAATCTCTGATAATTATTGCTATCAAGAACGCATGCAGATTTAGATGGATTTTTCAGAATGAAACTTGTGTGCAGGACTAAATCTTAATACAAATCCACAGTATGTCTAAGACAAAAACAGTGTTCAGTGCAACTTCATGTAAAACTACTCCTTCTTTGAACATGAGCACATGCTGACTTTACCAATAAGGCTGGAAAGCACTTATTCTAGAACTGGAAAGTTAATTAATTCCTTAATTAAACTTTAATTAATGTAAAAACTTTAAATTCCTGAGTAAATCTGTAAATTCCTGAGTAAATACTGTATCACTGTTTGTCATTTCACCAATACAGTATTCTTGAGATCAGCTTCATATATGATTACATTTGCTGCTCACAAGAGATCTGTATCCCCATAGCAAGATATTCTGGAGGAGTTAGTTAATTTAAATATAGCTGTTAATGATGGTACACAATATTAAATTTTAAGTTTGACATTTACTGTTTACCATTTCAATGGTTTTGCATAGTAGCATTATATGATGATTTGGGGCTCCTTTTAATGCAAAGAAACACTCGTGTTTTTCAGCATCAGACACAAAGTCCCTACGTATAATTCAGAAACACAAAGTATAGCTGCTGCTGTTGAACTGATAGCAGAGCGAGGGGACACACGAATCTTGAGAGAATGCTGAGTGAATTTTTTTAATTAATAACAGATTTATATACATGTGAGAGGGCTATTCAGATTGGCTGACAGTCCTCCACTCCCTGGGATTGATTGGGCAGAGCTCTGACCGCCTGTTTCCAAAAGTCGCTCTCAGTAACATGGAACTTATATTTAGCAAACTTCAGTAGAAGAAGAAAAGAATTCCTGTGGGAAAGAGTCTGTGCTGTCACATATAGCTTGAAGCAAAAACTCTGGGAAAAAATGATCACGGAAAAATATGATTCCTGATGTTTCAAATTTACAAGATTGCAGTCTTTTTATGACTATAATTTCACATGAAATCATTTACTGTATATGCCGAAATTGCATTTGTTGGTATGTGGTATTCTGTACTTATTAAGATCTTGCAATAAATTACATCCTGCTGTCTTCCACAGAATAATCATATAAAAGTTTTGTTGTATCTGATTATATTTCAATCCACTAACAAGGAATATGAGATTTTTGATTGTTTAAGTCTTAAATAGGAACCAAATCTCCTGCATGATTATCCAACTGATATGGAAATTCTTCTCAGGTTCCACAGTCTTCTCTCATATTATCAAAATAAACTGGTTGTATTGCACAAACGTTCTGAAATAGAACATTCTCATATATCTAATCTGTACATAAAGAATCAAATGTACATAGCTGCAGAGGTACTGAGCAGACACTTTTGATTTCATTAAATCCTGTTTAGATGTTTAACACAGATAAATATGGTATATAGTACTCTCTTGAGCAGACATTTCCCATTGGATTATAACCTAGCATGAATAAAAAAGTTTTACTATTCCACCATTAAATCAGACAATTGTGTCCCAGAGAAAGTATTGATAAAGTGGGATAAAATTTGAACAAGTGCATTGTCAAGTTTTGTCCATAGGCAAATAAATATGCTATATATAAATATATATACAGAGAGAGATTAGGTATACATGTATATATATTTATTCTCAGACACACTCAAGTGCATAAAGACAGAAAAAGAAGCATTTAGAATACATATGCTATTTTTAATATCTTAACCATGACCTTTTAGGATTTGATTAAATTAGGAAAAAGAGTGGAAGGAAAATCAGTTGACATGTTGTCACTGCGCTGTAACTGAAACCTTTTCCTTAGTGCAGCTGAATGTTTCTGACTCACTTTCTGTCTCCTTAGTAAATGATATTTGGCCCTTCATGGACAGCCTCAGATACAGAATAGTTGGATTAATGCAATCTGAAGGTTGAAAGTTTAAAGAAGGGAGTGTAGGGTACCTTGCAAACACTTTTTTGTTTTTTGGATAGCAAAATTTCAGAGATTAAAACCTCCTTTATCATCCCCTTCACTAGATTTTTTATTTTTCCTAAGTCAAGACTTTTGTTGGGAGCACCCTTTAATGCTATACTTCTCCATTTGGAATTTGAAAGCTGAGCTGAAAATGCCAAGAAAAAAACTGAAAATTATTTTCTTTCTTTAAAGTAGAATGTGTAAAATTTTGTATGCAATTTTGGTCAGGTTGCATCTGGTTTGACTGAAAAAAATGTATCTACATGGTAAAGTAGGTATTTTGATTTTCTGAATTTCCTAATTTCACTGCTTCAGAGAAATAAAGAGAACTCTTTTTTTGTCTTCCCTCCCAACCGAATGATCCTCCTTGCACACATTTATAAAAACCAGAAAATAACACTTACATTTACTAAATTTACTTAAACTGACTAAAAACCCCTCACTGTTGTTATTATTGCTGTTTCTGACACTTCATGGGCTCTCCATTTTTCCATGTGTCTCTCCCATAATGGTCCTTAGAACCTACAATAACAGGGCTTGAATTGGTTGTCATATCTAGCTATTATCATTGGCAAAAGGACAGCAACATTGTCTGCAATATGCAAACTTCTGCCCCAATCAGATAAATATTGTCCTGTGTATGATTTTCCTGAATGGTTGGTTTATATTTTCATTTATTTCTTGGTAGGAAAAATGGTCAAAGACACTTTTAGGTTTGTTTGCTTGCTTTTGTTTGTTTGCTTGAGGTTCTGTTGTGGTTTTGTTTGTTTGTTTGTTTGTTTCCATATGCTGATAGCACACATATTCTTTAGCCATTTACACTAGATTTCAAATATTTCACTTTTTATGAACTAGTCTGCAGTTAAGTCATTAACTATGTGAGTTTTTCAGGAAAGCTTTTTCGGAAGTCCTAATGTTTCACTAGGTGAGTAAAGCCCAGGAATTGATATAATATTAAACCAAAATATTTCAGCACAGTGAGGTTCTAAATTTCTCAATGAAAAAAATTCTCTTAAAACATTAGTTTGTTTAAATCTAACTTTTTTTTGCCAGAAATAGTTCAAAGATAAAAACAAATTTTTCTTTTTTTTTTTTCAAAACACCCCAAGTTGTTTTTTGAAAGTACAATCCCAGCTCTTAGATAAAGAGAAAAAAATTGCATGGCATGTGTGAAGTAAATTTTGAATTTACAATTTTGATTATTCCCATGTGAAACTGTTGCCCATATTATGATAATCTAATCATAGAATATATCAAACAGCAAGTGTCCAAATGAAGTTAATGATCAAAAAAAGGGTTCAATTTTGTTTAAAGACAAAATTGTAATCAAATAAAATTCTCCATATAATGAAAAAGAAATGTTCCTGCTGCAGAGTGAATAGAGCATTTACATGAAATCTATAAAAATAAAACTTAAAATTCTCAATATTCTTTCAATTTAATTTCCATCCTGAAAGGAGTCACTGATTGCTAGTTATTTCATATCACTTTAGTTAATTTATTTATACATCTACTGATTAATCTAGTTAAGAATAGCTTCTATCATTAAAAAGGTCAATTTGTTTGTAAGACTTTTATGACAACACAGTGTTATAAATGCACCCGCATTCTTCTCTCCTGATGGGGAGCTTCTTTCTATTATTACTTTAGAAATAATATATTAAAAGTAGTTCAATGAAATTTTTTTCTTGACTCTATGCAGGGAAGGGTGAGAAGGAGAAATCCCCAATTGACTATGTAATAGTCAATTTAATTTTATCAAAATAATACCTTGGATAAAAACAGGACAAGTATTCACTGCATATTTGGTCACGAGTAACTTTTGGGTTGGATACAATTCAGGAAAATTCACTTTATTCAGATGACAGTTTTGATTCCTATACAAACTTATCTTTTAGGTCCATTCACACAATGCTGGAAATACTTTATTCCTTTTTTTAAATTCCTTTTTTTTTTTTTTTTTTTTTGTTTCTCATCTCTAGCATCAAGCCTACCTAGTTAAAAATAATTCAACAATAGCTTTATTTTTCTGGATGAATTTTGGCATGTCAAATTATAGCCTTGTGCAGAGCCAGGAGACACATTGAAAAAGTGGGGAGAACAGAGGGTAACTGGCTTGTGAGGTGTTTAAAATAATTATTTCATGTTTTGTAATTTTTTAATCCAGATCCATTATTGTCTGTTGTGGAATTACATCTGTGTCTTCTTTAGTAACATGACATGAACCAACTGGTTACTAAAATCAGACTTCCTTGAGTCAGGCTAGAAGTTTTCTTTGTTTCCTTGAGGGGAGCAGATATTGGACAGTGTTGATGGGAAAAACACTGTAACTTGAAAGGCGAAACTGAAAAGACTCAGAACTTACCAAAAAAAACCAAACCAAAACAAAAAAAAAAACCAGGATAGAATTTTTAAAATAAATTTACACATCATGGATATTATATATTTCTATCATAAATACATAACATCTGCATGACTCTAGAATTAAAAATACATTTATCCAAAGTTTTAGGATTTCTGATATATAAGAAACAGTCTTAATTAATTCCTTCCTGGACAGGTCTGTGTTTATGTTTTCAGGTTTGTGTTTTCATTATTATTATTAGAAAGGGGTTTTATGTTAGCAGGGATTTGTACACATGATTTGGTTACCATGTTGAAAGTAAGAAGAAGAGTCCTGTGAAATGCAGTTCCTTGGTAATTATGTTCCTCATTCCCATGGCTTGTCTCTCCATGCTCCCTGTTCATTGCCAGCTTTTTTCCCTTCCCTGGCCTATGCTGCTACCAGACCACAGAGTGGCTCTGAGCTACATGGAAAACACTCTCCCTCTTCTTACAGCTCCAAGCTTTGCAGGACACAATCTTTTGATGACTGTATTTAACATAATATTTTATCTGGAGATGTTGTTTCCAGAAAAGTAGTTTATAGTAGGGTCACATATCCACCTAAAATCCCTTTTAAAAGGAGAAAAGCTTAAAAGTAATTAGCTTTTTTTACCCCATAAGTAATTGATTGCAAGATTGGAAGTGAAGTAACAAACAAAATTCAAAAAGTGCAGAAACTAATCTTTCTTTCCTCATCTAGCTTTTCTCTACTTCATTCCTTGTCTCTCTCATGCCGTTTTTTTTTAAAAACCTTTGAGAAATTAACTTCTTCAATTTTTATCCTATGCTTCTATCTTTTGTATTTCTGGTTACTATTCAGTGTAATAAAAAGATATTCCTGATGAGTTCTCAAGATACCTGTGACTCTAAAGTTGCTGATTGCAGCTCAGCCATGCTTAACACACGCTCCCAAACACCAATTGAATAGCATGACACCTTTTCCTCAAACAGCTGTGGATAACTTGAGCATGAGGGGAGCCTGTGGTGTGCAGATTCTCTAGATTCTCACCTTTTGCCTTAGCAAGTCAGACCGTGGCTGACTTATGCCATATCAGTCACCCCTAAGAAACTCCTTCCTGCAGTCACATCTCAGTCTGATGCTGTTTCACGGAAGTCAAGCAAGACAATAACACCATTGGTCTGTGGTCCCACGACATTAATTTTAGTTGCTGGTGTATAGATGAAGCCACTATGTCTCATATCTCTGTCACCCAGCAGTGCTGGGGCCAAATGAGCAAGATATGTCTTAGATAAGTCTTGGGAGTTAGATACAGTTTGATTTAAATACTTCATGGAGGTGTTCTGTTTAAGAAATGAACTCCAATATCTTCTTCAATAGAAAACTCACTGGTATTACTGAGGTCTTCCTCAGAAGTGTGCCCAGTATTGCTCCACAGGGGCCTACCAGCAGAGGAAGATTTGGAGGTGAACCATCACTATTGACTTTTCGTACCTCATGTGCACCTGGAGCTACACACATCCCTGTAAGGTAGGTGTCTACCTCCCAGAACATTCCCTGACACACATAACCTCCTTCATTTCCAACTCAAGCTGGAGGACTGCAAGGTGAGAAGGACAGAAACGTGGGAAGAGAGCAGGGATTGCCCCAGCTCCCCAGCAACTGGTGACCTGCTAAAGAAATCCTGGACTGCTCCAAGCTCCTAGTTCCTTGCTCTGTCTTTTCTTTTGGAATGGGAATACCACCCAATCCACTTCTCCAGTGTTCACCAACACATTTATTTTCCAAGTAAGGGACAAACACAACATCCCAAACACATTCTAGACACAGTGTCTAGACCTTTCACAAAATATGGTCATCCCAAGACTCAGGTGAATAGGATTCTTCTGGCTTCGACAACTATCCAAGTGAACCTTGGCATTATTCCAGTATTAAAATAGTCTCATCTTTTGCAAGGTATGAACTGATGCCCAGAAATGAACACTGGCTTTCCTCAGGGAAACATAGACCTTTCCAAGATTATCCATTAGGACCAAGGCATTGAATGTAAGAGAGGAACAACACAGTTTACATGTTAGGGAACTATCGATTTTTTTCACTTGTTCCAGTTCTCACAGGCTTTTTCACAGGTTTTTAAACAACAAATTAATATATTCTTGTAGCTTCTTGATATAAGGCTAAGTACTGTAACTTCACATTAATTTATGGTCAGACTTATCCACCTGTGTCTGAAAGTGGCATTTTTCAAGTTAACTGTTTTATATTAATCAGCAGCTACCTAGTTTTCTGAAAAGTGTTTTTTTCAAACCCAGCTCTTCAAATTATTTGATATGTTTCTTAAAACTATGAGAAATCAAAACTGAGATTAGTTCTAAAACTCATAGAAAAAAAGCCTCTAGCTAGCCATTAATAATTACACTCTTCTTGAAATAGTCTCACCATACAGTATATTTAGCAGGACACATCAAAGCCCAGAAGGGTTCTGCCTTTTGGTTTGGTTCTTTTTGGTTTGGTTTGTTTTTTTGGGGTTTTTTTGTTGGTTTTTTTTTTTTTTTTTCCATCAAAAATATCTCAGTAAACAACATTAATTAAAAAACAAATATGCAGAGACACTTTGTTCTCTGTTCCCTAGTCTTGTGTTCAAACAACATAAAATCATTTAGGACTGTCATACAGGAAAGGTTTTCTGAGTCAGTATAGCAGAAACAATACCTTCAGAACAACAGAAAGCTCTAGAAGGAAACATGCTACATCTCTCCTTTTCTATATAATAGTTTCTGAAAAAAACTGTATATGAATATATCAGAATTTTACCTGGATAGCCTGAATCATTCAAAGTAATAGTTTATTAATATAAAAGAAAAGGTAAGTTATTCTCTGGCCACTAGTAGCCATAAGCTGGTAATCACCATAAAAAGCTCTGCCAATGACTGTCAGAATTAATTTGCAAACCTTCTGTTTTTTCTGTTGTTGTGTTGCAGAATGTACTGAGCTTTACTTGAAGTATTTTTTTTTTTCTATGAGATTTCTATATATGTTTTTCTATGAGATTTGTTTCCACCAGATTGGTTTCCATTTTCTCCTGTAGCCAACATGTTTAGAAAATCTATCAATAGGTTACTGTTCTGACACCAAAGCATAATTCCAGTGTAACCTACTGTTTGTTTCTTACAAGTTGCTCTCATTGCCAATCCACAAAAGAGATAAATTGTTATATCCTGAAAAATCTAGTAACTCATGCATCCAGCTTTGCAGCCTTAATTACCTCTGCAGCAGTAGGACACTAAAGTGACCAATCATACCCACCATCGACTAGACTAGAAAAAATGAAATAACATGCTTTCCTCATGCATCAATTTCTCTTCATTCATCTATACATAAATATCCATGCATTCAGAATAATCAGATGCTATTATGATAACACTGCTGTTTGCTGGATGATTTGACCAGCATGGCCTTTGTAATTACAGAATATCTTTGCAATTCTGTAAGCAGCCACCAAAGCACAGAAGTCTTCCAAGCAGAACTTAAATCAGAAAATCCCAATGAATCCCACAGTAAGTACATATAAATATACAGAAAAGGGAAAGTTCATAAAGAAAAGTTCAGATACAATTATAACTGTTGACTTTCAGCAAGATAAAACCTAGTATCAGGAATCAAAAGCTTAGCATTCAGTATTAATTATTAAGATTTTTTTTGTGAACAACAATCTTCTAGATGATATACATCTCTGCATGGGATCAACATATGTTTAAGGTCTTTTCAATTAATTTTTTAATGCCAACATGCCGTCACATTTCCATCACACATTAACACATCAAATTCCTTCATACAATTTGAACAGAGATTATATTTGCTACTTACCTAACTGGGTCTCCTGAATTGTTAGCTTACTCTCCAAGGGGTGTAAAAGCTTTGGTGGTTTATCTGTTAGCGGTGCTAAAAAAGAAAGAGATTCACATATATAATGTTCTGATTATTATTGGATAGACTAAGACTTGGTTTTATACCTATTATTTCAGGAAGCCTTTGGTTTTTCTTTTGTTTCAAAAATGTTCATGCTTTCAGTAGCTGTAAACGTTTCTTCAGAGACAGTAAATAGAGCACCAAAATTAAAGTCCCTTGTATTAAAAAAAGCAACCTTTTTAAACTCCCACAAAACCCCCCCCAACAACAAAACAAAAACAACAAAAAACCCCAAACCAACCAACCAAAGAAAAAACAAAAAAAATGCATTGACATTGCAATTTTCTATTTTCTTAATTATCCAGAATTTCATCATTTGCTGTGATATTTAATTACTTTTCTATAAAATCCGTCATTAACAGATAAATAACTTAAACTAAGTTATTGTTAAACAATTTTGAATATTTGATGAAATTTTTATTTGAAAAGATATTACCAACACTGCAACTTTGTGAAGTGGAGCACTAGAAAAAGGCTGTTTCCAAAATTCAAGGAATGGATACAATGAAATAATGTCAGGATTCCTAATAAGATGGCTGCCCTCTTCCCTTGTGGTCTACCCTGAAATAATATTGGTAGATTTACGCAATAGCGGAATAGAAAGAGTTTTGTAGTGGTCAAAAACCTTCTGAAGGTTGTTGAAGTGTGTTCAAACCATGCATATATATATAAAATCATGCTATTCTGCTAAATATAACATCTGTATACTTAATTCCTAGAAGTGATATTGATTATTACTACTTTTGTTATTGTTAGCAAGTGTACTCTTTACTATGTCTGACAGATAAATGTGTGCCACATGAAAAAAAAGAATGATAATTTTCTTTTAATACTGATAGTAAATATTCATGGGAAATTTCCAACTTTTCTAGTCACCTGCAACATTTTGCTATTCTGCTTTTCAACATCAATTCGTACTTCAGGTTTTAACACAGATTATGGGCTGTCGCAGATCTAAAATACATTTGACATTTTGATATAGCTCTAGAATATTTGTTCCCTTCAACTTGTCAAAATCAATGCTCCTTTTCTTACTGACACATACACATACCCATATGTGTATGGGCTTAATCTACCAAACACATGCACCTCCTGTCAGCGGAATAGCAGGAGAAATTTCGTTGCATTCTCTTCACTAGGTTTCCTCTGGTCTTTTAGTAAAATATCAATGTTCTTTAAAATATACAGCATTAATTTAAACTTTGCAACAATTACCAATGGAACTATTATCAACTCGTGTTTCTGCTGTACAGCGATTATCCTTTATATGATAAAAGCATACAGTTGGTATCAGGGGTGTTAACCCATCAGATCTAGCAATAAATCAAAATTCAAGAATGAGAAAAGATGTGTACTTGGTCCACAGACCTTCTCTTAGTTCATTCTTCTTACAGCTGCTAGTCTCTATGGGAAATCATTCTGCACTACAGGCTTTGGAGAGAGCTGCACTTGTGAAAGACTTTTTGGCATCATCTCTTAGTTGCTACTTTTCTTTACACCAATTTTAATTCTTTTTACCTCTTTTTGTCTCTTTTTTTTTTTTCTTAAAGACTAAAGTGGGTGGAAGGAAAGAGGATTCAAAATATATTTTCTTCTTAAACTGTAAAATTAGTCATTTCCATTTCTTAACTTCTCTGTAAAGGCTCATAATTCATCAGCACATTGCCATTTTTTAAACATCTACTATGAATTTAAATTTAATTTTGCAGTTCTGTCATTCCCAACTCAATTACTATTCATCAGATAATGTCTTCTGAGTCACTGTTGTTCTAAATCTGTTTTGAAACTGTGAGCAGAGTTTCCTCATTGTAAGTAAAGATATAGTAACTTGTGGAGTTAATCTGAATGCAACAAATAAGTGGATTAGAAACCTGCATTTTTTATCAGTTTAAGCAAAGATCAACATTGTTTTTATGGTCCTGTATCTCAGGTCTGTAAAAGGCTTTCTACTTTTAAATGAAGAGGCCCAGGATGTGTGGAGATAAATCATCCTTCAACAGAAGTATGAAGTTACTATAAAATTTATGCCTGGTTTAATTTTCCCATAACTTATGAGATTTAATACATAATTTAACAAATAAAATACTACTGAAAATAATAAATTAGACGCATAACTGATGTATCAGAATCACAGGAGCATGTAGGCTGGAAGGATCCTTTGGAAGCCAAGTGATCCAACCTCCTGTTGGAATCAAGACCAACAGAGAGGTTGGCAGGACCTCATCCAGTCACATTTTGAACACCTCTGTGGTTGCAGAGATGTTCCAGCTGCCAACCAGCCAGTGGCCCTGCACTGGATTGGGTCCAGTACATTTGTCTTTTTGAACAGCAAGGAACTCAAAATTTGTCAGTGTCCCAGGTGTGGCCTCACAGACACTACAGAGCTGGGGAAGATCACCCTCCCAGAAAGGCTGGCTAAATTCTTGCAAGAAGTTATGCAGTTGGACTTCACCAACTCATGCTCAGCTTATTGTCCACCTGTGCTGACAGGACCATTCCTGTAAAGCTTTTTCCTACTCAGTCAGTCCCAGGTTCTGCTCTGCTGCATGGGATTATTCCACTTCTAGACCAAGACATTGAAGACATTGCCTTTGGCCTTGTTGGACTCTATGATTTTCTCCGACTTCTCAAGGCTTCTTGAAGGAGCATCTCTGTTCTCTACTTTGTCACCCATTCCTTCTATTTTGCTGAGAGTGCACTCTGTCCCATCTTCCAAGAGCAGAGAAAGCCCCCTGACCAATAGTAAAACAAAGATACAGTAGTAGTTGTGTTATATGCCTATTTTAAAGGGACAGTTGCCAGTGTTTGTGACCAGTAAGAGTTAATATTTAATAAGACAGCACAACTCTAAAAACTCTAAACTGGGGAAAATACCCCAGCATTGCTTTCCTTTTGATGTCTACCAGCCTCACACTGTTGTATGTCTGTACTATAAGCAATCACATTTCCCAGGGCCAACTCCTTCATCTGTCTGGAAAAGTAAAAGTACCCCTGGGTACTCTGCATTCCAGTGTTTTAGACTGTAAGGAAATACTGTGAATATGAATAATCTAGGTAAGGAAAATAATTTTAATAACTTGATATGCTTAAAATATCAAATTTTCCAAGGTGATCTGAAATTTTCCTCCCTCAATCAGGGCCTTTAGTGTCTGCTATTTGATCCATTTCTTAGCCTGAAAATGTGTGTAAGTATGTTCTGGCATATTAATCCCTGTGGACTGGTGCAGAGGTGGGAATTTCTTTAGCTGCCTTTCCACCTCTACAGTGTACCCTCTCCACAGATGGCAACATTAATGGACAACACAGAGTCACTGCAATCCTCATTTAGTTTAGAAACTCTGGAGTAGAACTCCTATAAGCTTTTTCATATCTTTGAATGGGGAATGACTTCTTAACTAGGTCATGTGAGAGGCTATTCAAAATCAATATTATTTTCAGATAGATACATTGAGCCACAATTACCTACTAAATTCAACAGCAAAACCATAATTTAATCCCTTCTTCCTAAACGTTTACTATATAGCAAGAATCAAACAAAATTTATAAAATTCACAGCTACGTCTGGTCTCTTAAACAAATTAAATACCTTTTATACTTTTTTTTTATAAATAGATGCAGGAAGGCAATAATTTTCATGTCCTACAAAAATATCCATGATTTCAAAGCACTTCCTGTTCTGTACTGTATGCAAAGAACAAAAATTCTTTTGAATATGTTTAAAAATATAAAGAGAAGATCCTCTTCCCACCAGGTAGTACTTATCAACATGGTTGTCATACAGGAGGAACAGAGTTCTTGGATTCCTATTCTTGCATGAGGGAATTCTCAAGTCTCTTGGCAAGAATCTTAGTTCCTGGATATTATTATCTACTGATGCATGGATTCACTTCTTCCTCCTTTTCTCTTGGTTTTTTCTTTGTCTTTCCTTCTCACTTTTTTTTTTTTTGCTTGTTTTGTTTTTCACCCTCCTCCAACTCCCTACCCCCCACACTTAAAAGTCAAGAACATTATCCCAGACATGGTTAACCAAAATTGGTATATTCCTCTCAAAAAAAAAAAAGGGGGGTTGATAGGTCAGCGCCTTTTAAAAGAAAGCTGTTTGATCATAAATCAAGTTTACAGTTCATCTTATGTTTGACTTCTGAACCATCATTGATGAATGGTTTGAAAACAAATGTGTCAAACTTGAAGTGAACTAAAGTTAAAAAAATAAAAAGGTGAAATAACCAATTCTGAAGATTTATTAAAATTTAATATACAGCTTCAGAGATACCAGTCAGCTGCAGACATATTGATCCTGCTCAGAGAAAAAGTGACTAAATTCACATTCCGTGTCTATCAGATTGGATGTACATTTGAAATAGATTGAACAATTTGTCTTGAGGTAATGAAAGTGAAAGCCACCACAATCAGTCACCCAGCTGGAAACTGGCCAGAAGATAATATTTTTACATCAGCCACTGACTTCCATACTCCTCTTCCTACGCTGCTGCTTTAGCTTTACATGAACGTGGTCACATGCTATGTGCAAACAGTTGCTCTGTGCAAAACACTGCTATTTGGAGAGACCAGCCAACTGCTAGATTTTAACACATGTAATGAAGAAATCTCAATTCAACCTGTACATCTGAATAGTGCTAATCTGGACATCAAAGTGGAGCTGCCTCAAAACACACAAGGTTTTTAATAGAAAAATGATAATTTCAAAGATCTAAGTTTATGTCTGTATTACGAAGAGCTCTTGGATTCTCCCTTGAAGACAACTATAAAAGGTTTTAATTTCTTAGAGGAAGACAGGGTTGTGTGGAATTGTCTGCAAATCAGAAAGCCAGTTTATTGTCTGGACATTTCATTCCAGGGCAAAAAATTCACAGGAATAGTTGCCTTACTTGTCCAGTCTGAGTTATATCTATTTTAGAACATTTCTGGTTCAACTGTGTTATTGAAGTAAAAATTACTTTCTGAGGATGAAAATCCTTCTGATCTTTCTGAGATTTGAGATAACACAATGAGATTAAACCTCTTATGTTTATGAACTTTGACCATTTTTAGAAAAAATGACTGACATGTCCCTGGAAGATATTGCAATTATAGCACAGGATAAAATAGGGGGAAATTATTCCTACACTTTGAAATCAAAGGACATCAGAGATATGGAGTTCTTTTCATGAAGTCTGCACTGTTTCTTTGAATTCAACCCACAGTTCAAAAAGACTCCCCATATCTTGGTTTGTGTTTCAAAACTTAAGAGAATTCCTCATTCCCACATACTTTCTTGCTAATTTTCTGAGCTTGTGTTTCTTTTTCTCCCATATTTGTTGTGCCAATTTTGTCATAGACAAATAATTGTGAAGACAAGGTCCTTCTGTCAGAGGAGGGATATCTGAAGAGGATATAGAGGAGGCCTGGTTGTCCAGGGAAGCTGTGGCTGCCCCATCCCTGGAAGTGTTCAAGGCCAGGCTGGATGAGGGTCTGAGCAACCTGGTCTAGTGGCAGGTGACCCTGTCCATGGCAGAGGGTTGAAACTAGATAATATCTGAAATTCCTTTCAACCCAAACCATTCTATGATTCTGTGGCAGTGCCTGGCACTGCTGCCTGCTCCATACTCCCTCAGAGTTGTCCTGGGCCTGGCTGTGAAGTGCATGGGGTGCACTCACCTTTCCAACTACCTCATCTGAACATTTATTCAAGCATTGTCAAGCATGATTATCTTCTGCCACCAGCAGTGAAGATGGTTTGAAACTAGAGTAAGATAATGGATTTGGGTTTAGATTGCTATAGCAAAGTGTCTACTTAACAGGAGAGCTCTGAAAATAAAGTATTGTCATTGGAAAGCCACCAGTCACGGAAAGTTGACATTGATGGCCATATTCAGGAATCACAAGTAATTATAAGAATAGGAAGAAAAACTATTGCAGTCCAGTTGATAATTGCAGTGCCTTAAAAATCTCTGATGTATACTTTCAGGTTTGGTTTCTTTCTTTTAATAGAAATGTCTGTAAAAGAAAATGCAGAAGCAATAGTCTACAGTAGATTGCAATAAAATTAATTATGTGCAGCCTGAAACTGCAGTCTTGAAACATTAATATACACAGTCACTTTCCAGATGAATATTGATACTGAAAACTCTGAGATTGCTCAGAGTAAATGTGAGCTGAGCAAAAAAGTAATGCAATGCAAGGATGTTGTTTCTTTTCTTTATTTCTCCTTACATAGGTATAGCCCCATGTATTCAGATATATCAACAGAGAAATCAATGCCTTTTAAAACCTAAATATATGGCATGGTCTTTCATAAGAAGGGAATACTTTATACCTGCTTGAGACTTCCAACAACCTTAAATCTCCATTCTCAGTTACATTCAGATTAGTTTTCATTCACAAGGGCATCATTTAAAGTCACATATGCCATGATTTGCACAGCAGCCCTGTAAGAATATTCTGCCTCACTGTGTGAATGCTGAATCAAGCAGTTCAAACTGAGGGCAGATACACATAAGGATACTGAAGATATGTGTGTGAAGCCATAGGCATATGACACTAAATGAGCTGTCTAATGTGACTTAGTTTCTACTATGACTGACTGAAGATCAGCTTTCATCTTCTGAAATGTTCCCATAAATCTTGCATTGAAAGGAAAAAACATCTCTCCTTTCAGTTTATGTCTCTCTCATTGTCTTCTCCCTACTACATATTAAAAACACAAAAAACAAACAAAACAGTAATTCCCCACAGTTACTGCTTTGGGCATGTAAATGAAAATAGTTTTTATTTCTCAGACCTAATCATTTTTTCTGATGTTTTTTCCAAACTTGTATAATCGCTAATGTTTTGAATAAGAATTTAAAAAAAAAAACAAACCCCTATATAATGCTTTGAATAGAATATTAGCCCTTCCTAAAAGAAAGTGCAGAAACAGCTAAACCTGTAATTAATAAAGAGGTTGCAAAAATTTTCATGATGTATATTGAAAAGAAGCATTGCTAAAATGAAATCTAAAAGATGAGAAGAATATTTCCAAGAAGGCTTTTAAGATGTTTTAAGCCTGTGAGTCCCCTGAGATCAACAAAACACTGAATACTGGAGAAGAGGAAATGCAGCCAGATGTTGGGGTTTTCATTATCTGCTCATCTCTAATTGAATCTGACGTGACACTTGTGCTATCCCTGTGACTTCAGAGGAGATGTTAGTTTTCTTGAACACACAGTGACATTTCCCAGAGATCATCTCCATGGAAAAAGTACAAATAATCAAAGTGCTGCCATGGCAGATGCTAATGCAGTCTTGAAAAGAACCACAGAGTATATGTAGTTAAACTATTGATTGAAATATCAGCCTAACATCTTGATAGGCTCTTGGTCTCTTTCTGTGTGGCAGATTTAGGATTTATATATTGATATTATAAAGAAAAAGGGAAGGAATGAAACAAAGCTTTGATTCCAAAAGTTGTTTTTTTTAATTATAATGACAGGATTCCCTCTCTCCTACAAAAAAACCTAAATAAAGAAAAAAGAGACCCATAATACAAAAAGTCAAACAAAAATATTAAAGTATCTAAAATATCCAAAATACTTCTTCTCTCTTGCTAAAGTTTCTCTGCCCTACACCACTGTTTTTGTGCAAAACTGATCCCTAAAGCAAGATAACAGAAATGAGATTTCCTATGTAGAGCTATGAAAATGATGTCATGCCTGATCTATTTACATGGTCTGTTAAATTTTTCCCTGCACTTGGATCTTAGAGATCATCTGGGAAAAAAAAAAAAAAAAGAAAAGAATGGTTGCTGCTGTTATTGTTATAAAAAGGCAGGTGATATGTTATCCATGAATTTCATGAAAATAAAAGCTCTTGGTAGCAAAATAATTAAATCTGGGAAAAAGGAGCATTTCCACCAGCAGATCCTCTGATGTTTCAGCTTAATGATGCAGCTCACCAGCGTGCAATGCAGCAGCAATGCAGTTAGAACCTGTCAGGGAATTTGCTCCTGTGTCTATGTGTCAGGTCATGCCTTTGTTTAGAAGAGTCTTCAGGGAAGTGGTGTGTTTATAACTCTTATATAAGGCTTGTGAAACAAATAGAAACACACACAGTATTCTTAACCACCAGGCTGCCTGAAAATATGTCATATTCATGAAGCAGAACAGTTATGTAAATAATAATGATGGAAGCAAATTTATAAGAAAAACCATACTAATACATTATCATCACACAAGCATTCTGCAACACACTATTAAAATTTCTCTACACATCATCACAGATTCCCTTCTCATATCCTTACCCTAAACTGTTCTTCTTCCTTTTGTCTCTATGTTAAAACACAGAAAATATGGCAATGAAAGTATCATGAGGTCATATCCACTGTGACTAGACAAAATATACATTTTCTTAACAATTACTCAATTATTCTTTTCAGAGTGTCTCACTTATACAGCCCAATTATTCAGTGATATCTACATTTTCTTGTTCAGCCCCACCTTCACACTTGTCATTGAATTTAAGTATTTACTATAATTTCTTGTCCTCAAACTCTTCACAATCATTAAAACTTCCCCTTGAAATTTAGCAATAGTTTCCATTTTCTTTGTCTAGTATATGTATGCCCTGTCTCAGATTTATATTTCAAACCCAAGGAAATGGAGTGTGTTTTAGAATCATTTGAATCAAAAAGGTTGGAAAAGACCTTGAAGATCATTGAGTCCAACTGTTAACCCAGCACTGTCCAGTTCACTAAACCATGTCCCCAGGTGCCACATCTACAGGTCTTTTAAGTACCTCCTGTTTCAATGTCTGTTCTGTGGACTCACTCCAGTTCCTCAATGCCTTTCTTGTAGTCAGGGACCCAAAATCAAACACAGGATTCAAGGTGTGGCCTCACCAGTGCCGAGTATAGGGGGACAATCCCTGCCCTGGTCCTGCTGCCACACAATTGCTGATCCAGGCCAGGTGCCTTTGGCCTTCTTGGCCCCCAGGCACACCTGGGACATGTTCAGCTGTCTATTGACCAGCATCTCCAGAGCCTTTTCTGCCAGGAAGATTTTTCAGCCACAGTTTAAAGTACCTCATTGAAGGTAGCATCAGTAGAGCGACAATTTTAGGAAATTAACAGTAATATTGGGAAACTTGTTCCTGCCTTCCTTTTGTTATTCTTTCCTTTTTTTTTGGAGTTAGGATAGATAGTTCTTGGATATACACTAGCTCATGACCTTTGAAGACAAATTCTAGATACTCTATTTATTTTTTTATAATTAAATCTTTCTGCTGATAATGCTGACATTTCAAAGGAAGATTTCTTAGCCTCTGAGGAGGCCTTGTAAAGAGAATTGGACCCTATGCACCCTGACCACTTCAAGTCTTCCAGTGAGCTGACATTTAAAGGCCTTGCAATTAAAGATTTTACATATTTCATAGAGTTTTCTCTTTCAGGATTTGTATTCAACCTTTTAATTCTGTTGCTCTATTTGAAAATCATCTGATTTAAAAGGTGACCTGCTCTCATTCTCTCTGTTCAGGTTCTGTCTTAGACATGTAAGATTAGAACAATTACTTGGTTCTCCAAGTAATTTCAGTGATTTAGTCTTCTGAATCTGTCTTTGCTGTGCTAGGAATTTGGGCATACTATCATTTCTTGTGACACAAAAGTTGAAAAAAATCCACTTTCATGAACAATGAGAAGACTTTTTGTACTTCTCATTGAGTACACATGTTTTTTTCTGTCCTCTCAGGCAGCTTTTTTGATCTTCTCCATTGAGACAAGGATTTTGCTTTTAAGTTGAGAGATTTTGGACTGTAAGAAAGCAAATATCACTCCCAATCTTCAAGAGAGGCTGGAAGGAGGAACTTGGCAGCATAGGCTGGCCAGACTTTCCATGATCCCTAGGAAGATGATGGAACAAATAGTCCTGAAAACCATTACCAAGACTATTAAGGACAAGATTATGATTGAGGATAGTCAGCATGGATGTACAAGGT
The DNA here is from genome assembly GCA_013397795.1 of Orthonyx spaldingii. NCBI lineage: Eukaryota > Metazoa > Chordata > Aves > Passeriformes > Orthonychidae > Orthonyx > Orthonyx spaldingii. The sequence continues at coordinate 136,454 of VZTJ01006244.1, read as the reverse complement.
AAAATTGTGCTTAACCCACCTGGTAGCCTTCAGCGATGAGATGACTGGTTCAGTGGACCTGCAGGCAGTAACTGATTTATCTTAAAGGCTTTTGTCTTAGTAACAAACTGATAAAGCACAGACTAAGTATGTGGATAGGGAGATGGGTTGAAAACCAAATGAACTGCTGGACTAAGGGGGCTGCAACCAGCAGCACAAAGTCTGAGCGGCAGCCTGTACCCCAAAGATCAGTGCTAGTTCAGCACTTCTAGAGTGGCCTGGATAACAGCACACAAAACTGGGAAGAGTGGTTGATGACTGACAGGGGTGCTGCCACTCAGAGGGTCCTTGACAGGCTGGAGAAATGATCTGACAGGAACCTCATGAAGTTCACCAAGTCCTGTCCCTGGGGAGCAACAATCCCAAACTTCAATACAGGCCTGGAGCAGAGCAGCTGAAAATCAGATTGGCATGGAAGGACCTTGGATCCATAGAAAACAAGTTAGCCATGAGCCAGTAATGTGCTCTTGCAGCAGTAAGACCACCAGCACTCTGGGCTGCATCAAGCAGAGCATGGCCAGCAGATTGAAGGTGATCCTTCCCCTTCACTCAGCTGTGATGAGACACATCTACAATGCTGAGCCCAGCTCTGCCCTCTCCAACACAAGAGAGATCTAGACATTCTGGGATAAGGGCAGTGAAGGGCCACAGTGATGAATAAGGGATTGGAGCATTTCAGACAAGGAGAGACCAGAGCTGAAACTGCTCAGCCCGGAAAAGAGATCCCTCAAAGGGATCTTGTCCACGTGTAAAAAAACATGATGGGAGAAGTCAAGACAACAGAACCACACTCTTCTTAGGATAAGGGACAGGATAAGAAGCAATGGTACAAAACACAGGGAATTCCACTTAAACATAAGAAAAATATTATTCACAACACAGGTGGTCACCCACAGGAACAGGTTTCCCAGAGATACTGTATTGTCTCCATCATTGCAGACATTCAAAACCCAACTGGACATGACCCTCAACAAACTGCCCTCATTGACCCTATTCTGAGGTGAGTATTGGACCAAAATATCCCTAGCAGGTCTCCACATGTTATATAATTTTTAGCAAATATTTGCACTGTACAATCAGGTTTAGAGAGCCTGGAGAAATCCCCCAGTACCCTGAGTACTTAGTGCCTGTGCAGCAGGTGGGATGGGGGACATGCAATACAAATTGCACTGTACAACTCCAAAGTTTATCCTACAGATGTTGTGCCTAGTTCTATACTGCATGTACAGAGCCTCCCATTATAACAGCAGACACCCTGGCACAGAGGACTTCAGGTTTGCATTATCTCTACACAAATCTTGTCTGAAGTCTCAGCTGTGCAGTTTCAGTTTCCATACCTTTTCTGGTTCGTAATATGGTAGGAGATGAAGGTCTATCATAGGAGATGAAAATCAAAAATAAGTAACACAGTCCATGCAAGGAGAAAGAAGAGAACATGCCTGACAACAATAATATCTGACACATTGTCCATTTAACGTGCCAAGCTTTAAATAAAGCTCTCTCTACAAACCCAGTATGGCAGATGTTATATTAGCACATATCATACGGTTACTTGGCAACAAACAGAGATTAGACATCATAAACATTTGGTCTGCAGAAATGTTACCAGAGCTGGTGATTATACAACCATATTTAATGCTTGGTGCATAAAAATATCCACCCTGGTTGTACACATACTAATTTTCCCTAAAGCAAACTCCAAACTCTTTCAACGAAGGGCTTAGTCACATATGTTAGAATTTTCTAATTGATTTCAGTTTGTCTACAAGGCACTATTAAGTGTCATACAGAGGATCCCCATCAGAAAGGACCTATAAGGACACTGTCTGGGCTAAAATACTCTATTTCTGAAGTTCAGTAATGTGTGTTGGTGAGCGAGGGAAGAGTGTACTGCTAACAAATCCATGCTGCTCCCAGTGTTTGAGCTCCATGCCACTGCACAGTATTTACTATAGCATATCACTAGGGATTCAGGAGCCTTCATGGTGTAGGTATTTAGGCGACCAGCTGTCATGCTAGTTCTCAGAAACTTGTTATGGATCCCATTTGTTTAATTCCTATGCTTTTTCAAATCCCGCTTGGTGCCATAATCCTTGTGTAAATCTAGGAGCAGGAATTTAAATCCCCATAAAACAAGTGACTTGTCTGCAAAGGTTTTTTTTTTTTTTTTTTTTTTTTTTTTTTTTTTTTTTTTTTTTTTTTTTTTTTTT
>VZTJ01006244.1:106875-134189 GCA_013397795.1 Orthonyx spaldingii | reverse complement strand
GCAATGGTTTTTTTTTTTTTTTTTTTTGTTTTTTTTTCTTTGGTTTTTTTTTTTGAAAATTCAGTTTTCCAGCAAATTAAACTCTTTTCCAACAGACAAGAAATCTGGAATGCTGCGTCTGTGTAGAAAGTAGCAACATAACCTATTTTGCATACAAATACTCTTTGCTTGTGTTTATATGGCTGACTTTTCTCTGCAGGTTCAAAGTGCATTCCTTTTCTAGGGAAATGAGAAAATTAGCTGTCACCTCAAATATAAGATAACAAAAATCCTCAAACCTGTATGGAAGCTAAAAATGTAGATCTGTAGCACTCTTATAAGAAATGAAGTTGTTTTTACAAGGAACTAGAGAAAGAAAAAGATCAAATCAGAAGTGTATCAATTTTTACACATGACAAAAATTACAGAGAGAATAGAAAAATTTGCTTTCATGAGAAAATATTCGTTCTTATATTGATTGGGAGATTGTTCCTCAGAAATATTTCATCCTCATGTTCCATTTTGATAGCAAGGAACAAATTTTCTTTCCACAAACAGTTGTGTGCAGTAGCTATTATGTTACATGGCTCTGGGTCTTTTAAGGGGAGAAAGAAGGCAAGTAAAAGTTATTACCTAGCAGTAATAGCCACATCTTTGCTATGTAGTGCACTGGCTAAGAACAGCTTGTACAAAAGTCAGACATCTCAGTTTAATACTTTTAAATTCTCAGCAATAAAAGCAGACCTTATGTTACTGTTAATATTTAGGCAGTAAAAATTAGCACGCAATGCCTCCATAGACAGGACAACAAGCTACTATAACAGAAGAAGAAAAAAAGATCTTCTGAGTCAAATGAACAACAGATGATACTTTCTGCTCCTACATTACATTCATAGAATCCTGTTGGGTTGGAAGGCATCTCTAAGATCATCTAGTTCCAACACCCCCTTGACATGGGCAGGGACACCTTCCACTAGACTAAGTTACTCAGAGCTGCATCCAACTTGACTTCAACACTTCCAGGAATGGAGCATCCACAACTTCTCTGGGCAACCTGTTCCAATGTCTCACCATTCTCACAGTAATCAATTTCTTCCTTATAGCTAAATCTCGCCTCTTTCAGTTGAAAGGCATTCCTTCTTGTTCTGTCACTACAAGCCCCTGTAAAAAGTCCCTCTCCAGCTTTTTTCTAGGCCCCCCTAGGTACTGGGAGGGTGTTATAAGGTATTCTTGGAACCTTCTCTTGTCCAGGCTGAACAACCCCAATTCTCTCAGCCTTTCCTCATAGGAGAGATGCTCCATCTTGGTGGCCTCCTCTGGCCTCGCTCCAACAGGTCGATGACCTTCTTGTGCTGAGGACCCCAGACATGAATGCAGAGCTCTAGATGAGGTTTCGTGAGAGTGGAGAAGAGGGGGGAATCACCTCCCTTGACCTGCTGGTCATGCCTCTTTTGAGGCAGACCAGGACACAGTTGACTTTCTGGGCTGCAAGAGCACATTGCTGGGTCATGTTGACATTCCTGTCAACCAAGACCCCCAAGTCCTTCTCCCATGGCTGCTCTCAATCCATTCTCTGCCCCTCCTGTATTTGTGCTTGTGATTGCCCTGACCCAGGAGCAGAACCTTGCACTTCACCTTGTTGAACTTCATGAGGTTCGCACAGGCCAACCTCTCAAGCCTGTTAAGGTTCCTCCAGCATTTTGACCACAAAACACAGCTTGATGTCATCAGCAAACTTCCTGAGGGTGCAATCAATCCCACTGTCCATGTCACCAGATACTGAGGTGAGACTGTCTAGTTGGTATTTCCCTGGGTCTTCTTTTTTTACCTTTTTAAAAATAGGGATTAGATTTCCCCTTTTCTTGTCAATGGGAACTCACTGAACTGCCATGACTTCTCAAATATGATGGATAGTGGCTTAACCACTTCATCTGTCAGTTCCCTCAGGACAAAAGGATGCATCTTCTAATCAGGTCCTATGGATTTGTACACTTTGAACTTCTTTAGATGCTCTCTAACCTGATCTTCTTCTGCAGCAGGCAGTTCTTCATGCTCCCAGGCCCTGCCTTTGTTTTCTCTGACTTGGCTAGCATGGATGGAGAACTTGCCAGTGAAGACTGAGTCAAAAAAGTTGTTGAGAACATGAGGCTTTTCCATATCCCAGGTAACCAGGTATTCTGTTTCCTTCCAGAGAGGGCCCACATTTCAAGAAGAAGCAAAATAAACCCAGGATGAAGCAGTACAGTAAAACTCCCAAAAAATATTAGCCTCCTCATTTTCTCTCATACTTCAAATAGAAACAGTTATTCATTTAGGTAGTGGTTTTATGGATGCTTTGTATTCATAGTAATTATATCAGTATCTTCCAGAAAGTTTGAGGGATGAGAAACAAGACTTTTACAGATCTATATTTTAATTACTAAAATATATAGGTGGATTTCCATGATTAGATGGATTTGCAAAGTCTCTGGATATCACATTCCCATTGTACCCCACAGACATCTGGAATTTAGGAAAACTAGGTAGACTTGTGTTATGTACATAGAGTCAAAATACTTGTCAAAACCATGACAGTTCTAACATTTTCGTTCTGACTGAGTTATAGCTCTGTTATGCATAGTTACAATATTTGTTGTTTTCTTCCATGTAACTTCTTCTAGAGAGGATCCAGAAATTATTGCCTCCATCAGAGGGAATTTAATTTACCTGTAACACTTGCTAGTGGCACACAGGGAAGATGTCTCTGATATTGCATCCTACACAATACAGGTAAGATGGCATAGTTTTTACTATTGCAAATGGCTTTCACTAGGACTTCAAAAGCTACCACAGGCCCTTTTCATGCCCAATTTATAATATATAACCCAGGGAAGAAACACTGAAAGTAACAGATCCGTGCCAAAAGATAAACAATGACACTATTTTTCAAGTAAGCTAAAAAAGGCAATACTATTCCTTTTTTTTTTTTTTTTAACAGTTTGAGAAATGCCATGTTTATGGTGTTCTCTGCTTTCTTCCTCTCTGTTCAGTTTTCCTATTTGTCTAATACAAATTCAGGTAAAACTCATTACAGTTATTTAGAGCTGATCACTGGGGAACACACAGTAAAAGGTGATGTAACAGGGAATGGTACCTCAGCTAGGATGGTGGCAAGCTTAATAGGCTCTAGGGCACTAACTTAAATTAGTCATTAAGTGAACTAATCACAGATTGCTAATGTAGAGCCCACCACAATGGAGGTTCAAAAGAGTGAAAAAGCACTCCAAAAAAAGGAAACTTGAGGGTATTTTCTGTGTTAGGACTATGCATCATATGTCTTCAGAGATAAAAAGAATGAGAAAGGAAAGCAAATCACTCCCAAATTCACTTTGTATAAGGAAGAGTAGAGGAAAATATGACAACATCACACATTTCTAGTGAAATTATCTACTTGATTTATAAGTGCAACTTGTCCTCCTATTGTTACTTTGCTACTTATTCTGATAGAAGTGAATTTATCAAGGGTTGGTGGGGTCCCAAATAAATTCCATATGAAATATCTTTATCCTTCATGCATATTTCAAAAATATTTATCAATATGTTACAGGTTAAGTGTTCAGCCAGATTCACTTCTGATAAATTTGAAATGAATATATTTTATTTATGACGGCAACCAAAAAATAAATAATTAACATAATAAAAACTATGCAAAGCCAGATACATTATTCTGGGATTTCTTTCTGAGAGTAGAATAGACTTTAAAGTATCAAGTGGATTCAAGCTATCAGAAATCAACAAGCAAGAAATTGAAAGAATTTTTGATGTGGAGGAACTCTGGAGCCATGCCATAGTCATTTTCCAGCGGAAAACCTCATACTAGGGAGCAAATGTGGAAGGCAGAAGGAGTCTCAGAGAATGCATTTTCCTTGATATATTCACATCTTTTTTGGTCCTACCTTCTTATTTTTTAAGGGGAAAGGCAGGAAATGAGAAGGTTTACCCTTGGTACATCCTTCAAATCGAAACAAACCACATTCACCAGAAGGAAAAAAAAAAAAAAAAAAAAAAAAAAAAAAAAAAAAGGGAAAAGAAAAAAAAAAAAAAANTAAATGAATAAAAACAAAAATCACAAAAAAAAAAAAAAAAAAAAAAAAAAAAAAAAAAAAAGCAGTGCAAGGCAAAGGAAAATAATAGAGTATATAGAAAATTCTGATAGAAAATTGTCACGTGTAATTTCAAAAAACATATTTTGTAAACAAATATTATAAAGATATTAGAAACAGTCTATCTGCAATAATACTTTTTGAAAAGAGTCACTGAAACATTGTAAGTTGTTCAATAATAGCTGCCTAATTCATATATTAATCAGAATACCTCATCAACATGTGGATATTTCAAAGAGAGTTTCTAAGTGTGCACTTTTTGTTTGAAATATCAGAATGAAAGCTAGGTGAGGCTGGAAAGAACTGCAGCCTGGAGGCGATCTAGTCCAAAAACTCTTTCAAAATAGGGCAAAATAACCAACTCCTGTTCTAGGACCCTTCAAGAAATAATGTTAGTTATATTAATAAATTTTAATCTTCCTAATCATCTTGCTATATTTCCTTTGATAAAGATGTTTTGCATGAAGAAAGGAGGCTGTTTAGTTCCCATCCACTTCTGCTTTGCCCATGAGAGAACAGCCTCATGCTGGAGTCTGACATAGGAACTCACAAGAGTATGCAACTCTTTCAAACTTTTCTGAAACAGGTTTTTCACTGCTAAACATTTTGCAAAGAAAATAAGGGCCAATTTCTCTGCCAAGTGTTGTCATTTTTTGAAAAAACAGACTTATTAAAAGCTGCCTGCAAGTGATAGCCAAGTTATTAATAGCTGAGCATTGGCAGCAGATTTTAGAATATTTAAAATATGTTTTTAATCTCAAGAATTATTTCATAGAATAGATTTTATTTTATTAATCAGCCTCAGAAAATGTTACTTTGAAGTTAAGAACAATCAGATATTCTGAGATAATTTATATGCATGCTAGCATTTTTATTATTGTAAATGCACCTTAAGATGCACTTAGTAAATTAATTTTGCCTCATTAATAAGCATTTTCACTCTTATAGTCTTCTATATGAACTGTTGTCTGTTTAGTCTGCAGATATGTTTTAGCTTCTCCATTTCCCATCCTTCCCAGATAGGTTTAATGTCCATTTCTTGTATTTTGGACATATGTAAATGGAAAAAGACAGAAGTTGAATATGGAATAGATGGATGGTTATATATTTATTTCAAAATAAGTAACAAATTGTTGATGGTCAGATGGAGTTAACAACTACAATGTCACTTATTTCAAAATAAGTAACAAATTGTTGATGGTCAGATGGAGTTAACAACTACAATGTCACTTTTCTGTAGCCCTAGGATGGCTTAAAGTTGGAACAATTAGTAGACAACTAACACTGACCTCTAAAGCAAATAGGACATTCATGGAAATATATACTATCTATTATCTTCAGTCTATAAGCAAAAAAAATTGCTGGTTTTGAGAAGTGAAAATTATAACGTGCAAAACCCTTGTTGTCCTTACTCTGTTGAGAATTATTTGGTTATAAAATATTAAACTATTTATGTCAATAAATTAATGTCTCAAATATGTTCATTTTTCTTAAAGATCTTCATGCTGCTCAGCACTTTTGTCTATATTTTACATTCAATTACTGAATTTCTCTGCAGAAATAATTTCCACAGATTTTTAAAATGGATCTGTATTCAGGGCCCACAGCTTTTTAGAGATGTAGATGACTTGCACTAAAATCATGAACAGTGCTTACAGGTTCTCCACGGGTTTATGGAGATCAAGCTCTGACTCTGGGGCAGTTGTCCAATCTGAGACCAGTCTCACAATGTGTCAGCTGGTGCAAAACCAGCAGTCTCTTCTTCTGTTTTATCTGTAGGTAACAGGTCCACTGAGCAAACTAATTCATCATCATGGAGCTCCTCTAAAGCTGGTTGTTTCACTAGGAATGGAAGCAGGGGGGTTTTTTTAATTTTATTTGGTAGGCATCATTGGCTTAGATATTTTGAAAAAATCCTTGCATAAGTGAAAAATAAATACTTAATTCTATTTTAGAGTGAAGAAAAATCATCAAGAGATCCCCATTTCCCAAAACTGTGAAGAATACAGGATACAAACCTTAAAGAAAAAAACCCAAGGCTTCCAGTTTGGACTTACCATGAGAATATGGAAAACATTTTATAGGTCTTATCCACAAATTTATCTTTTCATTCAAGCAATTAACATTATTAAATGCAGTTTTCCCATCTGATTTAATTAGCTGTAATCATACCAAACTATTGTAAGTTGCGCATTCAAGATATATGACACTTCTTCTCAACTATGTGTACAACTATTGTGAAAACGAGTGTAACAGCAGCATCCACTAGCCCAAGGCAATTACAATTATGAGAAGTGCTTGTTTGGTAAAAGGTCACAATCTGACGTCTGAAATGGTCTTGTCACTCCACAAATTCTAACAGTGAAAGCATATTTTTAGCAACCATGATTTAGTAATTTAACTTTAGAACTAACTCCATGTTCTTCTGAATATTTTAGTAACAAAAATTTAGAATATATTATCTTGACAGCAATGATGGATTAAACCTTTAAACTGCTTTTTATTTTTTTATTCAAGCAGTTTATACATTTACCTATAGGCATATTCCTGAATAAATTATGCCAGTTTTATGAAACACCAACGCTCTGACCATGATAATTCCTTAATGCTGGATGAATCACTGAGAACTTTTTTAATGACCCTTACCAAATTACATTAATCCTCAATTTTCTTCCCACTGTATCCTGATTAATTCACTTGCATTTTGCTGGAGGCAACACGCACAAAGCCTTTGCCTTCAGCTGGATGGCTGGGGAGGATGCTTTTGGTACAGTTCACATCACATCAATCAAGAAGCAGTGCTCTTCCTCTGTCCAGCCATTCTGTGTTAGTGACCTTGTTCCTCAAGCCACGACTCTTTTCCAGAAATCAGTTTTCTTGCCTGCACTGTAACACAGTACAGCTGCAGAGGATGTAATGCAATTAGTCACTTTAACATTTGCTGCTAGCAACTTGTCAAGCAGTATTTGGGGAGAGGAAGGGGAATGATATGGAAATGAAGAGAAATCTTAGAGTAGATTTTTAGGAAAATGAATACTTTTTGAGCATCTTTTGTCTCAAGAAGGAAATGGAATGACAACGAAGATTAAGCTGTCTCTTGTTTGAAAAACATGTGGAAAATGAAAATGGAAAATGTTGCTGGTTCACATAAAGAATTAACCACAATAAACTTACCAGACCCATTAAATATGCAAAGTCTACTTGTGGAGGTAAAAAAAAAAAAAAAGAAAAAGTATTATGAAATTGATAATGCATCCGTACTAAGGAATGGCTATTTGTAATAGATTTTTCCAACTCTGTAGTAAACATCAAATTTCTTAGGAGATCGTTACATTTCTTGTTTTCCCTTCATTTTGATTTATTAATAAAAAGCCAAATAATATGCATAAATATGGTTTTTATTTAAAATTTTAATTTAAAATTTAAATCTTAAAAAATTAAGCTGCTAGCAAAAAAATGTTGTGATATAGGTGTGTAGTGAAAAAGTATGGTTTGCCTCTTGTTGACTACATGTACAGGTGAAATATAATACAAAGTGCTGTCTTTAAACTAGGTATTCTGTACCAAAGAACAGTATGGATATTTGGAATGACAAAGTATCCTAACAAATAAGCAGAAGAGAAGAAAGAGAATACAATTATGGAATTTAGAAATCAAATTAAAAAATCCACAGCTTACTGAATAATTCTATTACCTTGAATAACCTGTCTTACACACTGACCTGTGTCATTGTTCTATCTGTTTCACCTCCTACTTCATCTTTCTTTCCAGGCATGTAATGAATGTATTGAACACCACCTGCCTGCCTATGAAATCCTGTATCCTTTGTTTTAATGAAAACACACACGCTTCATTTTCCTCTGGAAAAACAATTCATTACTATCTGAAACACCTCTCTATCTTGAAACCTAAATCTATCTAGCATTTAGTACACAAAATCCTTTATCTTGTGAGCCAGACAAACAGCAAAATGCATTAAACCCCCCACATTTGGAAGTTTCCCAGCTATTCACTGTATATGTCCCCGAGGAATTTTCACACAAAGGAATAGGCTTTTTCAGCAGCAAAATTAAACTGTGGACTTTGTTTACACTTATGTTTCCTGAAACAGGCCCAAGTTGCCATTAAACTAATATAAGTATCTAGGTTTTTTTTGTGATTGAACTATTTGTTGATTCACATGCAGACACATTGCAGCTAATAATAGCCTTCTATCTCCTTCTATACTTGCTTCCAAATAAAATTATAACCAGGAAAATTATTCAATCTTATAAAAAAAATTGGCAATGACATAAATGCATTATTACCTCCACAAAAAAATCACCTTTTTCCACAATATATATTCTTCTGCATAAGGATCTATAATCTCTGTTTTATCTAAAAAAATAGACTCTGGTTATGCATGACTTATAAAATATATTTTGTATTTTGAAATTATTTATCTTGCTTAGACACCTGGGCAAAACTGTGATTGGTGTCAATGCACTTCTCATTCATAAATATGTGTAGAAAATATTATAGGGCTGTGTAAGCAAGAGCAAGTTCGTGAGCAATACAGGAACATCAGAATAAAGCTACATCAAGTAAGTTATTTATTCAAATTCTTCATGTGATATCCAAACATCTAGTCTCATCTGGAATTGCTGCAAGGGGAACTAGTCAAAACTTTATTTATTTGAATTAAAACTAGTTGCAGTCTGTCTATATTTACAACTTTTCCCTAGTCATATATACTTCACTGATCTCAACATTCGCAAGAACGTACCTTAAGCGTGCATGTTTGTTTGCTATTTCAGTTCAGCAGTAATTGAAGATGTAATTTCTCCATCTTCATGAGGCAATTAATCTAAGCACAAAGAAATCCTCTCCAAACAAATTTTAGGTAAAACAAATATTATCAGATTACCCTCTCCTTCTAAAGTAGCCAGGTTACAATCCTGAATATGAGGTTTCCTTTCTTCTGTTGCTCAGAGAAGACAGTCAAAACTGCCACTTATGACTTTTGTCTTCTCTTCTTGGGGGGAAGCAAAAGCTTCCTGTCTAATAATGTTTCTTTCACTGAAATGTGAAAGCTTATCACAATGCTGCTTATCAGTATGAAAACTTTTAACTTAATTTCATAGGTATTATGGATAGAAATGTCAAATGTAAATGTAAAAGTAAGAGCAAGTAAACAACAGAACAATAAACAAGAAGATCAAAATCCTAATGCGCTTCCTGTTCCACATAATATCCAATTCCACATTAACATTGATATTCATAGCAATGGCAGTGATGGAAAATATCGGCACATCCACAAACAAATTCTTGGGGCACACAGCCGTAGATACTTTCATCTGCTTAGTAATAACCAAGTGGTTATATAAGGGAAAGGACTTGTGAATCATTAATGTAGGCAACTATCCCTACCTAGTGTGCAGCAAGTGTCTGTTTTCAGTGTTTCACGTATTTAACAGCTAGATAAATAAAAACCATAAAAATATATTTTAAAACAGAAATATATTAGCTAGACTTCAGGCGATCTGTTGCCTGAATGCAAGCCCTGTGTTTCTTTAAGGAGACACTCACTGAGTAACCTCAGCATGAGGTTAAGAGCATGAGTACTTCAGAACAAACCAACCCAAATCCAACACTTTTAGTAACCGTTCTGGTAGCACACTTTCCCTGGAGTGGTGGGGAAGCAAAGACCAGAAATCATAGTAAGGAGATATGTAGGCACACACACCAGCTTTTTAATCAGACATTTGAAGGAAGACAAATAAGTCACTGGCAGGTTCCGAAAGATGGTCAAATACAAGTTCTAAAATTTACATGGTTTTCTACCATCAGCCACAGATTTGAAATGCAGTCACTACAGACACAGCAAGTGCAGACACTACAGGCGCTCTGGCAAAAGGCTTAGCAGGAATCTATAAGGATTTTTCTGCTGCACAGTATGTATGAGCATGAATATATATAAATGTATGTGTATGTAAGTATATTCAAAAACACATTTGAAAATGTAGTTTCCTGCAATTCAAATAACACTTTTTCTGAAGACCTGAGGACTAGAGAGATTTTGGAGCACTCAAACTGCTCTGGATTAAGTCCCAAACAAGGGACACTCCAAAGTCCTGACCTTGTGAAAGACACAAAACTAATTTTTAGAAAGTAATTTTCCTTTCCAAAGAAGATTACAGAATTAAGGTTGGGATGTAAGACTTCAACATGTTTCTTTGCAAATTTTCCTCTGTGAGTCACCAGCCAATGAAATAAATATGCTCCTAAAGAGTAAGAGTTCTTTTAGAAGAAAAGAAAGAACTTTCTCTCTCTTGTAATTCTGAAATAATATATGAAATGAATCAGAAGTAAACAGAGCAACAAATGGAGTCACGCCTTTAACAGCCTGAAATCATAAATGCTGAAAGTATTATGCATCCTGATTCGTCACAATGAACTTCCCCAGGAACCTGAAAAAGGTCATTCAAATATTAAACAATCCACTATTCCACTCAGCTAAAAGCACACTGAAGCTCTATGCTATAATCCTAAATGGCATCTCAGTTGCCAAGTGTCTCTGATGTCTCCAGTTGCAGCTTAACTAATGGTTAGCTGATGATACAGTTTTCTTCTCTGCTGCCTGAACTACAGCTAATTGTTATGTCAGTGGTTAAAAACCTGACAGGAACACCTTAGACATTTAAATATGGAGAGTTACTTGCAATTGAGAACTAGTAACTCTTAGACTGAGGTGCACCTTGTTTCCCCCAAGGCCAGGAGAGTAAAGCCTCTAAAGCAGCAATCTCTTACTACTAACAAACTGACCACAGTCACCCTGTATAAACAGGAATTAAATATGCTCTGGGTTAAGGGAGCTTGTTCCAAGTTTCATAGGATTGCCATATTCAAATCTGTACAGGATACAATTGATGTCTGGGGACAGGAGCTGTACCCTGGTGTCTGACCTGAGTCCCACTGCCCTTCCTGCCCAGGGGCTGCACACGGGTATGTGAAAGTGTCAGCCACCTTTCCAGATTTCAGCAGGTCTGCCTAAAGATGCTGGCCATGCAGTGTCCTGTTGATCAGGCTGAATTGGCTTTTCCTGTCTTAGATAAAAGATGAATTCCTAATCACCGTCACACATTATCAAACTTTTAGAAGGTTGCACAGATGAGATTGAGTACTTTTAATTTGATGAGGCGTTCTTCAGATCATTATGCCCTCATCAAAAAGCCAGGAAACATTATACTGTCATTCACTCATCAACAGGTTGGGATGGAAACAATAGCAAATATCTTGATTATAATTTCTTTGCTGCTTTCAAATTTGCTGCCATATACTACATGGAGATCACATTCATTTAATCAGCTAATTAGCTGCAAGCAAACTTTGATCTTTGCTAAAGATTAAAAATACATTTGTTAATGAAATCTGTCTTGAATACAGCTTTTTGGAGTGATTCAGAATATCTAAAAGAAGATAATTATGTTTTTATCTAGTTTACTGTGCAGTCAGAATTTACGCACTTGTAACACTACTATGACCTACATTAAAGACAAACTGATAACCATTGCCATGGTAACCAAAAAGCATCAGAGATCTTATAAGTTTTCATGTGAGAATTTAAAAATAACAACTCTATACTTTCCTTTTTATTCCAAAAAGTCAAACAACTCTAAGCATACAATTGTTTTATATACATCTATACATTTATAAATGGAGAAAAGCATGAAAGTGTCTTGCAAAATTTATTATATCCATATATTTAATGCTAAAGTAGGTAGCTAGGTAAATCCTTCTTTGCAAGAAATCTATATTTTGCAATAAAATTAGAAAATTTATTCTCTCAGTCCAATAGGAAGGTATTTATAATTAACTCAAAGCCATCTCCCACCAGAGGTCTCAAGTAGTTAATAGCACATACATTATACATGACTTAAATGGTTGTACTGTTTGTCAGCAATTATATCAGCAGATTGTTGGGTTTTTTGTGTTATCACAAATCATTCAGGCATTCAGTACCAAATCAAGTAGGATGAAGATGTATGTCTTTGCTGCAGACACTTGGATTCCCATCACTTTGCTGCTTAATGTGACTCCTGTTGCGAAGAAGAAAATTTCAATAATTTGATGTAAAGTTGTTTAGCTCTATAAATTGTGAAATTCATTATTTAACATTTCCTCTTGAAACAATTTCAGATTTACAGCTATGATAAATAAAGGAATAGACTGGTTCCAGCTTTTATTTAACTTCAGACAAATGTGTAAACCATAGATATATTTTCAAAAATTCTTTTCTCCTCCATGCATTTTTCTAATATATATTCTGGAATTCACAAAAGTAATCTTTTTATAAAATCATCAAAGGACCATTTATTATTTATAAACCTGAGTATTTTTGCTTAAACCAATCTTGCATTTCTTATCTATCATGCTTACAGCTGTAATAATACACCTCCTGTAAAGTATCTGGAATGTATTGTATGCATTATATTTCTATCCCATATAACATTACTTATACTTACAAGTAGATATTCTTAAATGTGATATATTCAGTTTCAATATTGTAAGCATAAAGGTATAATAATTTACATTAAAGTCCAAATTAATACATTCAAACAAAATTTCAGGGTCATGCAGTGGTTATAGATTATCTTGTCAAATACCCATAGAATGCATTGCTATTATGCTTAGGCAAACAAGGTGAATTGACAAACTTCCCTGGAATGACCAATCAATTTTCCAAATAATTGAACTGAATCAAAAAATAATTCTTCATATTTTTAGTTCTTCCCCATTCCACTTCTTCCTGTTCTAGTCTTGTTCTTCAAGTATTTCCACAGGCACGATGCAAAAGCGGTGGTTTAGAATAACATCCAATAAACATTCAACATCCAACAAATATTTTAGACTTCTGTTGAATGAGAATGATATCTGAACTCTGTGAAAAGCACCATAATGACAACTTTAATACAAATGATGACTTATAGAATCCAGATGAGTACAGACACTTTACTTTCTTTTTTTTGAAGTCAACAGTGTTAAAAGTGTTGCTAAAGGGAAAAATCATTTAACAGCTCAGTTCCTGTACTTCAAGTTCTTGATACAGGTTAAAAATAAGAGCTGTTTCAATGACGTGGGTTTGATGACTTTTTAGATAAGCAGTTGAACACTCATGCTCTAAAATGATATGGTAAAAAGCGCAATGAAATGCTGAAGTATTAAGAAATTATGAGTCATTTAAAGAGTAATAGGCTGAAATCACACTATCATATCTAGCATTAGATCTAGAGATTTCCTGCATTTTCCTTATAAAAAACTATTGCTGAGTAACACCAGGAGTTTAATATATATAGCTTCCTTGTGTATTCATTAACTGTCACATATGGAAGTAGAAATGAGAAGTTTTCAAAAAACATGACCATCTATCATTTTCTGTTAGAAACCCACAGAGATTTCTCTCCATAGTAGACATTGAGGATTAACCAGTCCTTGACCTCATGGCCCCGCAGTAGAATTCTCCCACCTATCAAACCATGATTGCCAAAGAAACCTTGGTCCACCTCAGAATACAGTTTTCCTGGGGTTGTCTTCACATTGGACGAGATACATAGAACATTTTTTTTCTAAACTTGCCCCATCCATTTGTCTTGTATGCATCTGACTGTGCAAGAAGGGCCAGTGCTTAGCATGGACATTCAATCATAATGTCAGAGCTTAGGGTCTATTTTTGAGTGTAGGAACACCTGAACCATCTGCTCAAATCAGCCATACTCTTGACAGAACTGTCAGTGCAAATCCCCAAAGTTAGTAAGGTGCCTTCTTCTCAACACCTCTGCTAAACAGAAATGAAACCTGGCCCTTAAGAGCCCTTTTCTCCCATTCAAGGTATGGGTCCACAATCCATACAGGCTGACTCAGAAAGGCACACAAGAAAGATGAGTTTTAACAAAAACAGAGAGCTTTCTTCAATTTGGGGAGATGTTAGAAATATACAAACAAACAAAAGATAACTTATTTTCAGAAATGGTTGGACCCCAATAAAGTACTAAAAGCTGTATTTTAAGAATGATAGGATTTATCAGAGTATATGTTCTGAAGTCAATATATGCTTACCTTGTGCCAAAAAGCAAAACATTCCTGAGTGGCTCAACACACTCTCAATGTGTTCGTGTACTGTTGCTCTTTGTAAGTACTCTGCTAATTACCTAATGATTCTGAAGCATGTTTAAGTGCTATAAAAGAGCCAATTGCCAGCATAGTTGCATTATTATGTTATGGGACACTTAAAATACACATGTATACATGTTTATCTTTGTTTAAAATTACTTAGTGGGCTTATTTTCTGACTTGCAATGGAAGAATGACAGAAAGTTGACGTCCCTCTGAAAACCAGTGAACCTGGTTCTATTCACAAACCTAATGATGCTTTTCCCAGGATACTTTTTTAATCTGTTTGTTGTAACAGACATATTTGAAGGGGAATGATATGCTTCTCTACTATGTGCTCTACAAGGCTGAAATTACTACTATATATGAAATTTTATATTATAATAATGCTTATAATAAGAGCAAAGATACATGGTTACACCTATTTGCAGAGCAATACATTCAGTAAGTCATAACATGTCTAACAAGTGATTATAGAGAAAAGATAAAAGAGGGCATTCTGGTTCTAAATTCAGTCCTGCCAGAAGCATATTACACACGTACTCCATCACGAAAACATGTTATTAATTATTTGTCACTATAATTCTCAGTGTAATTAACGTCAATGCACTGACATCTTTTCTCTTAGCAAAATATAATTGCTGTTATACTCCTGAAAATGTGAAACCACCTTTGACCATATGATTTATTGTCTTTGAACTAAGACACATGTGCTGAACTATTTAAAAATCAGATGTTTTGCACTTATTGTGATGCTGCCATCAGAGTAGCCTAACCCAGATGAAGGCTGGGACTGTCTGTGACTAGACAGAGTGTACAAAGATGTATCAGTAGGCAAGCTTTTGTCCAAAGAACAAGGGACATTTTTTGACTGTCATTACATGCACTAAACAGCTGTAGTCAATAAAGGCCTTACCACCATGGGACTATCTTTCTTTTTAGAGACCAGGGTACAAAAATCCCCCAAATTCCCCTGCCAAACCAAAACTTACTTTTACTACATTGCTTTTCAATTTTAATCCTATTTTGAAACTAGTTCTACTCATGAGCATTGCCCATCGGAGTTCACCTGAATAACATTAGTATTAGAAACATCAATCCTGCTTTTAGATTTTCGTAAAGGTTATCAATCCACATTTACTGCTGTTTTGAAGAAGTATCCTGCTTTGAAAAGCACAAAAAATAGAAAACATGGTGATAGTCAAAATTACGGCAATTTTCACTTTTCATTTCACAACTCACTTCTAAGGAACTGTTCTAGTGCAGTCACAGTAATTGGTGTTGTTAGCACACAATCCAACAATCCGCCTTGTTTTGAATATCCTGCAGCAGATTTCTGTGTGTTATCTATACAGGTAATTAAGCTGAGATTTTTCATTCTTTCTACTAGAATTTCCAGCACATATGTACAACCAAAGAGGCTCAAACATACGGAAAACCAAAGGATTTTTCTTCTGTTTGAGCCAGTTTGATTGTAATCCCTTAAATTGTTCACCAAATTTACAGAGAAAAAAGTACAAAGCCAGCTTTTTCATGCAGGAGTATCACTGGGAATTAGGCAGCCATCGAGCTCTCAGGATGAGCATTTAAAGCAATACTGCTTCCACTTCCTTCTGGATATTTTCATAACTTCCACTCTTCCTGTCCTGATGCCCAGGAAATTATTTTTTCAGTGTAAAAGGATTTACTCTAAAGGACTCAGATAAGCATTTAGAAACACAAACTGCTGAGCAGCCCTCTCTGTAAAGTTACATATAAAATCTTCCTTAAAGGAGGGCATTCACTACGTGAACAGTTCATTATTGTCCTCACAGTCAAAAGTAAAACTGTAATTATCACTCCAAAAGCTTCTCTACTTTTTTTTTAACAGTTTGAAGGCATAATTGACATCCATCCAGAATAAGGAAACATGGACAGTTGCAAAAACTATGAAAGGTTCAAATGTTGACTTTCAACATCTAAATGAAATATGCATTATATTTCAATAAAGCTTTGATCCAGGACTGTAATTTTACTGAAGAAAGGCATCTAACAATAATATTTCCTACTCAGTCAAGTTATAAGTGAAGATGTTTTAATAGAGAATATGTAAGCTATTTCCTGTTTCCTACTTACATGGCCAAATCACTCCCACCTAAAGAAAGTCTTTTGTGAAAGTTTATGAGGATGGTTACGATAATTTTTCACAAGCAATTTCTCACTAATGAAGTAGAAGTGATGGTCTGTGAAACAGTTATTTTAAAGCAACAGGTACTTATATGAAATTAACCACATAACCCACTTTTGTGTTTTGGGGTTTTTTCCAAGTTGCTGGTGATCAGTAAAAGTTATATAATATAACTACAATCATAGTACAGCTGTGGTTTGCTTTGAAGGATAGTGCATTAGAAATGCATCTAATTAAACACTTTTACTCATTAAAGTGATATATTTTTTTTGCATTACATTTGCTTAGTTTCTTGAAAATTAGTTGGCATTTCATTTAGTTGTCATGAATGATTTGGCACAATGATAACAAATGTAACAAATAATTTGGAGGCAAAAGGTAAAAGTTTTAAACAGCAGCATTGCTGGATCCTCTTTGTGCAAAAATAATACTGAAAATTGGATATATAGCTAGTATATATCTCAAACCTCCTATGACAAACTAATATTTTGTTTCCTACAGCTTACAGTGGCAGGAGCTTGTGTCATGAACCACATATTGTGTTTGCTAAAAGCCTATATAAATTGTCAGTTTATGTCTCATAGAGGCAATTGCCTCCCATACCAAATTCTCCCAGTAATTTCTGAATTGTATTTCTAGCTCTCTGATGCTTGTGCCGTTCCACTTGGATTGGAGCTATTGATTCCAAATGTGAAATTATAGAATCTGGAGACACAGGATAGCTACTGATGAAGTGCATCACGAGGCAGGGGTTTCAGCAGTACCAGTGTCCCGTTGGTTGTTCGCCAGTGGCAGCTGTTCTCGAGTAAGTGTAACTCTGCAAGATCATTAGAAAAGTAACAGAAGGGATTCTGTGCAGCAGTTTTACTGATAGAGGGAATAATGTCTGCCTGCAAGACAGATATGATGGCAATATTACTTTTATCTGCCTTTTGTGTCTAAGATTTTTTTTTAATTCAGGAGCTTGTTGCATGGTGCTTTTTGTTTTGATGACACACCTTAAGAAAATATAGTTAATTCCAGTCTTTGAGTGATTGAAGAAAAACACTAAAAAAAAAAAAAAGACTTTACAGTGGACAGATTTATTAATAAAAGTCTCACTAATATTGTTCTGGATAAGACTGTGTTGTTAATGTTACCATTTTACTCACTGTGAACCTATGAAGAGAAGGGAAACAGTAAATCAGAAGCATAAGAGACAGTCCCTACCACCACAAAACCTAAGGCTGCATAAGCTGCACGACTCTAAAGTGAGTGGTGGAAAAAAAGCAGCAAAATAC
This sequence comes from Orthonyx spaldingii, assembly GCA_013397795.1. Lineage (NCBI taxonomy): Eukaryota > Metazoa > Chordata > Aves > Passeriformes > Orthonychidae > Orthonyx > Orthonyx spaldingii. The sequence goes on along the minus strand of VZTJ01006244.1, from coordinate 116,472 downwards.
GGTGAGATGGCAGAAAATTTCTGTGTTTTTGAAAGACTCCTACAACCGAATGTTCTCTCTGAGACTAATGTAAAGGATATCCATCCACGCCATAATTTTAAAAATTTAAATAAACCTTGCAAATGTGGGCTGAGTTTAGGCATCCAATTTGACTTTGTGTATGACCCTGTCAGGCTTTGTTACAATCTGTAACATACATAGACCTACAGCCTATCTGCCCTACAGGAGATGAACCAGGGAAGATGCAAGTCATGACATTATTCAGCTACTGTGGCACATTTTTTCAGAACTTTGCCCATGATGATCCCATGGAATTTTGTACCATCTTACTTTATTTTTCCTTTTCCTCATCTCTATGCCAATGAGAAAAAAAAATGAGCCCATCCAGAACAATTGTTTTAATAGCAACAGAAAATCTCTCAAGTATGATGGTACATTGGAAATTCAGCAAGAAGTAATCGCTATGTGTGCACGTCTATATATTTATGTCTGTTACTTTGCCCCATGGACTTACATTTTATTTTGCAAACAAAAACATAACTCTAATTTTAATTTCTGAACTCACTGCAGTATAACAAATTATTACAGAAACTATGTAATAGAATTTTATAAATGCTATTAGTTCTCTCTAGCCTCTTTTACATCTGTAGCTAGTTCCTAGAATCCTCTCCTGATAAGGTCTTTCTGAGGAATTCAGGGGAAAAGAGTGAATAATTTCAAAAGTGGAAGTGATAAACAAAGGAAGTCATGCTCATACAGCTCTCTTCTCTTGCTGCAGCTAAACAATAAAATTTTATGCTAGTAGTTGATGGTGGTAGTAAGGCAAAAGTTTACCACATAATAAGCTTATTTTCATAGTAATTTTTTTAATTATAGTTTATCTATATTAAAACTATGTTGTAAAGCTCTCCAGCTCATCTGCCATAAAAAAACCTTCAGCAAATGTTGCAGGACATAATCTCTGGATCATCTTTTCTGAAGAATGCATAAAACCCCCCATCCATTTCAAGTTGTATTATCACTTCATTTATAAAATCCCACAGCCATGTTGAACTGTAATCAACTTTACTGTCATGTGCTGCTAGTAAACAAAGCTAGTATTGCCTGCTTTCTTTGCTTCATCCCTGAAGTCATCTACACCATCAGGATACCTAAGTGCAACCCACAGTTCAGCACAGCTTTCCATTCAGGTTAAAGGAGTTGCAAGACCTGGATGTGACCAGAATGGAAATAGTGTTTCTCTGTTACAGCTAATGAAGTTGTTACCAAGAAGTGTCATATTGCACACACAACAGGGATATTTTGGCAGGTATGATTTTCTGGGGTGTTTTAAATTAATTTTACTCCAAATTTAAAGAGCCTTCTGCAGTACAGAGAGGAGCAGAAGAGGCTGAAAAGAACTGTGGAGTGAGAAAATCAAAGACTGAGAGGTCTCCTCCTCAGTCCATAGAAACTGCTAAACCCTACTCAAGTAGAACTGGGGACATAAAAGGAAAAAGGTCAGATAGAGAGAGACAGAGAAGATCTCCTACACAGTAAAGAAGATGTACTTAATTTCTAACCAGTACAATGTTTATTTAGCCAGTATTAACTCTTTTAGATAAATAATGTGTTTGAAGTCCCAGAAACACAGGCAGCATATGAAAATGTAAAAGAAAGGTTTGTTTTTAAACAAAATTATTTCACAGTGTAAATCCACCTGCTGCTGAAAGATTATGGCACTCATCTTGTGGATCTGCACCTCAGCACAGTTTGTTAAACTGTGGAAAAAGAAAATGTAGTGGGAACTTTCTGTTCCAATGGACTGACTGAAATCACAAGAACTCATGTTTTCTGTTTCTGCAGATGCTGGAAGTTAAAGGAAATCTCCATCTCCATATTTCCAAAACAATCCAGCTTAAAATACGTTTCTTTTCAGCATGCAGGCATACACTAGATAGGGGGGTTCTCCACTATTTATTAGCTCCGAAAAGTAGGCAAAACATAAATGTTTGTTAACCCACATTATCCACTGGTACCAAGAGATGAAGTGGCACTTTGATTACATTCTGTGTTGCAGTTTGAAACTAGAAAAATCAGAGGGTGTGTGTCAAAACCAGCAGTGTGATGTGTCCTGCAGGGCCCTTCATTAAGGTATTGATGGAAATATGTTGAGATAATGAGTATGCAAACCCCAAACCAGCATCAGTGACTGCCCACATGCTAGTTTCTGTATTAATCACCAGTGAAGAAAGATGAATCTAAATACAATGCTGCAGCTTCTCTCTGTAATGACAATAAGCTATTTATTCATTTTTAGATGAGAAATAAATTATACTAGTACCAACTATCTGATAAAATTAAAATAATCAAGCACAGTACCAAGATTTATAGAAACTCCAGTGAAATGAAAAAGCAAACAAAGAGCAGTTTTTCCTCCCAGGAATCAAAGAACACAAAACATAGTTTTATATGATTTGTCAGTATTTTTTTAAAGAACATGAGATGCCCTGAATTCTGCATTTTGCAAGTCCTTCAGTTAAAACAAACAAACAAACAAACAAAAAACAAACAAAAACAACAACAACAACAACAACGACAACAAAACAACAAAAAAACCCCAAAGAGACCCCAAAACACCTCTTCCCTCAGTAAAAAATACTTTTTGTAATTTGCAAAGTACCTTTGCATAGATCATGCCATTATGGACCAAAGCAGTGACTCTATTTCCATTTACACAACAACTCATTCCACGTATATTTGAAGCTCTGATGCCATCAATAAACAAACAGGTTCTACAATCACACTGTGCATCCTTAGATACAGGATAAGAGGTTGATACAGCTGCATTACCTCCTCTTTTAATGGCAACATGAAATAAATACAGAATTTTGATTAGGGAATAAACAAATCACTCAGACTCATTAAATTTATTCTTAATGGAAAATTTCTTAATTTTCCTTTCTTATAGTATCACAGCAGGGCAGAATTTAAATACGTTTCCATTCCTTCATACACTTTAGATTTTTTCCCCACCTAATCTAAGCTCTGTCTTTTCCCAATTTTCAAGTAGAACTCTACTGGTAACTGCTTTATGGCTTTCCCTTTTAGTTCATGAGCAGTTCCATCCATGAAATGAAGGAGATGGGGATGCTGTGCAGCCCAGTATTCATATTAGTCATAAAGAAAGTGGGAGTATGAGAAGGATTCCGGGCCCTGTGACTGGAACATCTGATGTGGGCTGGAGCATAACAGGATCCCAAACCTTGCCGTGTTAATGACTGGACACCAGTTATAGCAGTGACTCTGCATCTGAGAGACAGTGAGACTAATTTTAGTCTAAACTGAAGGAAGCTTTGTCCCTCCATGCTGGGAAAATTGCTATTGAAAAATAGCAAAACTTTAATGTGCATTGTAGATTTTGATTGCTAACTATAAAATATTTAAATATTTTATGAATACCTAAATGACATTTAATAACTTAAAAGTAATTGGGAGGCCTTTTGTCTTTGCTATTTTATGGATTTTTTTTTAATCCAGCAACCAATATTTATACATGAATAAGGAGCTAAACTAAGATTCTACCAGGCAGAAATTTTCTCACACAGATTTCTTTTAAATGCTTGATTTAAGTAGAACTGAAGCTACTGATATGTGATTATAAAACAAATTCTGTCTTAATATATCTTTTTTCTTTAAACATAATGTAAAACTACTGAGTATATTTGCAATCCATATAAAGGGGAAGTAAATGTTATATCTTCCCTCAGAAGTCGTTATGCACTGAGTGGATTTTTATGAACCATATGGACATTAGCCAATTATTTTAAAATTATTCAAATGTATCTTCAACATTTCCTAATCTCTTTATTTTAAAGACCTATTTCCAGCTGTCAGAACTGATGGATTTATATCTTCTGTCTAAATGTAGAGTTACACTTTAATATTCAATAACAATGAATTTTCTGCTGAATGCGAGGAAAATTGCCACGTGCAAGAATAAAGTACTTCTGTAGTTATGCAATATGAGAGTGATGAGTGACATCAGTTGTTTTACTCTGTTTATAATCAGCTTCCATAGTAGTACTTCACCATTCTCACCTGTTTCCTACTTAAAATATTCATTGAAACAAGACACATGAGAATATGAATCTCAGGATGAATAGAAGTGTGAAAACTGAAACAAAAGCTTCATGTTGATGTTTTATAAAAGAGCAAATCCTTCCAGGAGACTTAATCAATATTAAGAATGATATGGAAATCTTAATAGATGAGAGTAATGGATGAAAGCATACAGCAGAATAAAAAGAATATTTCTCTTTCAGTATGAGCTGCAGGTATGGCATACACCCAAGTGCAGCAAATAATAAGATTGATTTACATTTGTTTGGATGAACTAATGGAAATTCCAGCCAGGGCACTGATATTGCTATCTTCTCTTTGACAATATAGACTCATGTGTTTTGAGAAGGTCTGGAAAAAGGCCAATAAAAATGATAGCACATTCAGAGCCAGAGATAAACTGTAAAATCTTTGCAGTTATATAATTAAAAGGGGAAGTTTGCTTTTGTTAGACTAATTGCTGAAAAACTCATCGTGTGTTTTAATCTCTAAATTATAATAAACAACACTGACAAACTCCTCTTTTCCTAAGGTATTCGTATGAAACCAGTCCCTTTAGCAATTGGGAAGAACACTTGTCAGTCAGATTCTCTGACACAAGGAAATAAGACATCAAATAAAAGATTAAGTAACAAAAAAACCCCAAACAAACAAAAAACCCCCAAAACCTCCCCCCCCCCAAAACCCAGTAAAACCCCAAAACAAAACAAACAAACAAACAAAATTCCAAAAAAATAACTCAAGATTTTGAAGATGATTATGGTTAAAAAGTTCTGCAAAAATAATTCATACTTTGGTACAACTAGTTTAGGACATGTTGTCTTCTTTTTACAAAAATGCTGCAGTTCACCTAATAGTGCTTAGAAAAGACTGTACACAAAGACTGGAAAGCCAATGTGACGAGAGCTGAAGAATGAAGCTGACATATTACATATCATCAATTATTAGGTCCTTTCAACAATTTTAATTTGTGTGAAAAAATGTCTTGATACAGACTAGAAAAAACTCAATTAGAGAGAACAGAAAATAATTAATTCTTTATGAAAATTCTGACTCAATCAATTAAGCCAAATCAAAATTTTCTGCTTTAATCATGGAACTCTTTTTTGGACCTCACCAAAGTAAATTTAATGGAACAGACAAAAAGAGCTACATAACATCAAGCTAAAAGAAAAAATAAAATATTTGTACAAGATAAATTATTTTTGCCTTTATTAAAATAATATTTTAATCCTAATATAGGTTTACTGTCAAAAGCTTTACTAATTCATTGGATTCACAATACAAGTGTTTCTTTGTTTGATGTTAGTCATGATGGAAGTGCTTGGAATTTGCTACATGCATTTGCACACAATTTTCTCAAATGAAAAGCCACAGTCTTAGAGGATAGATTGCTGTGCATTTCAAGAAAGATTACACTGTTATACATTCACACACACACGCTCACTGTACCTATCACACTGCCACAATGCCACGATGATTAACAGGTTAGAGACCTCATCTGCATACATTTCTGATTTGCTTGGTACAATCAAATGTTCCTCTGTGGCATTGTCCTACACTGCAATACACCAAAGCAGCATGGAAATAACCAGCAACAAGAAAGCATTGCCATTTGAACCAGCAATATTTTTCAGAATGTTTCTCTCAGTGTTTACCAGATCTGAGCATTCACCAGACATGACTGGGTTTTGTCCTATCCTGTACACAATACGTGGATTTTCTACCACAATTTCATAACCTGGAAAAATATATTTTGCTCAAAAAACCTGTTGATGTCTTTCAGCTTACAAATACTACTACCAGAAGTAAGTATTATTAAACATTCCTATATTTTAATGACACACCTTATTCCTATAAGATAACCAGGATGAAAACTCTGAGAGTTACCACAAAAGGTGGAGATTGCATTTACACATTTATAGTATGACAGCCTGCAAGAAAATGAAAAAGGGAGGGCAAATACACATTCCTGCATGACAAGACACAAAGTCAACCTAAAGAGGTAAAGAAAAATGGAGAAACATAGTCATGCGAAAATATAATAAAATTAAAACCCTGAAAACAATTCTTCTTCTACCCTCACAGGTTGAAAGATAATTGCAAGAACAATAGCAAGGATCAACCCAAACAGAGATCAAAATGTGTAGGAAGGTTTTCTAAAAAAACAACAGGAAAATCAAGAACAATTTCTTAGAACCTTTTCTTAACTAAGAACAAAATCAAGAATATTTTCTTCACACTTAGATTCAAGTAGGCAGTAGTTTAGTAGTATCAAATAGCACTTATATGCAATTTGATACCAAATATGTTTTGACAGGGAATATATCATGTTGTCTAAAGAAAGAAGCAATATGAAAATTCTGAGATTTAAGTAATTTGATTTTTACCAGAATAAAAACAATTTGTACATTGTCTTTGAATGTAGTATGTTTATTCCATTTTCTTAATCAAGAATTCTCCCTGGACCTATAGGAATAGTACTGCAATATTTTAGATTTCTCCCATGGAAACGTTCTTGTCACACATATATTGATGATACATTAGAAATGTGATTTCTGATTTCCTTAGACTGGCATTGGAATTAGAAGGATATGGATATCATCCTATACAACTAATTTATAGAGCCTATGCATCATATCTTTCTGTGATATTCTCATGAACACAATTATATCACAAAAAATTACCTCTCATGAATATTATGAGGTGCTCACACCTCCACAGAGTGTGTCCAGCAAGGCCAAATTTCTGCCCTAGCAGGGTGGCAAGACCAGGGTGTGCTACAGGACTCAGCCATTTAGTCTCCCGTGCTGATTCACGTAGAGGAACAAATTTTGCATTTGTTTAGAACTTTTAATCTTCTTTCCTTTGCAGCTGTGCAGCTTGGGAAGCTGTATTACTGAAGAAAACTGGTAATAAAATACAAGTTAAAAATATAAATTTAAAGTGAAAACCAAATGATACATTTTATGTGGAATAACTAGAGCACTCATAAATTTATATTGTCTAATAACTCTCCTTTAAGAAAAGTTTTGGTTACTGGTTTGTTGGTTTGGGTTTTTCCTTCCTTTAATTTGATAAGTATTGATAAACAATCTCAGACTTGATTTATAATTAGTTGAATCATTAGCAAATATAATCAGTATAAACTGATTTCTCCAGTTCAATAGCTGGATTTTAGACTCATCTCTTGGAGTTATCTTAACGTATTTATACTTTTTAAACCTATCTCATTTTTTTCAGCTGGAGCAATGCAGATTAGACATGCCCTGTACATAAGAATTCTCCTGAGAATTCTCTCAGCCCCGTTTTGCATGGGCAAAAGCCTAAGTCACTACACTTAAGCATGTTTTAGTTCTCTGTATTTTGAAGTATCTTGTCTCAGCAGAGACAAGTCTAAAGTGGCATGAAAAGAGGATTGTCATTCAATAACATCTAGAACATGTCTGCTTCTCTTCCTCAGGTCTGTGATCACAGGACACAAAATTTAAAGGTGCTCATCCCTACCTACTCAGAACAAAAAAAATAGGAACAGATTATTTTTGCCAATTTCATGCTTTAGTCCCTGAAAATAAAACTGCTTGTACATTCTACAAAAGTCATGGAAAACCAAACCAAAGTATTTGTCTGTCATGAATGCAAAGGAAAGTCATAAATGAAAGATGGGATATAATGCAGGGAGAACAGCATATAACTTATATGGATTTAATTTTTCCACTTCAAATATTATATTTATCAAATACCTGCTGTACACAAATACTAAAATGAATCTTTTTCAATATAACTGCAGGATGACTGTCTCTTAAATAATAATTTATTTTGAAACATATAAAAAGGAATTAGGATTCAAAGGGATATACACCAAGTGCTCCAAATAAAGATTTCTGGGTAATTAAAGAGAATAGAAATGTTACTGAAAGACTTTTGCACTATGAAACAGTGTGATTTTTCCAATACATAAATCTCACAATTTTTTTTTACAAGAACTGTAATTTTTCAAGTTCTAGTCTAATTTATCTTCTGATAATTATATATTGCTATTGGTAAATAACAACCATGAAATTCTCCTATAAAGAACTGACATTGTTATATTCTCAGTGGAAGCTCACAATACTTTCAGACACTTTGATTTTATGGATTTTGCTGAAAAGTTAGTTATATGCCTGTAGATAACCATGGCAACAATGAATATGTTTATCTAGCTAGCAGGTTCAAAGTTAGAAAACTGTCTTCAGAAAAGAAAATTTTAGCCTTAAACCACTATCTTGATGTTTTATGGGAATAAGCTCATTAGGAAAATGTATATGTTGAAATAAGTACAACATATGAACATGTATTCAAAAGATAAAAATACCCAAAAAAAGTAATTATATAGTGTGTTAAGAAATAATTGCAAACTCTCTAATGTTGTTTTTCTAGGAAATAAAGCTAAAACACAAAACAGAAGAAAATATACAATACTATATTTACAGTTCAGAGCTTTCAGAAATTAACTTTAAAAGACTGCCAATGTTTTTGCTCCTCAGTCTTCCAGTTTTCTTGTAGTAAACATGGTGGAATGAATGGCTCATCTATTGCTCACATTTCTGATTGATTCATTAGCATTAAACGTGAATGGTTGTGACACAGCAGCAGTTAAAGACTAATTTACAAGGACACAAACTGCATTTTATGTAGTAGAAAGACATTAATAGAACAGATGCTGGTTTGCGAAAGTTATTTCCCTATTACTGTACTTACATAAAGCAGGACCATACTGTACAAAATTTACATAATTGCTACAATGGGTTCCTAAGTTCAGAAAGTATTTTCCCAGGTCTCTTGTCTGTACAATCTAAGTTTCAGTTGCCTTTTTTTCTTGGCTCTCCTTGGGCAAGTTCCTTTTCTAGTGAACAAAAGAATCAAACAAAAAAACCCAATAAAACCAACCAACAAAAAAAACCAAGATGAAAACCCCACCAAACTAACCTCAGACCACACAAGATTACAAGATGTACAAAAATAATTTCCACACTGTAAACTTAACCATACAAGTATTTAAAGATACAAGAGTGTAGTGGTTTGAGTTCGTTCACCTGAGTTTTTGGCTAAACGCCAGCACACTTACCAGATTTATTTAATTTTGTTGTGAGATAAGGATTAGGAGTAGGTAAAGCAGGCTCAAACTTTAAAGAATATAAAGAAAGTTTATTAACAGACTTAAAAGGAAGAAAAAAATTAAGAACTAGAACAAAACCGTCAGAACACTTTTGCTCTTCCCACCTCTCCATTTTTCAATGACAATACAAAAACAACACTTTGACTTTCAGTCAGTTTACCACTTCTAAATTAGTCTTTCTTCAGTCATTTAGGGAGAGGAGTTTTCTCCTGCTTTACCATGTTGACTTCTCCACAAGAAATACAGTTCTTATGGTTTTCAGCCTCACAACTAGCAGCCGCCCAGGAGAAAAAGATCTCTGCTTGTTGTGGAACGTCCCTCCCACACCAGTAGCTTTC
>VZTJ01006244.1:212-105942 GCA_013397795.1 Orthonyx spaldingii | reverse complement strand
TCAGGTGTATCTCTCTTAAATATGGTTTTTTCCCTGGAGGCGGAACAGCTTTTAATTGGATTATACACTTATCAATACTCAAAACTAGCAAGTCACTGGCTCTGTTTCCCAAGAAGCAAAGTACACTACTTCCTGCACCATAGGTCACTTGAAAGACTGACCCTTCCTGGGTAAACCCACGACAAAGAGATAGAGGCAAAGAAGGAAAGTATCACCACTTTTTACTACACAACACTGCTGATCTACAGGATCTGAAACACTGACCAGAGAGACTATCATGACTTCTCACTGACACAGACAAAAGAAGTCACTGGAATATATTCTCGTCCCTGTGCATATATGGAGAAAACTGGGAAAGGAATGAGAAAAAGATGCAAATTTCATACAAATATGCTGCAGGCTGTTGAAAGAGGGAAAGGCAATGGGGGAAGAGATGTGGTGGTATTGGCTCATTATTTCCTTCCTGATGTGTCCTTCTCTCACACATCATTCATTTAAAATGGAGAAAAGTTATCAAAGACTTCTTAAGGATAAACAGCAATCCCTGTTTTGACAAAACCCAAATATCTCTGATAACACTTTGTAAAAATTACTCACTGTTCTTTCATTTTTTAAAAGAAAAAAAAGACACAAAGGTCCTTTTCTGTGATTGTTAAGAATATTTCCATTTTGAGCAAGTCCATAACCATGTAATTAATTCTACTCAAAGGGATATACTGAGTCCTGTTCACGTTTTCCCAGTAATCAAAAGTAACCACCAGACAACACAGAATTATCCCATGAAAACAGGGATCTACAAAGGGACCGATGCTCTCCTAAGTATAAAAAAATCTACAACTCTGATTCAAAAGAAACCATGGTAAATCTCAAAATTATGTGTACATTTGAGTAGACTGAAAAAATTCAGGCTTTGTCCAACCATCCAATGATCTGTGAAGTTTCCCTTTGTTTAGCAGAGATTTGTATACTTAGATTGAACTTAATGGAATAATCTTTCCTAGATAATTGACAATGTGAGAAAAACAAGATGTGAACTGAGAGGAAAACAAAATTTCCTATCAGATTCAAGTCATAAAATGCAAAAGCCACTCTTCATGGTGCTGCAGGCACAGGAAAGGCTCCCAGGGTCCACTCTCCAAGCGCAGAGCAGGGAGAAGGCTACATTTGTTTATGTTCCCTGACATTAGAGAGGATCAAAAGAAGGGCACGAGACATCTGTGAAAGCATACGGAGTTGGCAGGAGGGCAGCAGCACACCAACATGTATGTCTGCAAGGCTGGAAGGCAGGAAATGTATCAGCATTTGTGGGGCATTGCACAGAGCACCAGGAGCTGGGGACAGATGGGACTGGGAAGGCAGTGGTGGAGTGTGGGATATCCACAGGGGGTCAAAACCACAGCGAGACGCTGTGAAATAGAAGTTCGGGGGGATGTAGGGATGAAGGGGAGAGAACAGGCAACTGAAGAAATGGAAAAGGAGGAAGCAGAGGTAAGTTTAAAAATGCCAGTTCTGGTCTGTACACAGGTTTAGTGCTGCCTGTTTGCACAACCCCCAGCTAGAGATGATTAAACAGTGTGACAGCACTGCGTAGTCACCAGTATTTCTCCATGTTGGATCTCAGTGCAGAGCTACCACTACAACACTTTTAGGCCACCAGAATCAGAAAATGGATGAATAGCTCATATTCAAAACAGAATATTGTTACTCTATGACCAGGGAACTTCACAAATCAATATTCCTTTATCTCACACGAGATATTTTCACTTTGTAGGTAACGCCTAAGGTGCAGAAACTTTAATTCACGTACCCAAGGTGATACAGGATGTCTTTGGTAATACTGGAGAGCAAGTTATGTCACATGCCCAGGCTAGTGCCCTAACAAACCTTCAGAACAAATGCAGCACAATTCAGTGATGTGCTCACTAATATGCTTATGGTTTTCACTCCATGACATAGAGATATACACTGTACTTTATTTAGGTCATAATGGCATGTAAAGTATGTGTAAATTCCAATCTTAAACGTAAATTTTTCAAGCCCTTGTTGGAAAACACTTTTCCTATCAAATGTCTGGTAATGAGCTCTGCAGCCAGAAACAAGCACAAATTTGGCACCAACCAAAGATATCAGATATGCTGTTTGGACATCCAGTAGATTATAATAGCAGATGATTTGGGAAAAAAACCAAAAAACAACCCAACAAAAATACCCGAACAAAACACACCAAAAAAAAACAAAAAAAAAAAAAAAAAAGAGAGAGAGCATTACAAACTAACTGAAAAATTCTGATGGTCTCCAGAATTTATTACCATGTCTTTCTGTCACAGACATGGGCAGAAAAGACGTGTACCTTCCTCCAGCTGCAGGGCTGGATGCAAACAGTGCTCTGTACCTGTGCAGCTCCCAGAACTGCTGCGAAGGAAAGGTGGGCTGGGCATATGAAGTGGCATCAGCAGGCAGAATAAGATGACAGAAGGAAAAGGATCTTGCTGTCACATTGAATTAGGATTAAACTGTGGCACATGGTAACTGCACAAGAGATGTTATACCCTTTTGGCATGGACCCTGGATACAGAAGTGGAAAGGAGGAGTCTGTGTTTAGTCATTAGTCCCTGGCCTATATCAGGGTAAGAGAACTGGGTTGGAAAATAATAACTAGCAGAAGTAGTAATATTGAAATATACTTTTAAATCACTTGTCAGAAAAACCTCTTTTTTGTTTCAAATGAGAAAAAATTTACTGTTAGATTCTCCCAGACATCCCACATCATTAGAGCTTGTAAAGGAGAAGGAGAAAAGTCATCTTTTGCTCTGTTTTCCCCAGGAGAGTGTCCATACCAACACAACTTTTGCAGGCAGAGAATCACTGCACCTGAACCTCTTGAAATGAGGCACAGCTGGGTGGCTGAACCCAGCTTTCAAGAAGTGGCTGGCAGAGTGGATCTCAGGCTAAGGCAGGAGAGAGCAAGAGAGATGAGAAGTGAACTAAGCCAAAATTTCACTGGAAAGCCTGGTTCCTCCATCTGTCTTCTGATTAACTGCAGCTCTACTTTCATGTTCACTTCAGTAGTTATGGACATTCCTTTAAGAAGTAACTCCAGTCATTTTAGTGGCACTAACTTTCTAGCAAGCTTATCTTATTTCCTATGGCATGTGTGCTGCTGCTCTGTTTTAACAAGTGTATAATATAGCATGGATAAGATTCACATTCACAGAGTCATTTATTAATAAAAAAAAAAGAGAGAAAAAACATCTTAGTAATGTAAAATGTCTGAGGATAAAAGAAATAAAGAAATGTAGACAATAAGAATATAATTAGTACTATGTGACATGTAGTGAGATTTCTGCTTTTGATCATCAGCTTTGCCTGCCCAGGAATAATGAGGATAATGGGGTGCTTTTCTCTAACTGCAATCGTAAGGTATGGAAATTAAAGAAATCTCTACAGAGTCTGAAATCTGAAACTATAAATAATAATGACAGTTCTCTTGTACCCTGGAATTAACTAATGACGCATTTTCTGAGAGGGGAAAAAAAAGCAGTTCCCAGCACCACATCAAGTGTCTTGCTAATGGTGTTTAACACACTCTGCAGCTCCCCCTCTTATTCTGACCATGGAACAAGCACAAACACTGTGATGCACAAGAGCCTAAGGTTTTGTATGGCAGTGCTATAGAGTTCATATTCTCTGCCCCACCATTATTTTTTTTCCCATGTAGATTTTGTGCAGGTCATTAGCACTAAGGGTTCCAGCTTCACAGAAAGAGAGACACGAAAGCATGGACCCCCAAGGTAGTACTGAACATGCTGTAAATGAGAGAAGAGGGTTCTACTGAACCCTGTCTTTTATTCCCTGAGTTGGGATGACTCAAGAAATCATTTCAAGATTAGGGTGAAATCAGGGAAGCAACACACGTGGCTCAGTGGCAGGAAGAATGGAGGGAGGGATTCTAATAGGACCTTGGATTGGAGGCCTTGAAAAGAAAAATGTTTCTAAAGGAATGTAATTTTTCTATTTCTTTTATAGGAATTACAACAGCTGGGTTTTTTTTTCCAGAACTGTTATGTACCATTTATTTTAAAACATGTTTTCATTTCTGAAGAGAATTATTTGCTGTAGAAGACTTTGTAATGGCATTTTTGGTTCATTCTGTAAGAAATAAAGCAAACATATTATGGCATTCAAGGTATATAAATTTAATTCTCATTGGACACGCAGAGTGACTTCATCTGTGTATTGATAAAATTTTCATATGAACAGCAGCAGAAATCTTAACATTTTCTCACTAAGATTCTTATGCAACCCATTTTTAAAAATTCTATCTTAGCAAATAAACGAGTATTTTGAAAGATAAATAAAAGAAAAAGAAACTTTAAAGTACATGTAGGTGAAAACAGAGATAAACTCTTTTTAGACAATAATAAAAGAAAATAAGTGAATTCTAAACCTGTGACATAAATCAGTCTTCTATTTTTAACTTAGCAAAGTGGTAGAATAAAAATATTCCTTTAATTCAACACTATAATTTAAAAAGTGGGTTTTCTAAGAAAGATTTTTGGGAAAAGCCCTCATTGGATGGAGAAAGTATAAGGATGGAAAGCAGGCATATCACTGATATACTTTTTACTGGTTTATTTTCTCATATGTAGGAAATGCTTTTAAAGTCAAATGAACATCATACTTGGTCATCTAAGGTTATGTTTTAATCTGAATTTTGAATATTGCCTCAATTCATATCTGTTTCACAAGACCTCTTTCACTTTTACCACACTAAACCATCATATGAAAAACACATAAGCAGTAATTGGAAACAACTTTTCAAAGAGTAAAATGAACTTAAATAGATAACTCCTGAAGAGTAATTGAGGAAACAACCCCTCGTGTTCATACCTTTTGCACTGCTTTGAGTTTGGGCAATGGCAGAAGAGATTCCTGCATTTCCCTCAGGGCTCTCAGACTTTGTTGAAGGACCATCTCTAAGTGTATGTATGTGCTTAGAAAAAAATGTCCAGTGCCACAGAACAGAAAATGAAGTAAAAACCATAAATGTCAGTAGTGAACCATGTGCTCACTGGGAACCCGGGGGAAACCATTTACCTCTTTACACATGTTGCTAATTCATCTCTGCAAAGGTTCCTCAAACTAATTGGTGTGTGGGTATTTTGATTGCAAATATACTTGTCAGCAACCTGGATTTTAAGAGTTTCTGTTTAAATAGCTCTCGAAATAGAGCATCTAATTTGCCCATTTTTAATAACCTTCATTGAAGAAGATCATATCAACAGTGAAGAGAGTGCAAAAAGCAAGTTAAATAATGAAATAATCCAGAAAAACCTTGTAAGGATTACAAGACCAAAAAACCTCTGAAATAGTTCTAATGAACGACTGTGACTTTAGATGAGTTGTGTTTTAGAGCAATGCATGATTTCAAATGACATGTGCAATGTGAAAAATGAAATAGGTACAAATATTTATGTATATATTTATGTGTAACTGATACATAAGTACACTTATACATAGTTAAATAGATAACTATGAGCTCAATTCTGACACTGAGTCACCCTGATACTTTTTTTTCTGATTTTATTCTCATCATAAATCAACTTATATTATTGGAATCTGACATGTTAAGCATGTACCTCAAATAAATTAATCAAATTCATTCCATTTTAGATGTCATTGCTTTAGTTTATGTTTCTGTGCTTTCATCCTTAAAAGATCTAAACATGTCTCAATATTAAGATTTTTGAAAAGTACAGGAAATAAAGTGATTTGGGTATAGAAAATAAGAGAATGACAGAGTTGCTTTAACTGGACATCCATTATGAGAAAATTGCAGAAGCTGTAGTTGAAATGAGTTCTTCATCATGTTATTTTTAATTAGTAATTATTATTGTTTATTCCTTGACCTATCCTCCCTTTTTAATTTGTGGAGTATTTAGATTTAGATGTAATTTACTTCACAAGTCTGGACACTGTGGTAACCCAGTTTAGGCTGATCTCCTAAACTTATGGGCTAAAAAAACCAGCACGATATTCTGGTAATACTTCATCTAAAAATATTATTATATTGCTGTTGAAAATGCACAAAATAGTATGAATTATTGGAAAGTATTGTTTGATACTGAATAATAGAGAATGGAAAACACAGTTGGCTAAGCATTTATAACAGCGCTAATGAAAGGAAAGTTTTCTACTTAATTTCGGGCTTGATAAGGAATGGAAATAAAGACAGTGATTTTGAATATATTATAGATGAAGCAAATTTAACAGATGCTAAAAGAATTTGAAGTTTTGTCTTCGTTTGACCTTTCTCTTGTCTGTCTTCATGGCATTATCTTTGTGAGTAAAATAATTCACAGAAGTTCAGGAAGATTACTTTTGTGCAACAAGGATTTAATCATGTAATTTTTCTGAATTGTAACTTGGTTAAAAATGATGTATAACATAGAGAAACAGAAGGAAGACAGAATGAAAGAGAAAATTAATCTTTTTCGTGAAGGCCATGTAGAACATTATAATAAATACAAAAAGTAAGGATTTGCTGCAATAATAATTCCTATTACTAGCCTGATAAGCATTTAGAAAGGTCAGGATCTTTCTATATACCATTCAAATTATCCTCTACTGATACAAAACATGAAAATACTATTTGGCATGTTGTTTTGTCAACATTTGTCACCATTCTGAATTATTTAGAATTCCATATCTTGTCTGAGGGATCCCAGAGTATCTTCACTGAGCCTCATTCTTTCAAAGTCAAGTGCAGAAGTGGCCAAAAAAGGGATACTGCACTATGGATATGTAATTATTATTAAAATTTTGATATCAAGAAAAAACTCACTTCAAGCCTTAAATCCAGATATTTTGGATTAAATGTACAAAACCCATAACTAAAAGCAATTCACAACCACTGAAGAGAAAAAAAATCTTTTGCCAAGAGAGATGAGTGGCTCTGCTGGAAGTTCTTTGCTGTATGTCCTGAAAGGTGCCTTGGCATCATTTAAACTCTAAAAAGAAGTTCAAAAATATATAAAATTATATGAAATTATATAAAATATCATTGCTAGTTATTCCATTGTGCCCAAATCCCTCACACAGCTTTGTCACCTCTGTCCAGTGGACCAAAATTCTTGAAGTTATGGGATTTGTACATTTTATCAAAATTGTTGAAGAAGGTAACACTTAGTCATGTAGATATGTGCGTCTTCACAGCCATATAAATATAGTTGTCTGTGAGCAAATATAGAATATTCTCCATATTCAGACTCTTGATTGACTACATGAATCAGTGCTAAAAATAGTTAATCACTCACTCTTCTGCAACTGACAGACCAAATGTGACAAAGATTAGCCGTCATAATGTGTTAAACATGCTCTAAAGTTTCCACTGAAATGTATGATTCAGCTGCTTTGATATGCACATTTTGCTGAAACAGCACAATTATTTATCTTCAGAAAAGTGTACAATTGAAAGAGCAAAGTCTGCTTTTGATCACCACTTTGAAATCTTCATTAGCACAATTTTATTCAGAGCTGCAGCTGCTTCTCTTTGCTGGTGGAAACTAATCAATCAAACTGCAAACTTACTTCTGAAAGACTACAAAGCAGCAGCCAAGTATCAGTGTATTTTTGGTGTGGCTTTAAAGCACACTAATAAGGAACAGAATATGTAATTCTCTTTATACTAAATACACTATTCACAGGAATGACAGTTAATTAGCAAGTAAAACGCAAAAGTAAATATTTGGCAAGATTACAACTTTTAAGCAAAGGAGTGTAAATGAACTACTGGGGCAAGGTACAGATATTTCTATAATGTGTACCTGACAGGAGGGCTTTTTAAATGAGGTCAGCAACAAATTCTTTCAATTATATTTTTATTTCCATTCCAGTTAGAAAGGATTAGTTAGCAACTTATCCTTTGTGATGACCTGCAATTGATTAACTGGAAGCTTCTCTAGAGTTGTTGGTTTTTATCTCTTGACTGCCTCAGGCTACAGGCACAACTGAGACTGTCAAACACCAGAACTGACTGGAAGGAAAAACTTTGGTTTTCCATCAGCAAATGCACTAACATGGCCAAAAATTTTAAAGTGAGTATTGGCTGGACAATGTTGTCTTTCATCACTTTTAAGAAAGATGATATCCCTTTATACAATTTTGAAGAGGATTTATGAATATGTAGCAAGCAGAAAATTCTATTTTGCATTCTCCTTTGCATGAAAATGTTATATAATTTCAATTAGTTCAATGGGGCAGGGTAGATGTCAACCCTGGGTATATATTAATTGGTTAAAATACATGTGGGACAAGCACAGATGTCTCTGTATGGCCATGTGGTGCCCAGTGAAAACGCACTCCATGCTATCTAGAACAAGGCTAGAAGTAAAGATACATCTGGGATGTATCAATAAAGACACACACCACCTTCCCAGAAAAGGAAATTATAAATTATTCATGGAGGAAAGTATTGTAATTTTTGACTAATTAAGAGAGGCAGAATTAGCTTGCTAATGGAGGGGTCCCTTAACTCTTCTGCAGCACTCAGTAACTACTATTTTGCTAACAGAAGGGCAAACATGGCCACAAAGGCAACTTGGTTGGATACAGATCCCAAACTGCAGCAAACTGTGCACAGAACAATCTTGCATGGTGTGTGGAACAGAACAATCTGCTGGGTGTCCCTCAATCACCCAGGGCCCTGCAGGGAAAAAAGCCTGTGGTATCTACCTTGATTCCAGGATGTCCTGCTTGGAATGCCTCTGCATTACAGCTGCCCATTTCATCTGGGCATCTCAGCCCTGTGATTCTATACAGAAAAGAACTGAAGCAATGAAAAGCAGCAGTAGGAAGGAAATTTTGCAACGCTAACAAAGTATCAAACACAGTAGATAATCAGTGCAAAACCACTGCTGCATGGAAACTTAAAATAATGTATATGGTGCCTTGTTTTACTACATACATTCAAGATAGGTCCCATGAGACTGAAGACAGCAGAGATGTGATATATTCTTATTTCTAGAGCATCTTTAAAGATGCAAAAGAAGCTGGTATATAAATTCATAATTTTTAGCCTTGTAACTGAAAAGTTGCAGTGATTTTAGAAAATCCTTAACATTCTGCAATCACTGAGTTAGTTGATGGTGTCAATGCACTGTGAAATAATTCAAAATGACAATAGATTATTTTTTAGATCGTTAGGACAAAAGCCTTGTGTATCCTTGACTCCATTCTCTGAAAACAAACTGTCGACTGATGAGATTTTCCTTATGGTAATCTGTTTTATGGCACCAAACCCACAAACTGGTCGTTTTTTGTGGTAT
Source organism: Orthonyx spaldingii (assembly GCA_013397795.1). Taxonomy (NCBI): domain Eukaryota; kingdom Metazoa; phylum Chordata; class Aves; order Passeriformes; family Orthonychidae; genus Orthonyx; species Orthonyx spaldingii. Next base: position 96,616 of record VZTJ01006244.1, on the reverse strand, counting down.
TCTTTTCTCAGCTTCAACAAAGAAGCCATAATAAATCACCTGAACTTAAAAACTCTGGTTGGCACATATAAGAAAGTTACAAGCCACTGAAAAATGCCTTTCAAAAAGGAAACAGTCAACACAAAATTCAATAATACTTTCTGAGAAGAACATATGCAAGTGAATAATCCTTGTTTTGATATGTAGTTTGGCAAGCCTCTGGGATAAGTAAATGCTGTGTGAATGAAGAAAAAATTGTAGCTTCTCAAAGAGTGATTTTTATTAATATAATAGGTATATGAAAAGAAGTAAAGTCCTCCCTTTTATTTCCCTCTCCAAGATTGTTTTCAAACAGTTATTTGGTTCTGCCATAGACAATCTAATAAAAGAAGATATATTTTTCTTCAGACACCATTAAAGTAGCCTGTATAATTTTTTAAAAGCAATTTGCAACAGACATTTTATTGCTCCAGAATTTTCATAGATGTCAGCTACTATAAAATAATGGGCACATTACTCACAAACACAGGCTGCAGAAAAACAGTTTTTCCAGAAATCCTGATCTCATTCTGTCATTCAGAAAGAATTCCCATTTTTCTAATATGTAGAAATCTTCAAAGTTAGTACAACATGTACACCTGTGATCAGAAGATGTGTTAATTTAAATGAACAGCAAGAGGTCCAGCAGACTTTGACCCTTTCACTGATATTCCTTTGAGGATTACACAAGTAATGAATGGGTGGTGATTTCATTAAAAAAAATGAACTCTTCCTGGTTATGCATGATTAAGTTCACAGACCAATAAAGATTAACACTTAACATTTGCTTGTTTTAACAATGCTCCATGGGCCTGTAGAACTGCATGAGGAGAGCATTTTCTCCTGTAAAAGCCTACAGTATTACAGTGATGGATCCAGAATGACTCTGATAATGGCTGGTCTGTAGAGAAGATTTTTAGGTGAAAAGTAATCACAGGCATTAAAAATCACTCTAAGACTTTCAAATGAGAAACCCGAAACCAGAACAAAACCTGTCAGGCTTTTAGTGTCATCCTTCCCATAATACCTCTCACCACCACAGTTACAGCACATATAAATGTATTAACAGGATAGGGGGTTTTAATAATTCCTATTTATGTGTAATTTCATATGTGCGCTACCAAGTCTGGATAAAGAAATGAAACCCCTTTTTTTCCATATTTATGCAGTACACACGTGACTCAGACAAATTAGATTGCCCCTAGTGCTGGAAATTAGTTAACAGAAACATGATATTATCCTGGTTTAGTTTTTTAAACATATATATGAATAGGTAACGCTGTCCTCAACACATGTAAATAAAAAAGAAAGAAAGACATTCTCCCAGGTGAAATTAAAGTGTTTATAACCTCATGAAATGCTACATTGATACAGAACTCTAAAGTCAATGCAGCATTTGTGCCCTTCAGCTTCAGAGATATAAAAGTTAAGCAAATAACTCGTGTAACCAGATGATTTTCTTCTGGAGTTCCTATTATCTTAGCATCCTATCATCCTACCACTGGTACAACAGATAAATGTGATAAAGTTCTTGTAGATGTTCTTATCTACCTTTTCTAAACATTGCAGGACTTAGCCACCAGATTTTTATTCAATTGCCATCACAAAAATTAGTCTATAAGACTCCTCAAGTATATTAAAACAAGGCTGGAAAAAGCCCTTAAGGATCATCTGGTCCAAACTTTCTTGGTAAAACCACAAATGCTCATTGATGAAAGGGGAAGGGGGACAGGAAGGAAACTGGATAAAGAATAAAGCAAATTTTGATAGAGACCTTAGAACTCTAAAGATTTCATCAGAGTTCCCACTTCCTCGTAAGAAGAAACTCCACAGTAAGAGCAGACTAAAGTTTTGCTGATGTGGCAGGAAATTCAGGAAAACATTTTGCTGAAACAGGACCAATAGTTGTGACAGGAAAGTTGACAAGCCCAGTTACACTAACAGCCTCCCTCTCTCTTATGTGTTGAGACAATGAGAGGGACTATTACCTTCCAAATAAACTAGTAAACGTTACAGTGTCAAAACAGGAGTTACACTTCTCCAGCTTTGACTTATTTACAAATTGAAAAATGTATAAATTGGTGCAAAGTTGCTTATAAAGTTTTAAATGTGTACAAGGCTACAAACACCAAGCACAGTGATTTTCTATTTTCTTTTCTGTCTACTTTTGGGATGCAAAATGGCTGCTATAATTTAAATTTACTCTACAATGTGTTTGTCAAAAGAATATGTCACTTATTTTGATAGAGCCCAAACAAATTGCTGAAAGCATAAATTATTCATTACCCATCTGAAATCAATTTCAAAAAAACCCCAAACTCCTCCCCATAAAATAAGAAACACAGTAGACTGATGCATACCTCCAGAGGATATCTTTCTGTGGATTAATTTAAGAAATTCCTACAATGAGGGAAGATGGTTTGTTCATGTATGTACAGATTTTACATACCCAAGAAAGTAATTTTCTCTTATGGCTTGCCCTTTCCCTTGGAATATTGAAGCTGATGAGAAAAAAAATGCTGTGGAAAAAGAAATCCCTGCACGAAAAACGAAAGTTTCACTGCCTGCAATGTCTAACAACTGCAAAAGAAACAACACTAAATGCTCCAACCAAAGTAACTCTTTCTATAGATGGCTTGAATCTTGCATTCCTTTAAATTAGTGTCTCCTGACTTAAAATAAAAATCTAGTTCAACTCAGTGTTCAGAAAGCTGGTCAGACAAACAAGCTGACATTGTGTATGAGATCCCATAGGGTTGTAGCAACTTAGTATCTTACAAAAAGTTGTACTTTTGTCTTCCTCTTAGTTTCTAAGGAGGCTGTAGGAAATTAATAACCTGAAAAACACTTGTTAAAAGTCAACCAAGCTGTGATTGCATTGATGTTTTTGGAAAGATTAGGAATCACCTTCTATGGCCTAAGATGGTTATTGCTCCATCTGCCCTCTGACATCTTAAGGGTAAGTTGAGGGGTTTCCTTCTCAATTCTGCACTAGTAAAGGCTGCTCAGGTACCAACAGCCCGGGCCTGGTCAAGACTTCACGCCTTCTCACACAAGTCTTGAGCAGACCATGTATTTTGTGCCATGAGGTTTGATTACCCCAGCTCAGGTACAAAAGCATCCATCTAGAAGAACAGCCATAATTAGCACAAAATCCAAAAGGCCATCTGCCTAGCAACCACGAGAATGCATTATCCCTCCTCGTGCATGCTTTCTCCCAGATGAACTGAGAGATCAGCTCAATCTCTCTGCTCTGATCTCTAAAGCCATCTGTAGCAGTTGCCTTCCCCTGGCAGGTATCATCTCTCCCCTGGTAATCTGCTGCATTCTCCCCTAATCATCAAACGTGTGCTGACCCACACAAAGCCCCATGAGTGCAGTGCATTTGAATATAAACACCTTTGTATTTCAGAGAGGGTGGAGAATGATACTTCTGTTCCTAAGGTACAAGGAGGACGTTGATTAGCACAACTTCCAGAACTGAAAATTTGGTATTTCCAAAATGCAACAGTCTTTTCAAAAACTTTACATAGAATAAAAACCAGGCTCATCTTCCCTGATATAAATGATCAAACAATGAACTAATACAGCTAATTTTATAGGATAAAAATATTTCTAATATAAATCCAGACAGCAGAACTTTGCATAATATAATCTGACCTCCTGCATAATACAGGGCAGAGGATTTCGTAGTGTTTCTTTCCACTTTGAAATAAAATTATCTACTCCATATATTAAAAAATCAAAGCCTAATTTAAATAGTATTAAAAAAACCAAACCAAAATAAAAATCTAATTTTTATTGTTTTCAGTCAAAAATTCTTACATATGGAGGAATTCAATGCTTTGATAGATCTTAGATTCACTTTATTCCCCATGACTCTACTCTTACATAAAACAGTTTCTGCCAATTAAGAGAAGTATTAAAAAAATTATTACTTTGTAAAATCAATTTTGTATATGCTAGACTTCTAATCTATACCCCTTATGAACTGGAGGTTCAGAATCATGTAGAAATCATGCCACTAAGTCAATGGCAACAGAAGTTTACTTATTTATCAGACAGAGAAGGTAATTTTTAATTGTATGTGCCAGTACAAATGTAATGATGCAGCCATTTATAATGAGGTACAACCAGCAAATTGGAAAACATTTTAATTAAAAAGCATAATGGTGAGAATTATGTCTGTCTTAACTAAAACATTTAAATTATAAACAAAGTGTTGTAGTAAATGACTAGACCCAAATATATTACACTCCCGAAAATCACATCCACCCATTCCTCTCTAGCTCCCCCATTTTTAGACTCAAAAGTGCTTTGCTTTATTAGATTAACACTAGAAACTTTAATTTTTTCAATTAAAAACTTAAAGTCATTAGAGAAGACAGAGCTGCAGTAGCAGTGGCAGTTTTCATGCTTCTGTGCTTTTCTGCGTGGCAGAAAGCCCTGCATTTCCCTGCCTCGGTCCAAGGAAATTCCTGCACCACCTGACTGAGGGGATGGCCTGTTTCCCACGGCCCCAGGCTGAGCTGGTGGCTGAGGTTTGGCTCCTTGCTCTGCCCAGTGTGCAGCAAGGATCTCGGCAAAAACACCAATAGCTCTCCAGATTTTTTATACAGAAGTGAAAATACACACCCATGCACTGATGAATAAAAAGTCTAAGCTTATATTTCACACTGGTCTTTCAGCCTGAATTTTTAAGATATTGTGGTACTGAGAATTGAAGCAAATCTTTCATCTTCTCTATTTTTCTGTAGATAAAACTTTCCGGATTTTCACTGTGAGAGTTTAAAACTATGGAAATGTTTGTTCAAGAAAAGAAGCCTTACAAGCTCAGTATCTTTATTTATATTAGTACTGTGTTCTTGTTGTATAAACACATTAACTGTAAACACAAACAGGCCATGTTTTAATGATTTACTGAAGATGGTTTTTGTTATAATATCCCTGTTTCCATTTTGAAGCGTTTCATGAGTCATTAAATCAGCCAACAGTGCACATACAATAGAATGTCAAGTAAAAGGAAATAATTTAAAAGACATTTAGTTTTATTAATAATAGCAACAACAACAGAAAACTCACTATAAATGTTGACTTCTCATTAAAAATTGATTTTATCTCTATGTTGAGTTTTATATTTTTTTTTCTGTGCATTGCACAGTCACATCCCCCTGTCGACAGAAGATGCTGTTCTGATTGTTGGCCCATTTACAATCCACGGTATACTAAAATGCACTCAAATCATAACTAATAAGGGTATGATTTTTACACAAATTCAGAAACACTGTGCAAATCTGAGAATATTTTTATTTAACTCCTTAGACAATTAAGCCACACAGCATGATTCAATTTAAGTACTAGCAAATGGGATGTAATAAAGACTGCAAATGCAAGCTGTTTAGATTAATGTAAAGCCAAGGATGTTGGTTATGCCATTATCTTTTGCAATCGACTGTCACTTTTGTTTAATTGGAGACAAGTAAAACATCTAATAACTTTAATTTCCATACAGAATTTTGGGAGAAAAGAGGCAACAACAAAGATACATAGCAAAATACAGAGATAAAACTCTTCTATCAATGGTAGTGGTTACTTTTTTTATTACAAATTCTGGCAACATATGGTATTGTAAATATTGATACTAATATATGAATATCAGATGCCAGTAGTTTATTTCTGTAATGAAATATACGTTTTAAATATGAAAAGGAAAAAAAATTAAATTAGCTACTATATGTTCGGAGGGATACACTTCTAAAAGAGTATTAGTGCTAATAGCCAACTCTCTGATCAGTACTATATAAAAGTATTTGAGGGTCCTTCCAAAATTTTATGGAGAGTACATCAAAAGTTCCTTGTGATTTTGTAATTAATTCTTCATGTAATTCCTAGAAGTCATTTTTTTTGTATAAAATCCAAGAATTTGGCAAGCATACCATGATCTAAAAATATAAGAGAGGTAAGTCCGAGTAGGAATTTAGGCAGAGGCCGAAGTGAAATATGGGCTTGGGGGAAAATTTGCAGTGTAATAGATAAGACAGGAGAGAGATTCAGCAAAGACTAAAGCCATTTTTATGTGTAAGGAAGTACTTACAATTAATGCAGCCTTGAAGAAATGTGTGTTAAATAGAAGCACAGTCATTTAAATTAGCTTAGGAAAAATGTTTGGTATGCAGGGGATGACTTGGGAGCAAGTGTGTTGTACTTACAGAGTGCTGTTGTGCCTGGAATTCAGAAAGGGGGATAAATGATACTATGAAAGATAATTTAAGTGCGCTTTCAAGTGTTTCTTGTGAAAGTATCTTCACAAAAAAAAAAAAAAAAAGAAAAAAGAAGTGTTATATATAACAATTACATTTGGCAGACAATTGGTGTTGGAGTGGGTTCATTTATAATAGATTAATTCCTGTTTAAAGGGTAAATGGAGGCATTTGTGTAAATAATGGCTTTGTTTAAACTTTTATTTTTCACAGAAAAATCTGGATTTATCTGGATGGGAATTCTCAATTTGTTGGTACATATCTGAGATATAGCCAAATACTCCATAACCATTTTCAGTCTGCATAGTTTGTCTACATTTTGGTAGATTAATAACATCAAACAAAATCTTAGAGACTATAGGTACTTTCATGGGATCATAGAATCACAGAATTGTTTGGGTTGAAATAGACCATGTTCCAACCCCCCTGCTGTGTGTGGGCAGGGACACCTCTCACCAGACCAGGTTACTCAGAGCCCCATCCAACCTGGCCTTTAACACTTCTGGGGATGGGGCATCCACAACTTACATGAGCAACCAATGTTGGTGTCTCACGTCCTTCACAGTAACGAATTTATTCCCAATATCTCATCCAAACCCACTCTCATTTTGAAGCCATTTCCTCTTGTCCTGTCACTCCAGGACCTTATAAAAAGTCTTTCTCCATCTTTCTTGTAAATTCCCTTCAGGTACTGGAATTAGGTCACCCCTAAGCCTTCACTTTTCCAGGCTGAAGCATCCAAATTCTCCCAGCTTTTCCTCATGGGAGAGGTGCTCCATACTTCTAATTATCTTGGTGGCCCTTCTCCTACATGCATTTACATTGCATGTATTTACATGCATTTTCCCTGTTGCATTTACATTATCATTGAAGTAATCAACATGTAGTTTATATAGGAATGCAGTTGAACAAAAATAACAGGAGCAGTAATTACAATTAATCCTATTGTGATCCCATAGATCTGTCAGTGACCATTTACAGCTCTTACAGCTGATGTGCATTAACATGTGCAATGCAATGTGAGAATTGTTGTGTATTGGTTGGAAGACTGCTTAAGCTCACAGCTCCTGAAGGGTTTATTTTAAGCCTTTTCTCATAAGTGTAGCATTCAAATTAGGTAAGTGACATTTAGAAGTCCTGTTTTGGTTTTCTTGGACTAAAACACTTAAGAAATTTTTGTCATAATTCTGTATGCTGTCCCAGAATTCTAGGTTACTGCTTGATCAGACACAGCTCAATAACCTTAGCATAAAAACAGTAATGGCAATTTATTTTGCAATGGAGCAGATCAGGGTTTCTTCTTCACATCTCTACAAACTATAAAGAGTTATGAAAACTCCTACGGTACTGTAGTCTAAATATAGAAATCAATTATGAAATTTGTATTTATATAACACATTCAGCGCATGTTTAGTGCATTATTAATATATGATTTTGTATTTTATATTCAGAAAACAAGCAAATAACTTTACTACAATATAATTTTGCATAGCTTTATATTTCATCAAGATAAACGAAATAATTTTAATTCACTGTGTTTATTGTGTAATAATATTGCAGTGATATAAGTTTGTTTAAAAAAAATACCAAATTTAAGGGCTAATTTGAGAAAAAAAAAGCAGAGAATAATATACACAAATTGTTACACAACAAAAGAACAGAATAAATAGAAACAGAACCAGTTGTTTATAAATATTTAAATGTGAGATGCAGACGACTGATAGCCTAAAAATGTAGAAGAAATACCCCTCTGTAACATATGAAACATAGTTTTTGAGAAAATTTCTCCTGAACCCACTCCTTTAATTGTAATGTATTTGAACTGCAGAACATGTTAATTAGTGTCCACAGTTCATTGCAAACATAACACTTTTGTAAACTGAAAAAAAAAAAGGAAAAGCTTTAATGTTATTTTGAAAATTTTTCACTACACCTGTATTCCTTAAAGCTTTTTTGTGCATACTGGATTATTAGCATACAGCCAAATAATAAGTAATACTGATCTAAAAGCCAGCATATAACACTTGTACTACTTTCCCTTATTTCCAGAGAGACTATTTTACTGTAGTGTCTAAATCTTCCCTCCATCTCATCTAAACCCCTGAGGTTAATCCAGCAGTTATTTTGAAGCTGATAGTGTATTCTGCTCTGGGTTTACAGGTCTTGAATAGTCCATTGTGTTGAACAGGAAGAAAAAGAGAGATTTATCAAGTGTGATATTTTGAGACGGCACTGATTGCCTGTCCAATAAGCAGTGCACTAAAGGCACAACTGTTATAACTCACACATAACATCAGCTCCCAAAACCATATGGTTTTCTGAATACATAAATAAAACTACTGGACTGATGCAGACAAATCTAAGACAAGCCAAGTATGAGAAAAAAGTGCAAAACCTCTAACTTTTAAGAGAAAACATCTGAACTAACCCCAGTATACAATACTCTGCTGACAAGCAGGATTTCTCCCCTTATCTCCAGCTCACTTTCCCAGCAGCCCTGTCTTTGGCTTTCACCACACTCCTATTCAGAGTGGCAGTCACTGTCCACAGCTCCCATCAGACCTCTACCAGACTGTCAGTGATTTTAGCATTTTAAATTATTCTGCTTTAAATTAATTCTAATACTTTTGCTGAACAATGCGTGGATGGGCTCCATGCGCTCTAGTGTTCCAATGAAAATATGAGCAGGAATAAACACATTAAACAGGAAAAAGGTATTTGAAAACATTATTTCAAAACAGTGAAATGTTTCCAAAAGCTAATGAAAGATGATATTTGACACAAAGTTATGTCTTCCAATGTATGTTTAAACTTCAAGTTTTAATGTGTAATTATTTGCACTGGCTTAATCATTCTGTATCCTTGTTTTCACTAGTTCTGACTATTATTAGCACTAAATATCACCAAAATATTATTTCAGACAGCTTATTAATCAAATAATTTTAGTTTGTCATTTGGGGAATAGTGTGGACTAGATTTTATTTGTAATATTGACTATATATAATAAATAATTTGCACCAAAATGCAAATGTGTCTTGATCTTATCTCATTACAAGCTGTGTCGTTACAGAAGTGCTTACAACTTGTTCCAGATTTAATCTATTCAGCAAGTGATCATCTCTGACATCTCAAGAATCACAATATGTTAGAGGCATGCAACAAAAACTTTTCTTGCAGCAATTTCTAAAGATTGTTGCAGCCAGCTACAACTTTAACGTGGATTGTTGACAAGTGCTATGCTTCAGTTCATAGGAAAATCACAAAAGCAATGATAACTGTCTGACAAATAAGTATTTTTGAAAATTATTAAATGTTTATACTTAAGGTTAGCTTCAGCTATTTAACTGTATTTGTACTCCTAAGGTATGAAAAATTATAAACTTAGTTTTATAAAAATGGAATGAAAATTCAAATGTACTTTTAAAGATTAATCTTTAAGACTATCAAAACTGTCCTTCAAACTTTATGAACCTGGATAAGTTTTTTTGCAGTTTCCTGATTGAGTTAAATAAAGCACTCAGCCAAGAGCAGATGTGTAATTCTGCAATGGAAGGGGAGCAGGGGAACTGAGAAGCAACATTATTTACTTGGTTTTCTTGTTCATAGTCTAAAGAATAAAGTCTTTCATTGACTGCAGTACTCATGACTCCTTCAGAATTTTCAAGGCTCATTATTTAACAAATGATTTAATAAGTTATTCAGACATTAGGCTGTACAATACATTCAAAATCCAAGAATGGAAGAAACTAAATATTTTATACGATAGAAAAATTTCTAAGTAACATTAGTTCCAAAGTGATTTCATGAAAATTTGCTTTTATGTGTACATTTAGGAATAAGTATCCAGAGATACAGCCATCCTCATTAAAAAGTCACAAAAAACCTGCATATATTGCAAATTTTATTCTTGATACAGTAGCTTATCAAAACATTGTACAGAAATTATTCTAGAAAAAAAAAATAGCATCTTTGCCTTAAGTCCACCCCAAGGACATTAAAAATATAACTTTTACCCCATTCAGGGTTACAATAGTTCATCCACCAGCAGATGTTTTCTCTTTGACAGGATGCTTATACTCCAAATACGACTGCTGAGAGTGAAAAAACACACAGTGCTTTAGTGCTGAAGACTGAAACCCAAATGAAATTTATATGGGTTCATGCCCTATTTAGAAGATGTATTTTTAAAGGGGACTTGGAAATAACTTGGAAATAACTAAAAGGATCTTGAAAGACAACAACATTCACTGTGTGCCACCACTGAATAATGAATTATTCAAGAGCACAATACTCTAAAAGACCACAATATATATAGCCTGGATGAAGCCTGAGCTGGCAGGGTGTTTTAGTGCTGCCCTGTGTGGTGTGGGTGTGTGCATGTGGGAGAGAATTTGGGAGATCCCAGCAAAGGCTCACACCAAAAGCATAATGTGTCAAATTCTAGTAGGCTTTCCAGGAAGAATTCACCTTTCCATTTTGGTGCTTTTGGTGAAAGCCAGAAAGAGACAGAATCACAAAAAATATTGGAAAGATAAAGAAGTTGATTTGAGTTTGGTTTTAGTTTTCCTGCAGTGGGGGGAACAAAGTTTCCAACAAACAACCACAGATGAAACATGGAGGACTTTAAATCCCACATTATAATAATCTACCTGGGTCTGCCAGAATAAAAATCCTTGCTGTTTCCCACAGAGTTCATTGCTGGATTTTGAGGCACATCCAGGGTTGCCCTCTCCCAGGTGCCAGATTCTGCATCTGGGACAAGGCAACTCCGAATGTACATACAAATGAGATGTTGGAGAGTAGTGATGTGAAAAGGGACCTGGTCTCTTGGTCTGTTCAGCTTGGAGGAGACTGAGGGGAGACTTCACTGCAGCTACAACTTCCTCAAAAAGGGAAGAGGAGGGGCAGGCACTGAACTCCTCTCTGTGACCAGTGAAAGGACCCAAGGGAATGGTCTGAAGTTGTGTCAGGGGAGGTGGAAGTTGGGTATTAGAATAAAGGTTCTTCACCCAGAGGGTGGCTGGGCATGGGAACAGGCTCCCCAGGGCAGTGCTCACAGCACCAAGCCTGACAGAGCTCAAGATGCATTTGAACAATACTCTCAGGCACACGGTGAGACTCTTGGGGATGTTGTTGTGCAGGGCCAGGAGTTGGACTTGATCCTTGTGGGTCCCTTCCAACTCGGGACTTCTATGATTCTATGAGATTTTGGGGATTATGGGGTTTTTTTAGCCACAGTTTTTAAGAACTGTTTGTATTAATCAGTTTACTGGGCAATGAAAAGAGAGAGCCCTGTTTTTGTTGGCTAAGATGCCTCGTTAAAGAAGACAAAATATCAGATAATTGCCTTATTTTGCCACATATATATATTAGCATTTAAGAAGGAATGAGACATACCTATTCCAGAAGAGCAAATCCCTTGTGTTTATGTAGGAAGCTGAAGTCCCTGATTTGAATTTCTAACATATCTTTTAGTCATTTTATTTCAGTAAATCTTGTCCTGCCCTTGGGGTCCCATAGCACAGTTACATTCATATTTTCAGTTTTCCCCAAGTGTAATTTTCTAATCCTCTCCTGATATATTCCAAGTTTCCAGTTTATCTTGAAACGTAGACCCACTCCTAGACTTTGTCCTTTTTTTCTCCCATGTCTACGTTTAAAAGAACTTGAAGCAGACAATAATACTTTCATTATCTGTCCATATTCTTGTGCTCCTGGGAAAGTTTTTCTGGTTCGCATTAACCTTTCCTCTCCCTGTGTGGGGATTAAGCACTCAATCCCTTTCCCTAACACATATTGCTTCCACTCTGACAAAAGAAAACATTTCAACTTTATTATTTAGCTTTTTAATAATTGCTAACAGCAAAATCAATAAAAAATGGCCATGGAAAAGGCTTTAAAATAACTGGCTTTAAACAAATTTGTACATACCATCTTTATCTATTGGAGTTGTAAAGCCTATAATAAAACATTATGGCATGGTTGGTAGAATGGTGATATTCCATACTGTTTGTGAAGGAAAATTGTTACACAAAATGCATTTTGCCATCATGTCTTATAAACAGCTACCACGTTGATTCATTGGTGTTTTTGTCTAACTTTCATATCAGGAAAGAAGCATTTCAGTAATCGTATGCTCTCTAAGGTGATTTCCAGAATAAATGTGCTCTATTGAATTAAGAATCTGTTAGAAGATCAGTGGACTAGACTGGAGGAACAGGGAATAAAGCAGGTTTGACTAAATGTGTTTGCTTAGTCAGAATCTCATGTCCTTTCTAGAAAGTTGACTGGAAAATAAGATAAGTGCACACTGTAATCTCAACATATCTGTACAGTGAAGATAGTTGCATATTTTGTATACTTACATGTACCTCCTATAAACTATTCAAATATGTTCTTTCCACTTTAACTTTTCAAAAATATATCTATGTAGAAACTGAGTATTATAGACTAGATTGCATTACAGCCAGACCACGTCAGGCAGAATTTCTAGGCCCATCAGCTGTATCAAACTGGTTTTCAGAAAGATGAGGGTCACCAGTAAAATACTAATTCTCATCCTTCCAATTTTGATGATCAATTAGATAAGGATATTTCTTAGGTGATTTTTAAATTATTATTAAGAACACGGCATTCCCCTTTTTTTTGCTTTCTTCCACTCTATTTCTCATCGAGACACAGAATTATCTGTTTGTATCATGCTTGCCTCAATCACTATTTGTATTTTAGCTCCTCTTAATGCTGGTATTGGGGGAGAAAAGTTAATAGCTCTTTAACAAACAAAAAATGTTTATATACAAAACATATATGCAGTTAATTACAATTGTTTGCACAAACTGCAACATGGAAACATAGCTATAGCTGATAAAGTTATATCAACTACTTTTCCTTAAATTTCACAGTCTGTGATTGAAATAGCTCTGACATGACAACTGACAGAGGATAACTCTAATAAAGTCAGTGGCACACAATCACGATGAGTATTAGTAACGTAACGTTTTGGTTACTGCAAGCACTACCAGATCCTTTAGGATGAGCAGTCCCAGTTTCCTGAGTTCACCTCAACCAGAAAAGGACTGCAAGACCTCTTAGTCAGCCCTGCAAGCCCATGGGTGTCCTGCTGGTGTGCAAAGGCTGCCAGGAGAAAGTGTTACCCTGGTACCATGCTCACAACCTGACTCTGCAAGGCTTATTCACCCTGGCTCTCCCCTTCTCTACTGCAGCTTTTGAGTGGCCTTGCCAGCTCCCCTTCCTTTCTCTGGGACCTACAGCTTCATGGCCTTCCCCAGTTTCTCCTGACAGCTGGTTCACTGTTCCCAGTGAGATACCTCTTACTCTGATCCAAAGAAAATTGATCACCCAGTCCTTGGTTGTAATTCTCCATCTGGGGGTTGCAGCTCCAGGAATGATCCATAGAGAGTGAGCTCTGAGGCTGTTTTAGCCATGATGGGGTCATGCTATTAATGTGTAACCCAATGAATTGGTATCTGTGTTCATTCAGTAATTCAAAAATCAATGGCTGGCTTCTGTCTTGTCACAAGCAATTCTAAGCTTGTGCTGGGTTGACAATTTATTTCCAGACCTTCCTCACCTCAGCACCTGCCATTCCTCCAGATATGGTCAGAAGCCTTTCCTGACATGTAAAGAGATTTAATTTTCCTACTGGAGCTTATCATGCCAAATCTAAATTCCTCTCTGCATTTCTCCTTTAGTTTTCACTCTCCTCAATTACATCTTACTCTAAGAGCATAATAAATGTCCAACTGTATCGGACAATGTTGCTTCTAACTCAGAAATTTAGTTTCATCTAGCTGAGCAACACCAATGGGAAATGTTATTTAGGGACTTGCCACTTTCTGCAAACTATTCTCCCAAAGAGTTGATCACCCTTTGTCCCCTTTCACTTCATACAAACATGGTCAAGTCACCTCCATTTTCTAAAGAAAAAGACATTCAACATGCCCCTCCAGCAACACTTTTTTTGTCCTTTCTCTTCAATTATTATGGGCACAGAATATTACAATAACTATCCCTAGCTGAGTTTCCATATATTTTCCAGAAACCACTAAAACAAAGTCCTTAGTACACTCTGCAGATTATATGAAAAGTAGTGTCCCATTTTCCTTCTTTGATTTAATAGCTTCCTTAAGTCAAATTTATTCCCCTGTCTTTGGCTTTCTTCTGCTATTTGATCCTTTCTCAAATTTCTTTTTACCTCACCTGAATCACTATTTCAGTCTATTCTAAACATAAAAATATGAGCTCAAATCCTGTGATAATTTTCTCCATGGTTACCGGAGTCCCCTTAGCCTTATGCATTTTCCTTTTAAATTATTTCTTTCATGAAACTTCTCCACAGAAAATTTATTTCTATTGTTACTTGGAAACACATCCCAGCACTGTATTCTTGCCAAAAAATTTACCACATGTAACTTCACAACCCTTATACCTATAGTAGAAAACCACATCTCTCCTAATTTGAGAGACAAAGCCCAAACAAACCCAGCATTTGCACATCTGTTTCAGATGACTATTTTAGAAAGAATGGCTTCCTAGTTGTGACTTATTTCGGCTATGAAAGAGTTTGGGCGGTTACCTGTTAGAGCCAGGTAGCCCCATTCAGGACATCAAAGCTAAGATCTCCATTTGACTTCTGATTAATATTTTCTTGGATGCCCAACTGTAAATTTAATTTCAGTTGCCTAAACCAGACTTTTTCACACTATTCCTCCTTGCTGCCATGCTCTCATCACCAAAAACTTCTATGCATCTCCATCAATTCAGACTTTTTTCTTGGATATCAATTTCAAATCCTATCTCTAACTCAAGTCATCATATCTAGGTTATCCATATCTTGACAAGTTTTATTTTTACAACCAAGACAATTTTGAATGTCTATCATTTTAATCTTTATTAGCTTAGTCCTTTTTTTTTGTTCCATCTCAAATGAAAAGCTATTCAAGATGCATGTACCAAATTCATAATTCACTCACATCAATTACTTTGATAATATGAATTCCCTCTTTTTATTTCTCTGTTGAATTCCCCTCTTTATCATATCATAAATGAAAGTAGAGAAAAAAGGCTTCACAGTATATCAATAGTCTTATAATTCATCCTTCAATATCAAGGATTCACCTTGCACTTCCCACTCACAAAGTGCTCACAAAGCAATTCCCCCTCCATGTTCTCAAGGGCAGTTAACTATTTATATTTAACAATGGCCTATTATTTCCTTGTGATTGTTTATGTATTAATCATAATGTTATTATGGGTTCTTTTTCTCCCTTACATTGCAAGCTATTTAGGGAAAGAAGAGTTTTCTTCATTATACAAATACTTGTTAAGTGGGGTCTGGACAAGACCTTCTATTGTGAAAATAGAAACGGAAAATGAGAATTAAACAAAATATATTTTGTTTTGATGCATATTTTTTGGGTGCATGCTTTGTATACCAGGAAAGTTTCATACCAAAAGGTCATGCCAAGACATAGGGAGCAATTTGTTCTCTTCCTTGATGGATCTTCTGTGACCCACAGTTAAATGAATTAGCTCAATAAATTCATATCTCTGATTCCTTATAATTAAACTCTCATTTGCTATCCAAAAAATACTTTAATTGAAGTAACACTAGCAAAATACAGTCCATAGGTATTCTGTGAGATGTACTGTCCTATTATGACAATCACTTTCATATATATATTAGATATTAATATAGTCATGAGAAGTACAATTATTTTCTAAGATGAATGCAGCATTTTTACTTTCTAGGGTTCTTCTCAATCGCATGGAATTAAATCATTCTGATGTTCTGACAATAAAGTGAAATGTAAGTTCTTTCTGGGGTTTTTTGCCAATAGTTGTGATGTAATTTTGAACATTAATGCAAATGGTAAAGTGATAAAAACCATAAAATTACATGATGTATTTAACAAAATCAGAGGAAACAGCCCAGAAGGGACAAAACTACTTCAGAGTGATGAAAGTTGTTATCATTTATGAGTTTTTCATGTCATCAGAGGGTACAGCAAAAATGTGATATCAATAGGCTGAAATAATGGAAAATTTCAGTGTTGCACAGGAAGATGGTCTGAAACATTTGTATTGGGAATTAATCTACCACTCTACCATGGTATGATGCAATATATGAGATTTCTATGAAAAACCTCAGAAAGGGCAAGTCAGTGTACACTTAGTTCAGCTCTAACCAAATTCTCCTCATTGGGGATTGGCATCAGAGCTGTCATATGCAGGTCAAATATTCATGTTCAGAGAGGAACTCTATTTCTTGTAAGCCAATTTAAATTCACAACTGCACTTAATGTCAAGGCACTTAATGCAGCCTATGAGAAAACATCAACAAAATTATCAGCCTAGACATAAATATAGTGGAGGAACCACTCATAGAAGGCTGGCGTCACACAGCTGGTGCATGAGGCACATCCATGTTTCACAGCAACAGAGCAGGAAAAGGAATTTTAACCAAGAACCCCAGGTACCATTCTTGAAGGACATCTTGATAGATCTTTCTATTTCCTAAATTCTAGTCAGCTGCTGAGAGCTAAGGAAGAGGCCACCTGTGCAAATCAGATCAATTTCTAAACTGAGGTTCTGTGGGACATATCATTAATGAATCAATTTATATTTTGTCCCTACAATTTTCTGAGTAGTTTGCATAATGTACAAAAGTGTCTCCAGGCATAGAGTGTGGAGGCAGGAGGTACATAAAACTTAAACTACAAATCTCTGAGTTTTCAGGAAAACAGAATATGAAACCAATGATTGATTACAGGCGTTTCCTTGCAATTTCCAGGTTGAAACATCTTAGTATAGCAAAATGATGAGGACATTCCTTAAAACTTTACACTTGCTTTCAATCTAAGGGTGAAATTAAGAAAATTATTACTTTCATTAAAATGTTTTTCGCTGTACATATAATTTAACTTTTATCTCCGCGACAGTTTGTTTTCACAGCTGGTCTTTTAACTTCTAATCCTCAATTTGGTTCCTGAGCAGAATCCACACTTCAGATTTTTTATTTAATATTCAATTCCCTTCCTAATGCCTGTCAGAACTTTTGAACAGAAAAGCATATAGAAGTGCATTTTAATTGTTCATTAAAAGCCTTCTGTGCAATTTTTAAGTGCTAGGAGACTAGCAAGAAAACCCTGAACAGTCATACCTTCTTCCATGAAGTTCTGGATTTGCACACAAAAATAATTTCACAATCTTTTCTACTTCAGTTTTCAGGAATATTTGTCAAGTGTAATACTCTATATTTAAGAAAACATATAAATAAAAAGGTTTTCTTTTCAAGTACTTAATTTACATAAAGTGTTTCTTTGTCTCTCAAGATGGTTTAACATGGTAAAATAATGAGACACCATAAAATATGCTCAACAACAGCCATACTCAAAGTTCATAAAACAAAGAAAGATTAAACCCTAATAATTACCATTCTGTAAAAACTCGTTGTGGTAATGCAAGAAAAAGGACTTGAAAATTTGAAACTTCGAAATAAAAAATAAAAATAATTAGAAAAAATTATTATATTCTTTGTTAGTAGCAGGTAGAGAATCATGAGAAATAGCAATGTATGTGAACCTTATCAAATCTCACTTTTACTTATATAGAATACACGAATAAATATATACATGCAAGCTACTGCATTATTACATTATTGAGCTCTTATAATAATCAAATTTGATAAGCTACATGAACACCAGTTCTGGTTTGTTTCAATTTGTTTGTTCTTCCTTTCCATCATCAGTTGTTAAACTAGAGCAATAATAAAAACGCATCGTGTTACTTTGCGCTATATGAAATATGTTAAGTATGTAACCTGTCAGCTTCTTTCACATGATGAAGAGAGATCTGGAAGAATTGAAAATTACCCTTACTTATTTTAATGGATATTTTTTTCTTTAACCAGCTCAAATAAAAGCTGCTTTAATTTTCATGATTCAGTTTTTAATTTGCATTTTGTTTGAACCATGAACTGGGAATTCCAGAATGATTGCCCATTCTTTTAGCTTCAACATCTGATCCAACTTAAAAAATTATGTCATGTGGAGGGAAAAAAATGGATTTTAAGTATATGTTCTTTCATAATGATTTTTCAGATGTTTAGGTTGCTGAAGTTTTGCTTGCTTGCTTCATTTTGGGTGGGTTTTTTGCTTGTTCATTTGTTTGGGTTGTTTGGCTTCTTTTGTTTCTTTTGCTCTGGGGTTTTTTTTCAAGTGTATTTATTGAATAAGCATAATGCCTACAGTTTTGTGCTTTGCTCCTAAAAAGGAAGTATGAGACCTGAAACTCATTAATCATGAAGGGGCCGTGCTTTACATTGTGACATTGATCATGCCAGTCCCTAATCGATCAAAAGCACTGCAGGGACATTTAACTCAGTTTGAGGTCTAGAGAGGAAAACCATACATTATTCAGAGATGTCTGGAACTCGAGGGTCAGGAAGACAGATTACATAAAGAACTGCAAAACTAAAGGAGTTTTAGGTTCTGACATGGATGTAATAACTTCAGAGAAGATGAAAAGTGTGGAATAACAGTAATGGAAACTATTTATTTACCAAAACTACCGTAGTACAAGTTTCTTGTGTCAGTGAGTTATCAGATAATAATGATCTTCAGATGTAATCGACCTGTGTGAATTTAAACTCATGACCTGAATGTGACAGATCATATATCCCCCTATGACTTCTTGAAGACAGCAATTTGGCATTTGGAATTACTTTTTTGAAGTAGATAAATGCATATAATCGTTGCATGGCAAAAGCAGGGATCACAAAATATATGCTAAAACCTTTGTGAAAATACATTTATTTTCAGCAACTCTTGATAAAAAGATTAAGAAATTGATAAATGGCCATAATGTCACAGAACTATTAGATATTTGGCTTTGTAAGCTATGAAGAAAATCCAAATTGACAAGCATTCATAAATGCAACAGCTAAATTCCAACGCCAATTCTATCATAGAGCTACTCAGAGATACTTTAGAAACTCAAAGAAAATAATTTTTTTAAAAAATTAATACAAAGCAGGCGGTCTGAAGGAAACATTTTGATGGACCAGCATTCCAGACTGCTTGTAATATAGATTTCTGGTAGTCTTAACAAATTCATGGAAGAGGGCAGGCTCTTCTCTTTTTTCACGTCTGTTTTTATCTTTTCGTAAACCCGCAGAATTGTTAAGTTTGGAAAAGGCTACTGAGTCCAGCTGTTAACCCAGCAACACTGCGTTCACCATTAAACCTACATGCCACACCTACAAGTCTTTTAAATACTCCCAGGGATGATAATTCCATCACTGCCGTGGGGAACCCATTACAGTCCTTGATACTCCCTTTTCCATGAAGAATTTTTTTCCTAATATCCAATATAAACTTCCCCTTGTGCAACTTGAGACCATTTCTTCTTGTCCTATTGCTTTCACCTTGGGAGAAGAGACTGACCCCTCCTTGCTACAATCATCTTTCAGGTTGTTGTTGAGAGTGATAAGATCTCCCCTGAGCCCCTTTTTCTCCAGACTAAAGAACCCCAGCTCCCTGAGGCAATCCTCCTAACATTTGTGCTCCAAACCCTTCCCCAGCTCTGTTCTCTTCTCTGGACTCACTCCAGCATCTCAAAGTCTATCTTGTATTGTGGGGCCCAAAACTGGACACAGGATTTGAAGTGTGGCCTCACCAGTGCCGGTTACAGGGTGACAATCCCTGCCCTGGTCCTGCTGCCGTGCTATTGCTGATCTAAAGGCACTAAAGAGCCTTTGGCCTTCTTGGCCCCCTGGGCACACCTGGCTCACGTTTAGCTGCTATTGACCAGCACTCCCAGGTCCTTTTCCTCTGGGCAGCTTTCCAGCCACTCTTCCTCTAAACCTGGAGCATTGCCTGGGGTTGTTGAGATCCAAGTGCAGGATCCAGCATTTGACCTTCTTGAAGCTCATGCAATTTGCCTCGGGCCATCGATCCAGCCTGTCCAAATCCCTCTGCAGAGCCTTCCTGCACTCTTAGATCAACACTCCTGCCCAACTTGTCATCTGCAAGCTGACTGAGGGTGCCCTCATGTCAATCACCAAAAAAGATTCAACAGGACTGGCCCCAGTGATGAATCCTGGGGAACACCAGTGGTGTCCATCCCCAGGTGGATGTAACTCCATCTCTCACCAATTTCTGGGCCCAGCCATCAACTCAGTGTTTATCTAAGAAACAGGCACCTGTGCAAGCTATGACCAGCCACTTTCTCCAGGAGAAAACAGCTGCAAATGGTTTCAAAGGGTTCTCTAAAGCCAGGGAAACAATATCCACAGTCTCTCCTTTATCTGCTAAGTGGATCATCTTGTCATAGAAAGAGATCAGGTGAGTCAAGTGGGACTTCCATTAAATACCTCAGCCTCTTCCTTCTCCTTTGTCACCATGTTTCTCTCCACACATAAAGGATGAAGATTCTCCTTAGCCCTCCTTTGGTTGTTAATATATTTATGGAAATATTTTTATTGCCTTTTATGACAGTAGCCAAATTATCTTCTTAGTTGGCCTCAGCCCTTCTGATTTTATTCCTTCATAGACTCCTGCCATCCTTGTAATTCTCCTGAGTGGCCTTCCCCTTTTTCCAAAGGTGATAAACTTTCTTCCTTTTGTTCCCTGAATTCCAGCTGGGTTCCAGCCAAAACTTTCTGTTCAGCCAAGCCAGTCTTGTTCCCTGTCGGCTCATCTTTCAGCACTTAGACACTCCTGCTCCTTGAAATTTTTCATCTTGAAGGATGTCCAGCCTTCCTGGACTCCTCTGCCCTTCAAGACTACCTCCTAAAGGACTTTGTGAACCAGTCTCTTAAGCAGTCTTCCCTCCAGAAGTCAAAATAGCAGTTCTGCTGACCCCCCTCCTTTTTTTCACCAATCATTCTTCTGATTATATTGAATTGTTTTACTTCAGCATGAACAACCATTCTGTAATGCCAGTTATTATATTCCTACATCCAATTTATTTAATTGGCTAAAATTGACAGAAATTGGCTTTTTCAGCCTCCAGAGAACATTCAACTTCCAAATGATTTAGTCTGCTTTCTGAGTGAAAAATTGATATTGCCAGCTGACCACTCATCTCTGATCAGATAGCTCACATCTAAAAAACCAACCAAAGAAGAATTCTTCAGGAAGATTTATACAAAGAGCAAATAATAATTAGAGATAAATCTGAGATGAAAACATACATATAGTAAATATGCAAGGCATAAGAACTTACATTTATCAATTTGTATTTAGAAAAATTTACTAAGTTATTCTCAGCTATTTGTTTCTGTATCACTACTGTTAATTGATAAACAAGTAAAACATTCTTTCCTACGCATTTCAAGGTCACAAGCAGCACTTAAAAAGCATAGGTAACAAATAGTGTTCTATCCTTCAAATACATAGATTGCCCTGATATAAATATTTAATAGAAACTTCAGCTAAAAAACCTCGGGCCTTTACTTTTATCTAATTTCATTTCTAATTGCTTTGCAATTTGTTTTAATGAAAATTTCACCTCTGAACCACTTTCTTGGTTTACCCAACAGACAATGACAGACTTTGTTGCCTGTTAAAAGTCCTGATCCAACCTTACCCAAGACAGTTGGACCCCTTTCTTTGCATATGCAGACTTATAAGACAATATGCATAATAAAACAAAACTTGATGCCTGCCAGCATTTTCCTATAAACCAGTTTTTTCATTTAGTCTCATAAACTGTTTTTGCAATGAATTGTCACATTTACAAAACCATACAATTTCAAGTGGTTTTTGTTTTTTTGGTAGTGACTGTATGAAATGCCACCCCAGGGTATTCCAAAGGTTTCATTGACAGTGTCTGATAGAAAATCAGTGAGAAATAGAGACTTGGGTAGGCCTTTGCTTTCAGCAAGCATTTCATTTGAAAAATCAGTAAACACTCTCCCATGAAATTATCATTCCATATAAACTGCTCAAATGAAAAAGAGTGTGATTTTGAGCCAGCTTTCAAAGAACATTAATACTCAATGCTGTGGTTTCACCAAAGCTCTGAAAGTCAGCTATGGTACCTCTAGGAATCCTCTGCTCTGCTTGTGCTTTACCACAATCAAGCACTTATTTAGTGTATATCAAACAACTGTAAAAGAAAAAAAAACCAAACGTATAAACTCTCCTCATGATTTGCATTTTCTTTTTCTAGTTTGTGTTTCACCATTTCCTCCAGTATTAGAAAGGTTCCTAAGAGTTTAATATTCCCTCCATTAAAAAAGGCCCTTTACAGTAAGACAATATTTGTCTTCCAGAATTTCTTGCATCTTGGATGATATCTCCAGTATTTTTACAATGGAATTTCCATTTAAATTGATGTTATCTACATCATTAAGATATGGAGAAAGAGATGTAAATACTGAGAAAATCTCATTCTCATATAAAGCATCTTTACAAGACAAATTGCAGAACATTTAGAGAGTTCAGTCAAAGCTCAACAACGTTAATATCAATATTAATTAACTAAGCTGTGCTAAAAATTTGTGACTGCTTCCCAAGACTTGGGAGACTTTTTGAGAAGCAAAGCCTCATATATATGGAATATATCCATGACTATATCTCTCATATATATAGAATATATCCCCAAATTAATTCCAAAGTTAAAATCTTTGAGCAACTGCTCACATAAAGACAAAGATTCTCTTAATGATTACTATCACATTAATGTACTTTACAAACCACCAATATAAGATGGCATACAGAGAGGAAAGACATGTTCCTTTAGTCATTACTACAGAAAGGTCAAATGAAGTGCATAACCAAGTCCTTGTTTGCATGGGATTGAAGAATATGGGATGCATTTCTCCATTTATTATAGTGGGTGCATTATAATGCATTTGTTTAAAAGATTTATTGCTTTGTTTAAAAAAATCTTTTTAAAATAGACATTGTATGATACCTTATTATTTAAAGAGTTCTAGTTCAGAGAGCATGAATGGCACTAAATTCATCAGTGTCTTCCTATCATCTTTAAGCAGAAGGATTATAGCAAAGAACTATTTCTTTCTGTGCCTTATCTTCAGTCTCACAGGGAGAAGACTATGGCAGACCTAATTATATTCACAATGAACTCAGAGGAAAGTGGTTCAGAGGTGAAATTTTCATTAAAACAATTACTCATATCACCATATGTTAATTCATAAACAGATGCTGAACTGTAGGATGAGGAGTTTCTAATATGTATCAACTATATTTGGTGTTAATGAGCTTTTTAAATAGTTGTCATGAGAAGTCATGTACCCGGAAATTTGATAAATTCCAGTGACAGAGAGGAATAGACCCAATCAGACAGTGAACCTGCAGACTATATTCAGTGCATGACATTTTCACCCATGCTGTATCTGAATTACCCATTAACCAAGATAAGTGGAAACAATCTGACACCAAGTGTCATCAGCAAGGTACGTAAAGGTCATTAGCTTATTAGCGTTACACTCAGCACTTGTGCAACACTGGATGGCATTATTTGCATTACATTACAGTACAACAATAAAACATCATTTGAGAAGACTTGCAGGTCAGTATTCAATAGCAGAAAATAGAATGGCAATAATTGTCTTACATGTTTAGAAGTCAAAATCTGGGGCATGATTTTTGACATGAAGTTAAAAACTTTTTAGCAGTTTCTTCGTAGTTATCTTGGACAGTATTAAATGATATCTAATACTGCATGGTAACTTGTGTATTTTTTATTACCTTTGAAGTTCAGCTCTAAAAGTTATTTCTCATTGACATGACTGGGACATTGCAAACTTTAGCATCTCTCTTCAAATCAAGTAATCCCTTCAGTCTACTTGATATTGCAGAATGTGCTCTAGGCATTTTCTTTTTAGCACCATAAATGAGATAGCGTTCAGCTCTCGTGCATACTTATGCTGCATATGAAAGTGAGGAACATTTATAACTGTTGCTGAAATAGAGTGATGGCAAAAATCTAAATTTAACCTTCAGAAATGTGAAAAATGATGCACCTATTTCTATATTTTCACTCCAATTAAAGATGCTTACAAAATACAGAAAATCTGCAAATGTCTGGGCTCATGACGAATTAAAGTGTTCTCATGTCCTTAGCTATACATCTATAACCCAAAATCATAGAGGAGATTAAGTTACCAAGGAGGCAGAAAAATAATTTGCCCTTACTTTTGGTTATTGTCAAATGCATATTAGATTACTGGAAAATAATGCCATTTCTTTTAAAATAAAATATGCATTTATAAGGTTTATAAGGTTTTTTCCTCACAGCCATTTACGTTCATATGCTCAAATGCAATAGGCATCTAATATTAAACTCAGTCTAAGCAACTGTCTCAGTAAATAGAGATTGAATTGAAAGTCAGGCATCTCAATATCATTTGGGATTTGACTAATGGTAAACAATGTAAAAGACACTAAAAGAGGTGCACAATGTCAATGTTATTTCAGAGGAATAGAAAAAACACAACCCAAGACTGTGAATTTTGACATATTCTTTTTTTCCACCAAAATCAGTATTCTTACTTCAGGGACTCTATTGTGAGCATTTATGCAGAAGCTCAAGCCAGAGCATGTGGTTTCAGTGTGTGAATTATATCTTTGGGAGGAAGAACAGAGGCGAATTTCAGAACAGACCTGCAGGCTCCAGCTATGTAGTAAATTTTCTGTATATTCATCTGTGTTGGAGGCATACAGCTTCAATCTCATTTAAAATGACAAATTACTTTTTCCCACCAGCCTCCCCTACCTTCACCCCTGCAAATCAGTGGTTGATATGTACGTCCTCTCTGCTATTTTGATTTAATTTTATCTTATATTAAAAGTATAATCTGTCTGAAAGTGTTCTATAGATGTACATAGGCATCCTGCAGTATTGCTAAGGAGGTGCCCTTTAAATATCAGTTTCATCAGCAGAGGCTTAAAAGCCTTTGAAGTGGCTGGTGAGATAGAGAGGTGACACAACACACAATTTGCATTTTCTACAGAAGCTGCTGTTACTGTGGCACAGCTATGGTGCACTTCTACCACTGAGTGTAAGGGAAACATGTCATGCCTTCCTCTGCTGGAGAGCTGAGATATCAGCTATTCTACTTTCTGCTCTCTCATTCTCTTTGAAATACTTGGGAAAGCAGTGAATCTGAAAATTATTAAACTACATATCATAAATAACTGATAAGCTATATTACAGTTTTTACTTAGCAGGAGCTTGTAATAAGAGGAGCCAATTGTGTTAATAAATATGCACACATGTATATCCAGAGAGAGAGAAGGAGGGAAAGGGAGGAAGAGAGGGAAGAATCATTTCATTTTCTCCTGAAACACATCATTCTCTGGTATAAAATGAAGCAATTAACAACAGTTCACAGAACTGCACAAGACCGGAAGTGATTATCACAGCCAATTAAAAGTGCAGGGGATAATTACGTTTGGCAGACTGCAAACCCTTGCTGGAATCTGTCCAGAACACAGGTCCAGACCAGCAGCTCAGTTAGTCTGGAAGCTGGTTCCAAAGAGCAAGTGCCCAGGGTGAGAGTGCTGAACATTGGCTTCCACACAAGCAGCTGCTTACTCACGAGCTGGCCAACGAAGCTGTCACAAGAATGGTGCAGCAAAAAGAGACTGTCAGCATCTATCAGGCAATAATTAAACCTCATCTCTGTACTTCTTTTCAGGCATGTACTTCCTTTCTGTGCATCAGCTGACTGAATAATTGTCACAATTAAAGGTGCTTCAGTCAATAGACATTTCAGCTGATTGATAATTTCAATGAAGCTTCAAAAAGCCACCACTGACATAACTTTTATCTTCTTCCAACTGGCATCACTAAAATTCAGGAAGCTATTATATTGACCATCAAGTTTAACTTGACATTTTCTGAATGCAACTGTCAGACATTTATTTTTTGTTATGACATTGAAATCCTATTTGTCCTGTGTATGGCTACTAATGCCAGTAAAGAACTCACCAAGTGAAAAAGGAATATAAAACATTCAGGCATAACTTAAACTCAGGACTCTTGTGCTTTTTCTACCTCCTTTTGTATTTGCTTGCAATGACCTCAGCAGCCTCCCACTAAATAAATGAAATGGATGAGGTAAAAAGCATGGGACAGAACAATGTTTAACAAAGGCATTCACACTTCTTATCCACATCTATTCATGTTACCATTTTTTTTCACTAATATATTTTCAAAGATACAGAGACTGGGTGAGCCTGGCAGGCATCTCTGGAGATTGCCTGGTCCGAGCCTCTGCTTAGAGCAGGGTCCATGGCATCAGGCTGCTCAAGGCCTTGCCCAGCTGAGTTTTAATTTCTCCAAGGATGGAAATCCCACAACATCTCTGGGAAACTTGTTCTTGTGTGTGACTACCCTCACAGTGAACACTTTTCTTTTTTTATATTTAAGTGGAATTTCCCATGTTTCAGTTTGTGTCTATTGCCTCTCATCTGTCTCTGGGCACCACTGAGAAGAGTCTGTTGTCTTTCCTGCTCAATCAGGTATTTATGCAGATGTGCAAGTCGCCCCCTGAGCCCTCTCTTCTCCAGGCTGAGTGGTCCCAGTTCTCTCAGCTTCTCCTCATTTGTCAGATGCTAAAAATCCTTAATCTTTGTGGACGTTCTCTGGGCTTGCTTCAGTAAGTCACGCCTAACTTTAACTGGTAAGCCCATTTTTTAAAGTTAATTTTCTGAGATTTATTTTCTAAGAAAAGAAGTACAGCTGCTCTGTCACATCCATTAGAGAAGCAGCTACAATTTAATTTTATGGTCTGAAAACAGCAGCAACACACCTAAAATATTGGTCTGGAAATTTCTTATCCTTGTCCGTAAAAATACCACAGCATTTAATAAGGAGTAACTAAATGCATGGATATATTTTGTATGTAACTATGTTCTATAATTCAGTTTCTATTTTTGGTATACATAATTACTCAATTTACTGTGAATCTCCCTTAATTTTGTAACTTACTTCCAGTTTGCTTCTCAGTGGAAGAGGTGGTTTTGGTACTGCTGATTGTGTATATGCTACTATATATGTAATAAATTATTTAAACCTATTGGATTCATTTTTCACAAGTAAAAAAACTTTACAAAAGAAAAGGTTTAAAGGGTTTTGAGTCTCAAGGTATATTAAACTGTGACAGGTTTCTGTGTTTTTCTCCAATTTGTTGCTGAGGTAAAAGTATTTGTAAGGAATGATGAATGGGTTTGTCCCTGTAAAAAAATATGAATAATACCATACCTGAGGGTTTATTAATGTATTTAAAGCTTGTATTTACTACTTAATTCATAAAATCATGAAAATACCTACATCCTTTTCTCATCTAAGATCAAAGTTTGTTTGCATTTAATCTCAGACATTTCAGCATTTCCAGAAAAAAAGAAATTGATTTGAAGATGAATGAGAAAGGTAAATGGATGGAAATGCTTCTTATAAAGTAATAGTACTGATGTATTCTAAAGTATCTAAGAACAATATTATAGTCATGTCTCTTTCATCTTGTTTATCCAAAAAATATTGTCGAGATTAATTACCATAAAACCATGAAGAAGTACTGCAAATGCATTTAAGAAATTAGGTGGTTAATTTAATCAGCTATGTGAAGTTTTCTTCCTAGCTCAGAGTGGGTCCAGCAGAGTGTATTTTGGAAGATGCAGTAGGTGAAAGGGTGCTGCCCTGTGTGAACCCCTTGGAGCCACAATGGGAATGTATTTACGAGAAGATGCAGAGTTGCAGAACTGGAGCAACCATGTCCAGTGCCCATTGCACGCCCTTCTGAGTGTTATAATCAGCAGGACAAAGCATAAGGAAAAAAGTTCCACGGAAGGATTTGGAACAGTCATCAGTCTCAGTGAGAGGTGCTGCAGACTGGACTTTCTCTGTGTGTGGGAGTTAAGTGAGAAAGGTGAGGAAGAAATGAAGAGTAAGGATGAATGAACACACAAGGGAATAACAGATGAAGCATTTGAAAACTATCATTAGGAAATTTTCTTCTAAACATTTCTACAATATTTATGGAAAATTTCTTCACCGCAGTAAATATTATTTCACTTGGCAAGTTCAAGCACAACTACTGAAGACTTAATGTGATGTTTCAGGAGGGCATGGAAACTGTTTAGAAATAAGCAACACAGCTCAGTGTTTTATGCCTCTCTGGGACCTATTGCTATAATTTCTCAAGCCATCTCACCAATTACAGTGAGAGCCTCAGTGAGAGCAGGAAGAGATATATTGCCCTATATAAAAAGTAACCCATTTTGTGTAGATGGTGTCATCAAAAAACAGTCACAACTTCCATCTCAAAATTACAATATAGTTCATGTTCTTAAGCATGCATTATAATGGATCCATATAAAAAAACTTTGTTTTTACATAATATATTGGATTCACTGTTACCATCTCTGAAATCCACATACAGCTCCATGTGGCATTATTATTTTGATCCTATTTTCAGCTACCTGATATTTCAGCTTTCTTGTAAAGCTTAACAAGGACATAAGTTGTAATCATAATGATAAATCAACTGTTCGAAAAAATATTTAAACTCAATTTAAGATAGCACTATTATAAAGGAAATACTTTGTAATTCATTGGATTTCTACTTAAAATAACATAATTTCATTTGAGTAATCAATGAAAGTGGTAGTATAGGAACTTAAGAATGTTAAATATATTGTACACCGAACAGAATAAGAGCATCTCTCAAATCTCATTTTATTGTATTTCATACTGGAGAACGACTTTCAACCCCAAACTATTTGTGCACTTCTGTAAAATTATCTGAGAAAGAGGACCATCTTGACATCACACAAACCCTAATTAGGCTCTTGCATTACAAGAAATTACTCTTTGCTCAGTACTTTGCAGTTCAGCCAGAACATGCTTCTCCTACCCACTTAAACAGTAAAAAGCCCTGGGAAGAGATCTTTTCTATTACTTTTAATATGGAGCTAGATCCTTCAGAAATCTTATTAATCTCACATCAGGAACTATACAAGCAGAGATGAGAGTTTGGAAATCTGGACTACTTACGTTGGACTGAAAGGAGCTGAAGGATGCTGCATGTTAATGGGCACAGTGAGTTTAAAAAGAGGCTGCGTAGAAACACAGAAGGAACTTCGTGGGGGGAACCAGTGAGGAGTTATGTCAGATTCTGCTGGTGGTTTGTTATTACATCACAAATTAGGAGCACCTAAGGTAAGTATTTTGTGTCAGGGAGACCAGCTGATAATATCCACTTTGTTTTGAAATAGAATTATATGGAGACACCAAAGAAGACACCTCAAACCCATTTTTCCCTGACAATGTTTTATGCTTTATTGGCTAAAAGGAAAATATGTATATTGCTTAACTAATTTCAACACATAAGAGTTCAACAGAATTGAACAAACTATTAACTGTTGCTAAAAATCTGTAAGACAGTCTTTTCCATATAAGCATGACACCCTTAAACACTCATCCCTGTACCTGAAATCAGTTTTTGCAATTTGATTGAACCCACTAAAAGATTTACACTGTTTAGTGTTTCAGGGGGTAGATTTACAGAAGACAGCAGTTGGAAATATGAAGTAGAAGTTCAGTGGTTAGCCACAGAAACTAATGATAAATTGATAAAATTAAAGTTTTTGTGCTCATACCATTGTCACCAGATGACTATAAAAGTGTAATGACTAAAATTCACCCTCTTCGTCAATTATCTTTAGTCTACTAAATTCTATTATTTTATTCTCCTGAAAAATCAAAGATTTTACATATCATCCAGGTGTTATAAAAGAGGATAAACTACATTTGAATAAAAGATAGCACATAGCGGTAAACTCTAAACACCTTTAAGAGTGACAAAGGTAAATGTAAGTGTTCACAAGGAAGATACTTTGAGAACTTCATAGATACTTGATTTTCTGCTCCCAGCAAATCTTCAAAACCAGTTCTCCATCCCCTTCTTTATGGATCAAATATTCCATCCCGTGCAACTAAGCACAGTAAAGGAAAATAGTGCAGAGAGAGATGAATTTGAGCACCATTCTTAACACCACCTTTGATTTTTAAATCTGTTGAGTTTCTGAAAAGTACAGTTTTGGTACTGTTTACAATTTTGTAGACAAAAAACCTGAGAGATATGGTGTTACAGTCCAAAAATACAATAGTGAAAACTGGTGAGAAAATATCAATTCTCTGGTCCCAGCCATATAAATTCAGCAGCAAAACTAACATGACAAATTTCTTAGGAGTGTCAAAAAGTAAAATTTGTCAGATTTTTAATCCTTGATACTCTCATTATTGCCTTTACTTTTATTTAGAACAGATTGAATGTTTCCATTACAGAAATTCTCCAATATTAGTTGCATCATGTAGCATATTTTATAAGCATCAGCGTTTAATTTTCAGACATAAGCCTAACTCTGTTCACTGAGTGTTTACTGAGGTTAAAATACGTATTACCTGATGGGAGTATTTCTTATTAATATTCTCCTCATCCTAATTTTGCTGTACAACAACGGCACAGGAAATTGTTGATCAGTTTCACATCCTGGTCTAACATATTCTTTCTGAGCAGTCATTTTATATGACAAGATCTTTGTAATTATGTGATCAAGCTTTAATTCCTGTATGCCGTGGCACCACTACATGAGAAGTGCATGGCCTACATCTCTCCAGGGTGTTGCTGTAATTATTTTACACTGATATAGATTGAAGGATGAGAGTAAGTGGAAGAATCTGATCAAACAGAAAAACTTGTTCTTGTTTTACCACATCCTGTACCCCTTTTGACTTGCTTAATGACAGCTATGCATTGGTCATTTTTACTAAATTAAAAAAAAAAAAAAAAAAGGTGCTTCATTTTTCTTCATTTGATGATGAATAATGTGAAATCTTTTCATGTGAGCAATTGAAAGCTTATTTTGTGGATTTGGATATTCAGGTACCTGAATAATTTGCTATGAGTAACTTGGTATTTAGTTTGCTGTCCTACAAATTTCTGGATTGCGAGCAACAAGGAAAAAGGGTTAGATGAAAAAATGATGATTTTTGAAAAAGATGATGTATCTTAAATCCAGCATATCTGATAGGGAACACTGTCACTTAGTATTTATGTTGCAGAACTTGCAAGAGACCTCAACACAGAATAAAAAAGGACAATCTTGTCTGGAAATATTGTCTTTAAAGCAAGAAAAGGAAAGTACAATTGTGTCCTTTTTTCAAAGGAAAACAAAGGTACACGTAAGGTAAATGTCAGAATGAAAAACAGCAGTAGCAGGCTGAGAGCACCTGAGCACATCAGCCACGAGTCTGCTCTTTATCTCATTTGCAACAGTTGAGCTGCCATCAGTTCCAAATGACTGGTGATTTCTGCTGACCCTGAACGGATATAATCTCACTAACCACACGGGAAGGGAATACAGTCTGAATACTGACTGAAATAAGTGAAAAACAGACACGTCTATGTGAACCAGCCCATCACTGATTGTGGCAAGAGCCCCAGTTCAGATTAATCACTGGTGGCTTTTTGGCTATGAACAGGTGAGACAAAGCTATGTACTGACCACCACCACATACATTATGTGTGTTTGTCTGTGCTTTTGTGAAATTTATTTCTTCTGAGGGTCTTCAAGATAACTTCAGACTTTGGGAGACTTTTAAGGTGACTGCCTTACACCACTGGTATTTTAAATTGATCATTATTTTATCTGTATGCTTTAACTTTTGGGGCTGTAAAAGAAATAAATACTCTAAGCAAGAAATAAAGAAATAAACACTCTCAGAAAAGCTGGGAATAAATACTGACAGAGTGAAGAACTCCAAAGCAGACAAACAAAGTCTGACTTTACATCCTTCTTGAGCAACTTAAAATCCCAGGGTGAAGAATTTTTGAGAGCTAGTTTGTAACTGAGAATTGTGAAGTATTTTCGTTGGCCTAAGCATCCTTTGCATTACCATTTAGTTGGAGCATTTGAAATCATATACTTTTAGATCTGAGAACCAGAATATTCAATAGCATACCAACTGCACCACTTTGAAGCCTTGCTGTTAAAACTGTTAAAGCAGCTTTGTTCTTGGTTTTCAGCAATGTAACTTAGAATAGAATTAGTCGCTAACTACTAACAGAACAAAGTTTCAAACCAAGGAAAAATACCATTTTTCACAGAATTCTTGATTAAAAGAGTTGAATTCCTTCCTGCAAGATCTCGTGGAGGCTTAAAAGGTACATAGAACTGTAAAAAAAAAAAAAGTGAAATAGAGTTTGGAAAAAGACTATTATTACAGTCAGCAGTGGAAAAATTCCCTGAACTCCAAGTAAGAGAAGACTGGAAGGTATTCTCAGGAAATGTCACGGTCATGACATTCAGTTCTTACATTTCTCCTTATGTAACTACTATAGGCCAAATGTGGAGATATGGATTCATCTAGAGTAGAATTAGCACCTTTAGGAAGAGCTTTTGAAAAGTTCTGTAATTAAATCCCAGGATCCTCTAACTGAAAACCATTTCCCAAGACTAAAAATAAGAAGAAAGCTTATTTCCATGAGCTACAGTACATGATAAAAGGGCTTTTAAATATTAAATGATATATGCAACCAATAATAAACACATTCTGTATGAATATGTGTCCTACTTAAGTTTCTCAGCATTTGCCTTCAATGCAGAATTCAGCAGCTACTTCATTTGTCTAAGAGAAAACATAAATACACACAGTAACTACTCTCTCATTACTTCAATGAAAAATTCATGTCTTAGGCTACAAATCTATGTTTTGTTCACTAAGTTTGCTACCTATTGGGAAATTAGTGCTGCAATTCTGCTTTTTGAAATGATTTGGGTGTTCAGGGAGAGAGAGGGAACATGAAGGAAAGCTGATTATTCATCTTGTTTTACATACATTTAACCCAATACTACTTGTATATGCTATTTGTTTTTAGCTCTAAGAGCAGCACCCCTGGTCAATAGTACCAGTTTTAAGATGAAATCACTCCTTATTTAGTTACTACTACAACACAAGATTTTTTATTTTTCCTTTTTTTATTTTAATTCAAAGAATTCAGAATTACTCAAATACTAAAAGCTATGCTAAAAACATAGCAATCAGTATATGTGTCTATTAAGAAAGTGATAAATGCGCTCATAAAATGTCAAAAATTAAATTACATTCCTTGAAACGCTATTAAGTTAGAGTGATGAATATGCTAAGAAAACTTTACAAAAATAAACCAAAATCTTCGAGAAGTTTTTGGCATTACTAAATTAGTATCTTAGTAATAATTATATATTTGGGTTTGTAAAAGAATGTATTGGGTCTGTAAGTCATGTCACACCTACTCTTCTGGAAACTACTAATTTAATAAAGATGTTCAGTATTAAGATATATCCATTTTTATCCTAAAAATTACTTATTTGAAAGCAAAAGTCAGCTTAGTTTTGTTGTATTTCTTCTTTCACTACTTTATGCACTCCTACTATTTCAAAAGCAGAACACATATCCATGTTGTCATTACAATAAATCTAAATGTACCCTTTGGTTCTGATTTAGCTAAGAGATGAGACTGGATGACAACAGGAAAAATGAGGAATGCAAAAAAGCTGAAAATACAAAGCACATCATAAATAGAAATACTGTGCGCCATCAAAAGTTACTCAAAAACTACAATTCAGTAACAGCCCAAAGTGATGTCAGTTGTTGGCAGCAGACTCTGTGATAACAGGGACTTCCAGTCAGTTGGATCAGAGATGTATTTCCCCAGAGAGGATCAAGATATGCTGTAAGTAACTGATAGATGCAAACATAAGTCAGTTCCAGTGCCAACTAAAAAATAAAAGTCTCACATCAATACAAACCTTTAAAGACTGTTTTGCATGAATAATGTATTTTTCTAAGGGAAGTTCATCAGAGAATGGAGTTTCTGATGGACAGAAATGCCTCATGAAGGAAGCTGGCAATTGTAGCGTGATATTAATATAAAAAAGCAATTTATGAGAATTTTTCTCCCTTCTTACAGCTGAACCTGATCTAAAATCACAATTAGGCCTAGGGATCATTATGCTTTGAAACATAATTCTGACACATACTGGGTTATAATTTCAGTGTTTATAAGGAGACAATTAGTCATGTCAGTGAGGTTTGACTTGCCAAACCACAGCCCTACTGTCTAAAATTTACTTTTCTTCCATAAAATATGATATTAATACTAATGTACAATACTAGCAATAGATAATATCTCTATATCAGCTGCAGTCTATCATATTAGAAAAGCTTTTACCAAACTGAGACTAGTTTTAAATGCCAAATGAAGAGGAAATATCCCTCCTACCTCCAAGCAGTATTTCCACAGTTAATGACATTTATTGCAGTGTTTGCATAGGGACCAGAAATAGAAATATTTATCCTTTAAGGAACAGAAGGTTGTGAAGAAAAATTATTTACCCCAATTTCATGTCTTTTTTTCCCTCTGTCATTTTATTTTTGTGTTTTTTAAAAAAAATTTTTGGTAAAGAACTGTAAACTTGCAAATAGCTAAAAGCTAAGCTGTTTTGAAAGAATAGGACTGTCATTCTAAGGCTATTTTGCTTCATAGTCTCTTTCCAAAGTGATTTTTTTTTTTTTTTAATTAATTGACTCCTTCCATGTTTTAAAAAGCTTATTTGTTTATTTAGATATTGAGAAGCAAATTTTAAAAGATCTGTCCCCTTTTCAATGCAATGGGAAGTGCTACTTCAGTTTGAATGTGTTCTGATCCTTCAGGTGAACACAGCTCTAATCTGATTAATGTAAATTTATTGCAGTGAAATCATAAGAGAACAGAGTGAAATAATTTTATTTTCATAATTCTTGTTTTTATGGGAGGTCACTCCAAACAAGGCAGCAGTGCTGTAGTGAAGGGAATCACTGGAACAAACTGGATATTTATAGTTAATACATTAAAGGTGAGAATTGTTGACAATTAAAAACGGTAACCAAGAGCCCGATGTACCATGACTAGCACCAGAGATGACCAGGAAAGACGTAGTCTTCAGTTTGGGTCAAAATTAGTGGAAAAACTGGCTTCACAGGAATTATGTTTCAGGTCTGAACAACCTACTATTAGTGTTGATTCCTTGTATCCTATGTGTACCTATGTATACATACATGGTTCTATGATTCTTGTGCCTATTTTTCACTTCATAAGGTATCTAGTTCCTTGAT
Source organism: Orthonyx spaldingii (assembly GCA_013397795.1). Classification (NCBI taxonomy): domain Eukaryota; kingdom Metazoa; phylum Chordata; class Aves; order Passeriformes; family Orthonychidae; genus Orthonyx; species Orthonyx spaldingii. The sequence goes on along the minus strand of VZTJ01006244.1, from coordinate 61,142 downwards.
AAGCGAGAGTCAGAGAGGAAAGGTTTACACGAAGAAAAGTCAGCATTTAAAGATAGCTTAGTGCTGGTCCATGGGTATTTTTTTTTGTTACAAAGCAACACTAATGGCAGAGAGAGGCATCTTCTAACACTAAGCCTTGACCTCCTTGGGAAGCAGACTGACAGTCCCATTTGGCCCACCTTTTCACTGCCAAGGGAAGGCAATGTAATTCTTAAAATGGTCTGAGGGTCAGTGAGGGGTTAATGAAAGTTTTCCATGAATGATGATGATCCAGGAAGGAACTGTAGCCTGCACTATTATCCAGACAATACCTACTGGGTAAATAAAGTTGCAACGACCTATCCTGTAGCTCTACATATTTCACAAGTGTCCTTTTCCATGCAATTATGAAACTCAGAGCAGTATTAATTCAAAACATTTTATTTTTTAAATAGCTAGTTTAACTTAAAAAAATAAATATAGTCTTTCTATAAATCATTCAGGGTGAATGATGCATTACTTTGATGTCCAAATGCTGTTTGGCACATAATAAAATTATGAACCAAGCTGGAATGACAGAACCTGAAGTGAATATCTGAAGACTTTTCTGTCCCTCAGAATGTGATCAGAAGAGTCTGTGACTGGGAAGGCAAGCACACAAAGTGTTGCATGCCTCTATTTGTAATAAAGAAATTGAAAAATGGGCTTGAGAACATTTTCAGTATTTTCTTGAGTACAAAGCTAGGTATTGGTCCCAGCACTGTCACATTCAACCTGTCTTTGTAACAGCCTGCAACTTACTAGAAGAACCTAGATTAGCTAGAAATGAGTGTCTCTTACCTGCCAACACCACTCCAGGAGGTTTGACAGTCACAGGCAACCGTGTACTGTGCAGTTTTCACTGCCAGTTTGACATGTTGCCTGGTTTGGAAGCACTGGAAACTTTAGACAGAAAAACAATTACCAAGTGGGTGCTGCTGGAAAGCATTTTGCACAGCTCACCTTTAAGGAGCAGGGCTGTGGGCAGCCTGAGATCCAACAGGGAGAGAGAAGGTAGCAGCACAGGAAAATTCCAGCTGACCTTTATGGAAAATTCCAATGTCTGTCTCGGCTCTCAGAGCAGAGTTCAGTGTTTAATTTTGCAGCAGTTTTGATGAGAGAGGAGCTTTAGAAGTGCAATGCAGCCATGAACTTAAAGGCAATAGCTTGAATTTTGGGCAGGATACTGACAGCAGAGTGCAAGTGTTCTGCTTTCCTTTCACATTTTGCGATAGAACAGGCTATCAGTAACTTCTCCTGTTAGCTGGTGGGGTTCTGTTTGTTAGTTTTGAAGTAATACTTCCTTTCTGAGTGCAAACACTGATTTTTACCCTATGAGTTGCTATTTGACAAGAATTATCCACGATTTAAGCAAAAAGACTTACAATTTAATTAGTTTAACACCATTACAAATATATATAACCACACTGGTCTCATGATAACTGTCTCCAACTTAATTTTAAACTGGCAAAATATTATTTGAAGTCACACTTTTGGAGAATAGCCAGTTAAGTCTGGAATCCTGATAGAGCAATGATGAGTTTCAAGTGCAAAGAGCAAAGAATCACCTTCTTTTCAGGCCATTGTCAAGACTTAGTGCACACACTAATACTGATACCTACTGTCAGCTGCTGAACTATGTGGCTCAAAAAATGGCTGGGCTGAAGGGATCTTGTAGTGACATAGGAGAATACCACAGCTATTTTCATAGAATTACAGTATCACAGAATTGTTTAGGTTGGAAAAGACCCTTAAGTGAATCAAGTCCAACTGTTAAAAACGCAGTTAAACAAATATTTAAGCTGACACACTGCACAAGCTGAGCAGAGTACATCACAGTCCTTCCACATAAATGTTTGCAGTTTAGTCTAGCCCTGGCTGATCCCCAGGCAGACCACCATCTAGGAGTAATTTGGGTATCTCCTTAAGTAGGGATCAATACATTTAAATTAAATTCTAACCCAGGTAATCCAATTTTCTTCTTTTCTGTGTGAAAAAAAACCCCAATTTGAATCTAGGCAACACTTCAGTAAACATCTTGATTTGTCATTTGGAGTTATTTTTTCCACTTCTATATCAGCTGCAGGCAAACTATTGAAAGATGTCTAGAGACAAGACAGAGAACATTTAATTTCAAATTAGTTATTTATCCTGAGTAGCAAAGAATCATGATACCATGAACCAAATTCTTTATCTACAAAGCAGAGCAGAGAGGTTTCTTCGTCCTCCCTGTACTCTACTGTGCTTTTGGGACTCTGCCTAATAGTGAGGCTGGTAGACCAGTCTCCAAAACTATTCAAGTCTCATCTTCTCTGAGATTATCAGCAAGGGTGCCAATTATTGCTGACTGTAATGGCGTTTTCTGTGATGTAGACATTGTCAGAAAGGAACCACAATGAGATATGCCTGTTAATTTATAAACAGGAATTTAGTGTCTTTTTGTCCCTCTTCTTATGAATCTAGTACAGATGACTGAGAGATTAAGAGAGATTTTGAGTTCTGAGTCTTTGAATCCATCGGCAGTGAAACTAAAGTTGTTTTGTTTTTTTTTTAAATACCTCCAAACCTGAAATGGTCTGAACATATCCAGAAAGCGCCTGCCTGTGACTGCTCTTGTAACACAGTATTGCAGTAGCTGTTTAGAACATGTTTTTATTTATTTTGTTGGTAAGCCTGTTTTCATGAATGACTGCCAGACAGGAGTGACACTTCACCGACTTCAGTAGTGTCACAAAAAACATCATTTGATGGAACTACTATGCAAGTAACAAAATTAAGTCATTCAGAAAAAAGACTTTGTGAACATTATGATCTTTCAGGCAGCATATCCTAATAGTTAATTGCCACTAGTATTACTAAGAGGTTTTGAGCCTCATTTGCTGCAATATCTGCCTTCTCTAACATTGCCTCCTTTCAAATTTCTTCACTTCCACACAGTTTAAGTTCTGAACTATATTTTTTCATTTACTTCTGCATTCATATTTCATTGACCATTAAGACTTGACTCATGACTTTGAAAAAAAGAGATTCTAAATAATTTTAGTCAATTTTTCCTGGTCTATTAGGCAGAGATAACTCTTCCAGAAAAAAAACCAAGGGAATAGCAAGCAATTTTTAAAAGCCTGATTTATAATGTAAGCTTTCTCTTTCTTACAGATGACATATGAAAAAAAGATTAGAAGAATTCTAAATGCCTGTCTTTGTCAAGCTGCTTTAGGACTCACAATTTCAATATTTACAGCTTGCACTCTGAACTGTTCAACAATGCTTGGTGAAGTACCAGATGTGGATCAAGTCTCAAAGGACAATCAAGGCTATTTAAAAACAATTTGGTATGTGGATGCAAAAGTCCCACCTTAATTTTAGCAGACAAAATTAAAAGTACTTCTAATTTTTTCTAGCTAAGGTGTTCTGCTTCTTTCAGTGCAGCAGGGGGAGGAGGGCTTACTGGCTGCTACAGATTATTTGTATAATAAAGTCATATTAAGCATTAATTTAGTTTTTTAAAAACCTATTCTAATATTCTTCATGCATTTATAATTCAATATTGTTTAGCATTTGTGCATAACATTCAGAGATATCTCTCTCAAATGCCTGTATAGGTAGCTAACAACCTTAGGGAGGGAGTAAAACAGGTTTGCATATTTGACAGTGTTGTTTGCTTTGCTATAATGCCATTTCTAGAATAAAAGCAACTAAGAAAGTAAAGGAACACCATGCAATAGATTACATAGTGATAGCTTCAAAGGCAATTTGGAGCCTCTCACTTTCTGTGTTCCTTAGAATGAGGACAACAGCCAAAAAAGTTTTCAAACAGGAAAAGGCTGCACACTGCAGCTGAAGTATTTCATGATGACAGGTAAAGGCAAAGCTGACAGGTAAAGGCAAAGCTCTTCAATGGATTTCACATAAATTCTGAAATGATTTGAAAACTACCTTTTGGTGGGGGGAGAAGGAAATCATGATTTTTTAAACAAGTAAATGCTCTCTAGCTGTGCTTTTGGCGGATGTTTTCCCTGTATCATTCCACACAAACTTGGGCAGTAAACTTCCATAAAAACATTTCATTGCAATTCAGGTAGGGTACATTCATCACCAGATAATGTAATCAGAAATATATAATGTGAAAATTTAACTAAATATCCATCACCTGTGATTTTCTCAGCAATTTAGAATCTAACTACTCATAGCTTAAACTGAACAAATCTTTTATAATCGTTGTTATACAGCCTGCTGGTATATAAATGATAAACTAAAAGCCTTACATAACCTTACTTTTTAACAGAAATTAGAAACAAAATTCGGTGTGATAGCTCTGACAATCCCAATGATATAGCAATATTCAATTTAAAAAATCCGTTTAATAGTTTAAAGAGTGCCGAATACTCTCTACTGTAGCTGTAGCAGTATTTTACCCTTCCCAAGTGTTCATATCTTGAATTACTTTTCACAGTGGTTTGTCTTGTTTTCTCTCCCCCTCTGCTATTTCTTTTTATAAATCAGTTTTACAGAGTGGAAAGAAATCTGAGCATATTCATTCCACTTATATTGTTTTCTTTAATGGAATGTCAACAACTCTCGTAGTTCTGAAGAGCTCCATTGTACTGTTGAAGCCAACAGTGGGTTTTAAAAGCTGTTATTACAACAGCCATTCATGATGACAGATAGAACTGTATGCACCTAAATAGATTCAGAACTTCTGACTACCTCACCAGTGTTGATGCTATCTTGTGAAAAATGGTACAGATTCCCACAGTAGGGAAAATCATAATTGTACTTACACTGGGCTTCCTGTAGGAAAATAAAAAACCACCTTGTCTTCTCTATGTATACTTTTGCCATCTCTACTGGTAGAAGTCTCTTACTCCTTTTTTGGAACTCCATTTGCATATTCATTTTCTCCCATACACCCCAAATCTTTAAGGGTGTGTTGCAGTCTTCCCAGGCTCCCATTGTACATTAGAAAGAAATGTATGTTTGTCTTAAACAAATGCTCTATCCACAGATATTCTCTGCCTTGGTTTGAATTCACAGCTACTCCTCCCCTGCACCCAGCAAAATTGTCATCTTATTTAGGAAAAAGAGCTGGTATATCACTATAGGCATTAAAAGTCTGCCTCTTATCTCATAGAAGAACTTCCTAAAAATATAGCAGGTTTTCAAAATTATCTTTCTCTTGTTAAAAGTGTAGTTTTCTTCCAGGGCAGAAAGTCCCATATATTTTTCAAAGACGTGTTGCTCAAAATTTTGTAAAGGTCAAATACAGCTAAGCCCTTTTAAAACTATGTTTGTTTTTCTCCTCACAAAACAAACAAACACAAAAGCAACCTGTGTGTTACTCTCCCCTCCCCTCCCCTCCTGTTCTCTCCCTTCTCCTCCCCTCTCCTCCCCTCCCTTTTCCTCTCCTCAGATTTTGGAGAATGAAAAGAGGAGGTTTGGGGTTTTTTTATATGAGAAGGTTTTTTGTTGCCTTGGAGTCAGCAAACTCCATTCAAATTTAGTGAATAGGTGTATGTGTTTAATTAAAATACTTGAATATTTATAATTAAAAGTACAAGAAGTAAAACTGGCTTTAAAAGAGTTATGAGACTATGGTTTTAGTTTGAATAGTTAAAAAAATCATCAAATGTCTCTTAGCTGTAGATAAGTACACTTTTCAACCTCTTTCAAATTTTTAACATCATAACCCACCAATGCAGTGCAAATGATTTTTTTCTTTTCTCAAAATCCTTTACAGAGTCCAGGCTTAGCACTGGTCTAGCTTTTCTTTTAATTGAAATTGCAGAAAACAAATTTTTTCCATCCTACTAGCTGATAATGCTGAAAGGCCTCTAACAAAATAAACAACCATTTCCTACACATATGGAAGATACAATCCATATCCTATAAACTTCACAGTAGTTCACTTAATTTAACTAGATGTTATCAACTGCCATGAACAAACAAGAATTAAGACCACCTCCAATTCAGATTTTGAATCAGAATTGCATTTGTTACTCTACTCATTTTATTTACTCTTCCATAACGTACATGAGCAGGAACTATAAGGACCTTCCACACATGTAGTTATTCATTCTGCAACAATTTACTTATTAAAAAACTCTCCTTTCTGCACACAAAATCCTTTTAAAATACCAAAAGTAAATTCATCATTTTTCTGTTGACTCTGTATAGTATTTTTAATCAAGTTAATGCAAGTTTTCTGCCCTTTGATACTCTGAAGCACTCAGTTTAATAAGGAATCCAGATCAGCTGTCATGTTTTCTTAGAGGAGTGACTTTGCCATACATTCAAAAATTAAAAGAAAACTTTCAAGCTATGAAAGTCTTTTAATTTGGCTTGTAAGAGCCAACCCCCCCATAATTTATATTGTTTGGGCTAGTTTTATTTTTTAATTAACATTTGTAAGAACTGCTGTTTTCAAAGGAAAGATCATAAAAAAATAACGACAGCTGTCATGGGCCATATGGAACTATTAAGTAATAACAGGACCCTGAACTTGTATCTATAATATTTTATTCCAATGTATATATACTATAGCCTAAAGTAAGACATCTTCAGTGCTTTATGCTTTCTGCCCACCCCCTAGAAGGCACTTCCACCTGTATATCTTTCTGAGTGGAGTTTATAAATCCTTGTTCTCTCAGCTTTATGTGCATATCAAAATTACTATGACAGATCACAAAGATGTTTTTGAACCACATAGACAAGAAGACACCTAGAGCAGAACAGTACAGACATTAGCTTTTGAAAATATGTGATGTAATCTGCCAACCTGCATTTATAATATATTAGAATAAGACATTACAGAACATATGCAAAAGCATTTTGAAATGTCCTTGATTTTTCAAAAGCCAGACTAGATCTTTCAAGCATTTTTCCTCAGTCTTTTGAGCCTCTCTTAGTAAGAGAAACAGCTGCATAGGACTATTTTCTATTAAGTGTATGGGTTTTTATTTGTGCAAAAGAATAGGAAAAAAATAAATGCTTTTCCTGTTGTGACCACATAATCTCCAGTAAATGTCACATTATCCACATGTTCCATCTTTTCTTCCTAAATCTCTGCCCTCCCATTCATCCTAATAAATTGTCACTGCTCCAATGTAAGCAAAAAGTCTAGATAGTGCTAGCTGTATGAAAATAGTTCACCTAGCCTTAATTTTTCTTTTTTCCTGGTGGTGTCAGAGTAGCTCCTCAGAAAACTGAATTTACTCATAAAAATCTAGATATTAAATTAAAAAAATAAAAAAGCAAATGCAACCCACACAAAGGAATGAGCCTATTTCTATTTAAATGAGCTTATCTCAATGCATTTTTTGCCCTTTGCCTAGTTATTCATGAGTGGTTTTTTTGATTTCAGAATGCTAGCTCAAAAATTCCGAAAAAACTAATGGAATTGTTTGGAAGGAACAAAACACCTGAAAATTCAAAACAGGATTTCAGCAATGCTCTGCCACTGCATGGAGGCTGTGGCCAGGTGGGAAGATGCTCGCTTTGGCCCTGCAGGAGCAGCGGTCCCCACTGCCTCCTTCTCAGGGGGTTATTTCTGTGCTGCCTTTCTTCCCAAGCCTTGGCCCATGCGCTGCCCCTTGCTGAGTTTTGCCCAGGGCAGGATGGGCGGTTTGCTGGAGGGCAGGAACAACCAGAGCAGTGTTTGTGGGGAGGCAGGGTGGCCCCTCAAAGGTACCTCCTATCTGAGATGTGACACCAAGACGCAAAGTGCGTCGCTGGTTTGTGCTTCCACGGGGCAGGCTGGGCAAAAAGGCTTTGAGAGTGGATGGTTTAGGCCACCGAAATCACAAACTGAGAAGCAATTACCAACTCCAAAATACAAAGATAGAAGCCTTTCAGTAAAAATGCATAGAGTCAGAGGGAGTGGCATGTTAGGACATGTCCAGCATGGGATGCCATAAGGCAGCTGGTGTTTGGGCTCTAGTGCCAAGGTCAAAGTTGTGGAGGAACCAGATGTTCACAGCAAGTTGCACTTCTCTCTTGGATGTGCACGGAAGAGACAAGGTTTCCTGGCAGAGTTATATAACAAGAAAAAAACCAAACATCTCTCTCCTCAGGTTCTTTACCCACCTGGGCATTAAAGACTATTGATAGCAACATTAAAAATGCCCTGTTAGAAGATGTGAGTAAGCACTGAACAGAAATAGGAGCTTAAAATAAACCATCCCTACACTGAAGCATCATAACCCACCTACTTTCTAATAAAACATTTATTCTGTTTACTGCAGCTCTCAAACCAAAACCTTTGTTTTCAAAGGGGAATGATTTTTCTTTATGTTTAGTTTGCGTTGAATTGCGAATAGCGAAGTATAAAAGGAAAGCTTCCAGTTGTCTTGTAGCCACAATCATCACTTTCAAAGAAAGCACAGAATGATAAAGGGAAACTCTGTGTTAAATGTGAAGCACAATTTATTCTAACTGCCAAAATTAATCAAAACAGCAATATTTTAATAAAAAACCCTATACTTATTTTGCACACTGCAGCTAGCTTAAAGAAACACATGCTGTGATTCCATCTTAGGAAAACTGAAATACCATGAAAAATAATAACAGTAATGTTGCTTTAGACATGACAAGGTAGAAGCAATATATTTTATTAGACCAACTGGTATATTAAGCCCCTGAGATCTAAAGACAGCCTTGTACACCCAAAAGCTTGTGCTTTTTGTTTTCCCAGCTGTACATCTCAGTTTAAAAAACAAATAATATTTCTACCACAGATTTGTACTTGTCTGTTTTGAAAAGCTGACATGAATTGTTGTGCTTGTTTTATAACAAGAAAATATTATGTAAAGCCAGCTTACCATTTCCAAAGGTTATAACCATAACAACCACGGAATCTTAAAGTAGGATTCATGTGATTTAGATGCCTGCATTGTAAATCTACATTTGAGTTTGTCAGCTAAAGCCCTTGGATAGTCAAGAGATGGAAGTGGAATTCTGTAAAACTCAACTCATCTGATATTCAATGCACTGGCATAAAGAGGGTATCAGTTATGACACGGAATTGGCAGGAAGAGCAGCCAGTTCATATTCCAGTGTGTGCAAACATTAAACTTAGGTGAGAGGGGTCTTACCTCTAGAAAGTAAAAGCACACAACAGATCATGTACTTACCATAAATAAGCCTTTCACAACTCGAGTAAAATTATGCTGTGGGACTAGTGGGCTCCATAAAGGGCTTATTAAGGACTGGGAATGTTTCCTGTCATATCGTGTGTCTGGAGAAATATAATCCTCTTGTTTAATATGGGGGGAATGCAGTGAGGTGAAACAGAGTGATTTAGAAAGGGAGAAAACTCACAGGAAACTTTCTGCTCTAGCCCTTCCGTCTTCACTTTGTTTAAAGAATGTGGAGGAAATTCACTGATTTATATCACTCCTCAGTCATATTTCTATGAAGTTATATCTAATATTTTTAAATTAATCCAGTTCTGGATGTGAATATAATACTCCAAAGCAAAAGGAACAACTGCATTAAAGAAATGGAAAAATGCCATTGCTGGTTCCAATTTCTTTTTCATATTGAAACAATTATTGTGTGTTATCACGTTCTCACAGAAAAAAAAGGAGCTGGTAAAATTGTTTTCGTATATTAAGCTCTCACATAGATAAGCAAAGCATCAGAAGTTAATTTATTATACAATTTTGATTTAGTAATTTCTATTTCTTTAACATATCTTTAATTTTTAAACTGTTCAGATAAAGTACCCTAGAATCCAGTTAGTTCTCTTGACTGCTTAATTTTTGCCGTGTAGTTTTTCCAGTAAGTCGGTAGGTGTTCTATGTGAATTTATTCCACTAAAAACTGAAACAAACTGTTTACCAAAGTAAGTAAACAGGGAAGAACTATAGCTTTAGGCAGATTCAAAATTAACATCTGTACTTTAGAGTAATGTAGAATAGATGTGCATGTTTTCCCTTTTTATTATGGTAGAAAAAGCAAAATTTCACCCATTGTTCATCCTGTTTTGGAGGGTCACTATGCAGCTACCATGCATTTTGCCTGTTACTAAAGCATGAAGAAAGAATATTTAAATTATCTTTACAAAATTATTTCATTCATTAATTGAAATAAATCGCATGAAAGAATAACCAATAAACATCAAGGTGATTTGCAGAGCTGGAATTTTAAAAAAATCTATTTCAATTTTAAAAATTAACATCAGTTCTGATCTTTCATAACCAGAAAGTCAAAAGATGAAATATTGACTCTTTAAGTCAATAGGCAAATGGACATTGATCTCAAAGAAACTAAGATTTCAGTCTTGATTCACACTTGTAACAGAATTCCAAGTAAAACTTGTTTCTTCAATTTGATATGCACTGTTTTTCTATTGTTTGCAAGCTATGATATTTTGGGTGATTAATTAATGAGACAGCAGCATGAAAAAAAGCCTTTTTTTTTTCTCTTCTGGGGTGGTGAAGGGGAGATGACAATATTTCTGAGCATGTCAATACTCTTTAAGAGAAGTTAATCTTTTAATATAGTGGAATATATATTAGATACCTTCTAAATCATTTTGAGGCTACTATTCTGTTAACACTGTACCCATGCAATATTGCCTCAGTTAAAATGAGGTGCCTTTCCTTTTGTTCTGTAAACAAAAATCTGCTTCTATAACCAATTACAACGATTTCAGATACACGTATTGTCTGGAATTTCCCTCTGAACAAATGTATTATCAATATCATTTGACTTAGTATCTCTGAGTTTAGAACTTGCCTAAGCCAATTGAAAGACATTGAAAGCATTGAAAAAATGCTCTCCATTTCAAAGGTAATATTCAGTTAGTCTAATTGTGTATAGACTCTTTTGAATAATGTGTACAGATTGCTTTTAGGATGGTGGCAACACAAGGTCCATATGCTATTGTACATTTTTTACTCTGGTTTATTAAAGTACCATCCTGGAAGTCTCTACTGTACATATAAATTATCTACAGCTTTAAAGGAAAAGCTTTGGAAATGACAAATGTTCGGTTAGGACAGTATTGGAGGGTTTAACATACTCTAGGGGAACGTAAAAGTAAAATGAAGTCTTCTGATTCCACAGCAATAACGTGAAACATTAACATTCAATGTAATTTATCTAGTTTTTAAAAGGTTGCTTAACAAGCATCTAGGGTGCCTTAACAACAGATTTATTTAATTTTTGTAAGATATTATTGTGCTACGGGTTTATATGTCTTTTATGTCTTTAGTAGTCACTAACACATTTTTGTGATAAACATTTTTGTCTACAACTTTCTCTCTGTAGAATGGAGTTTATCTTAACAACTTCACTAAACTGAAACAATGGGAAGCAGCACCATGTTAACAACATCCACTCACATTGTTTTTATTTCAATATTCTCATATGACTCATGAAGAAAGGGAAATTGACTCACACAAACAAACTTCCATAACTTTGGAAATATCATTTCCCTATTTTTTTCCCCCTTCACCTGATGTAAAAAACCAAATTTGTTTGGAGTTATTTGCCTTAGTCTTTAACCTTACACACAAATACACAACTGAAAAAAAACCCCAACATCTTCAGGAAAAAAAAAAGTATAAGTTTAAAAAGACGTCGAGTTTATAATAATAACACTATGGTTAGAAATGAGCAAAATTGCTGTAAATTTAATAGCAGTATGCACAGTAATGCACTGCACTTCTTGCATAATATCTAATTTATTAATTTAAGTGGAATTCTTCATTTTGATTATGCTAAGATTTCTTCTATTTCTTACCAATTGTTAAAACACACCCCTAACTTTTACTGGCACTATATTGTCCACAGGGAGTACAGGACTCCAACAGAAGTCATGACTGCATCATCAACTATCAGTGGCCATGTCCTGGAGGGCTTTTCATAAATAACAGAAAAAGAGCAGTATGCTGTACATGAAGTAGGACATTGCCCAGAATGATGAGCATGTAAACATATCGCCCAAAGGGAACAAGTTATTCATCAGGTCTTATTTTAGGGAGAGAAAATTTTCCTTCTAAAGCCCATAGAGTCTGTTTTATTAAACAAGTTTTGACCACCCAGCCCTGTCTACTTCTTTGAATTACTGTGTAGAGGATCTTCTCTCTACTGTGACTATGAGGGGAATAATCTCTAATAATTAAAACTGGTCTTTGTGAGCACCCCAATTCAGCATATCACAAAGGAAGAAATGCCAGAAGCTCACCAGCAGCAAGGTTGAACATGAATCTGGAATTTTGTCTCTCTCTAACTTTTGCATTTCTTCTTTGGCTCAATTGCTGAAGCTGTTTTTTTAATTCATCATTTCAATTTATAACAGAAAGTACATGACATCATCTGCACTTCCTTTGAAGTAAAATACATAAAGCTTTGCTCATTGCTGTCTTCATATAAGGCTGGTTTTGAATAACCCTCTAAACCCATTTACAATAAATATGCTAAATGAACATTTATAGAGAATGTTTTAATCAAACATGTTTTTATTATTATTACTCAAATGCACACAGGAAATTAATTCAGACCCTTGTTTTCAGGCATACTAAAATGATTGCACTATAAAAGAAGATCACTCATTTCAAATTAAAAAACAAAATTCATCCCACTCTTCAGCCATAAATTTATTAAACCTACAGGATTTTTGCATTTTAAAATGCTAGTTTGGTATTTTGAACATGCTGCTTTCATAATGAGTCTATTGTTTGCTTTATATTTTATTAGTCTTTGCACATAATCATGGTAAATAGAACTTCTATCTGAGTATGCTCTGGAATTGAATTAAATTAATGATGAACAAAAGGAATGAACGCCAGCTCTGATAATTATTAGGATCAGCTGAATCAAGGAGTCGTTGGGTGCATTCAATATGGGTTTATCCCTGTCATTAACTTCAGAAACCAAGCAGAGTTTGTGCTAAAGCTCTAAATGCCAGGAAAACAACCCTCTTTGTTCTTTAATACTTTTCTCACTTAGAACCTGCTAAAAATAAAGAGGTACATACTTATGGCAGTACCTTTCTGCATTCCAACATACTGAATGAGAAAGAGTAGCACATCTGGAAAAAACTGAAGCCAACTTATTTTGGGGAAAAAATGATGAACATTTTGTCTTACACAGTTAGAATGCAGTCCACTTAAAGCAGGCTATAACCTTCAAAGTGTGTTTGTGTGTGTGTGTGTGTGTGTGTGTGTATGTGCATGTGTCCCTTTCAGGTTTGGTTGGTTTATTTGTTTTTTATTCACAATATATAGTGGATATAAAGCTGTGTATAAAAGACACACACATCATGAGCTGTAAGGCTAGGTATATAATTTAATCATAATTATTTCTTCATACTAGTTATTTTTAGTGATCTTTTCAGCTCTAAAAATGCATACGTATGTGTAGTTATTTAAGATTTCCCACTATGCTAATGAAGACTAAATCTGTCAGAAAACAAAAGAGAAAAGCTTATTCAACATATCCCAAAATGTAAGCAACACTAAGAGTTGACTACTGCATAACTGAAAGAGAAAAATTGCATTCATTTTTTTTGCCTATAAAAAACAAAAGATAAAAAAGTCATGGGTTGAAGATGGAAAAGAGGTAACTGACATATTCCAAATTATTCCAGAAATTTGTTAAATCAAGCGGCCTGAATTTAAATAATAATAATAATAAAAAAATATTCTGTCAGTTTATTATTCCTATAGTTTGATTGTAAACATGGTGAAATCTGTAAATCTAAAATGGTGCTCATTCCAGCAGGAGTTGTTTTCAAGGGAACTTCTAGGGGTCTAATCATTGAATAAAGAAAACAAAGGGTATCTCTGAGGAAAGGCTCCAGGACTAAGAACCTACAGACCAACTCTGATTCCACCTGCAAGGTATCAGGTCTTCTTACTTTTGACAGAACGGAAAAAGTATTTTAACATTTAAAACTAAAACAGTCATGGAGGAATTGAATAAGTAATGTTCCAACTGCAAGGCTGATGGAGTCTGTTTGCTTTATGATGTTCATGATGGATAACTATATGTTATTGCAGTAGGAAGACAAATATTCTCTCTCAGACACAGGCTGGACTTCATCTGACCTGAAAGAAACCCTTCAAAAATTGAAAGAGTTTGCAAATGCCTTGGTACTATAAGTAAAAAAAGAATATTATTAAACCTAAATCACTGAAGGAAAATATTTTTGACCCATGTTGTGCACTATGACTAAATTAACACAATACTTTTCTAATAGAATTCTTTCACAATACTAAACATATTCTTAATTAAGTATGTCAGAGAGAGCAGGTATGTCTTAATTAAAATTTCACATATAAAAGAAAACTTGCTAATCTGAAGTATGAAAGTCAACAAATGACTTTGTACATTGCAGGACATTTTAGAACATTTAATTGCATAACCACAAACTAAAAAAAATAGCAATTATGCTTTATATGTGAATATTTTTGTTAGTTACAAGCTAGAAAAATTAGTGTATAGTCTTTGTTTTGCAAAATGGGTAATTTCTAAATCCAATCTCAGAACAATAAGGAAATTGATTCAAATCACTTAGACAACAACATATTTTCAGTGTGAGATACAGATCTTCAAAAAATATGTAGAAGTTTCCATTAAGATCAAAGAAAAAAAGCAACTGAACCCAAAACAAAGCACCAAAACCAACAACAAGAAATGAGCCATGAAATAGTTGTTACTATAAAGGTGTACCCAAGGTGGCATTGAGTGCTTATAATTTAAGCTAAGGAAGGGCAATATTTTTCTTATATTTAAAAGGAAGGAAAATTTTTCTGTGGCTTAGGGATTTTCAACATATTTACATGAGATAGATACCTCCTATTAAGTGAGTTTGGTCTTTGTTTCCAAATATGTGAATTCCCATCTTACTTTTCAACTTTAACTGTAAATCAGAATATAAGCCATTCCATATTTCACTTTGAGGCACACAGGTATTTAAGATGTAAAGCACTGAGGTTATCATAACAAGAATATACAACACCACTATTGAAAAGAACATGTGTTCATAATTATATCCATATTTAATAGTCTGTAAGAGCAGCAGGTTTCCCTATAGGAAGCAGCAAGTCTGCCAAAATGCATTGTGTGGGAAAAAGAAGGGAATCCCTAAGTGGGTGACTGACCACAGTTGCCTGGAAAGAAGAAGTGGTGAGGAACAGGCGTAACAAAAATGAGTAAGACTATGAGTACATCTATCTGCTTGTTCTGTTTATTCACAGAGTATTATAAAGATAATATGAAAAGTCACAGTATTACCAAAGGAGTTTACTAATTTGGAGGCTGTCCTTAAATCTGCTGGATAGTTCCCTCCCTATGCATTCATTCATTTTTAGCACATCAAAATCAGTCAAGTCCCTTTCTGTCTCTGTCTAGTTAAACATTAAATACTGAACTCCTACCTACACTACAAGTGATGAATTGCATTTTTTTTAAACTATTCCTACAAATAGTAACATGAATCTGGTTCCAGTGGTTTTTTTCTTTCTCTTTTCTGCCAGTCTGAGCCTGTTGAAATACTGCTGTGCTGTGGAACACCAACCTCAGGGACAGAAGGGACCACCTAAAGATGCAGTGAATATGTGCTCTTCAAATCCAGGTATCAAATATTGCAAAAGATAATTGACAACCTCCTTCTGGAATAAATCACACACTTGAAGAATCCGTCTCTGCTTTCTTTATACCAGAGTCAATCAGAGTATATGAATGTTCATTGTGAGGTTAATCACTCGACAGTAATTGCCTGTCTGTACTGACCACATAAATCAATGCTATACAACAACAAAGAAATGCTGGTTATTGAGCTTAAATAAATATGATTGATTACTTGAAATCTCCCAAAACAACATAAACAATACGATTTCCAGTCTTACCTAACAGGGGAAAATTGCATTCCATAATTCACTATAATTTCTGTTAATGTGGATACATTGAACCAGAATACAAAGTTTTCACCATTAAAACAAACGGTTGCAACTGAACCTAATACTTAACATAAGTGTGTTAGTAGTTGCTGGTCTGCTTTAGCTTTAGCTTTATATATCAGATACAAAAAAAGGATCAAGAACAACCCAGATAATTATTTTGAAGATTTGTTTCTTGGTTTACTAGACATTTTGAAAGTGCAAGTACTTACACAAACAAGCCTCTTTGTCAACCATATGGATCTAATTCATCTCTTAATTTGCCAGGAAAATCCTCATTCTGTTTTCTTTTAGGAAATATACCGTGACACAACACAGCATTGCATAGATCACGACATACTCCTGCCTTCCATTGTAATCCTATAATTGTAAAAGCTCTTTTTCTACCTTACCTGTATGTTCAGCTATATGTTTTACATAACTGTAAAATGGAGGTTAGAGGTCTGGTGAGGAACTGAAAATTCAATGGACCATTCTTCACACTGTTCTGCTGCTGTGGACGTTAGTATTACAGTATGTATTTTGTTTTCCTTGATAATGGATTTTAAATATTGATACGGTAGTTTTAAAGGCAGGTTATATTAAATGCATCTTATGCAATTGCTGTTTGCTGAATTATAGTGTTTATTTGTGCTACATAATTACTGTGTGGAACTTGATACTTCAAAATGTTTTTGAAGTGAAGACTAAATGGATTAAAAAAAATAATCAGACCAATGTAAAATAGATTAACTGATAATGACAGCATGTGATGATTGAGATCAGGAAGTTCTTGAACTATAAATTAGAGAAAGTGGAAGGTTAAATAACAGAGGAAGAATGCTCTTGTCCCTCATCATGCACTGCTCAAGAACCTGTCACACACTTGCAATGGTCTCACTGGGATTGGGCTACGGCTCTTGGGTTGTGGCTACAGCTGTTCGCATGTCCAAAGACAATTAGACCTTGTACCATGGAGTTATTGCTACAGTCATTTTCATGTCCCAAGTAATTTAATCACATGTCAGAGTATGACAGTCTTGATGATTTTCTTTTTTTCTATTAGAAGCGATGCTTTCTGAATTTACCTGTTCCTTCACCACATTTTTCACTCAAAAAAAAAAAAAAAAATGAGCTGCCCAAAAGCTTTTGGAACAGAACAAAACTCTGACTTTTCAAGGTATTACAGATACCACTGTGAAGTATTCAGGACATTTTTAATGTATCAGCCATTCATATCTAGGCACACAGGAAAGTTGTGTGCAAATGGTATAATGACTCAAACTCACACAACTTGAATCACAATATTCAGAGGTTTTTTTATAAATGTAAGAGATAGAAAGAGCCTGTAATTACCTGTAACTGTTAATTCCGTAGTCCTTCTGACAACAAAGAATCCATATTTTAGCTCACAAGTGTAATTCCCAATGTCATCCTCTCTAACTTCCCGAATAACAAGAGTGTCCTTTTTAAACACAATACTTGATCTCCACGTCTTTGACTTGCATTCCTGTTTGAAGAGAATATAAAACTTCAGTGACTGAGTTCTTACACTTAAAATGGGCCACTGTGGACAATGCTGCCCAAAGCCAAGGTGGCTAGGCAAGAGCCCAGGCCAGTTATATCTTTATATAGACAAAATATCTAAAAATATAGTCTATTTAGGAATTGATTAAAAAGCATTTTATCAGCTGATTTGATATTTATGCCTCTGGCAAGAAAAGAGAGTTGATTCCTTTGGTGGATTTTTTGACATTAGTTTGCTGAGTGGCTCCTATTTAATTTCCTTATTTACTACTACACTTATGTCTGCAATCTATGACTTTTATATTACCAGCAGCTGAGGCTGCGGGGGATAATTATTTTTTCTTTTTAATTCATTTTTTTTTTTAAAAAGTGTAATTAAATAATGTAGAGAAACAAAAGAAGATAAGAATGAGGAGAAATAAGGATGCTATATATCTCTTTCTAAAAACATCTTAGAATCAAAGCTCTCCGAACCTAGAAAAGGTGTGTTTTTAATCTACAAAGATGTTTTATTACAGACACAAAATCCAAGATGAGAATAAGAAAATAGTTGACTACATTTCTCCTATCATAGACATGCCATCAATTAATTTGGTCCTTATCTTTCCAGGCCACATAATTTAACTTTTTAGATAGCATAGTCTTGTATACCATAATTAATTTTACTGCACTGCCCACAAGGAGCACCACATGCAAGAACTTGGCCCTTAAGTAATGATCTAGAAATCAGTACACAATATTGAAATAAGTTATTGATAAAAACGATGAATTATATTTGCAAACATAACCTTAAGTATACATCTAGAAAGCAAAGTTTTGGTAGTCTTTGCTGAATTTTATGCTGCAAAATTAAGCTGTTCATTCAGGTAAAGAATGCATAGATGTCTTATAAAGTTGACCAAAGGAAGCATTTGAATTTCTCTCTCCATTCATTCTTTTCTGTCATTGGTTCTGTTGTATTTTCTTAACAAAACTTTTAAAAATCCAAGGTTCGTAACACATTTGCATCAAGAAAATCTAAAGATCATAATATATTTCTGAAGCCATAAATGTCTTGCATTTCTTACCTTATACCACAGAATTTCAGGCTCTCTAAATGGAAATAAAAAATCCTCAATTTCAGGACATGAGATTTCCTTGCTTTTGCTAAGTTCAGCTTTTTCAAAATATTTCATCTTTGAATTGTAGCAGAGTCCAGTGTCATTTTCACCCACTGTCAGCGAAATGGATACTTTCATACAGTAAGTTGAGTTTCTGTAATGCAATAAAAATAGAAAGAAAAGTTTAATAAGAAAAAAAAGAATAAACACCAATGTACATGACATTGTTTTTCATTCGAAGTAAAATTTAGGAAACCAGACACTGTATTTTGTGTCTATTTTATAGCTGGTCACCATGGTTTTACTTCTTTCTCACAACTAATTACAATATTTAGAAGGCATTGATTGGCCTCTGTAACTAAGGGTTTCTCTCTCCCTTTCATCAAAATTCTTCTAACATTAGTGTCATTACTGTGTATTTGGAAACAATTTTCCCAAAAATAAGTAAACAACAAAAGCTCCATGTATTTAGCAGTGAAACTAGACACCCAAGCTGCCCACACACAGCTCCAGGGGCGGAGACACCAGTTTGTAGCACCCCAGGCAAATGGCAACATGGAATTCCAGCAACACACCAAGAGCCACAAATTCATCAGCTCTGGGCATGCCCTAAGGTAGAAGTGGCAACATTTTGCAGCCTTTAATTAAAAGGAATCTTGTGATTGATTATAGAATGAAGGATGTTTTAATCTAAGGCACTGCCAGTTTGTTGACTGTAGCCTTCAATGCCCATACTCCCAGGACCAAATGTTCTGCGTTACCCACAGGCTTCATGAGCTTGTGTTCTCTCCTGAAACTTGTTACTACATCTGGTTCTGGATGCTGATAAACGAGGCAGCCAGAGACTAGGAAACTTTGCCTTCCCACATTTCACTATGTGATTCAATCAGGCTAAAAGACAAAATTGCTTGAAATGATTTTTTTTTTTATTTGAGTTTCCAGATAGGGCGCAAATGAGTGTATAAAGTTGAATACTCCCCAGGAGCACACTGTGACGGTGGAAGATTCTCTCCTACTGTTCTGTAAATGCATTTTACCCCTGACCTGCTGACAGAGGATCCTGCAGAGAGCACTGAGGAAACATTCATCTCCTTATCACTGTTCTCAGCCTCTATGAGCCGATTGCTTATTTATAATGGACTTGAGTGTATCAGACATGGCAGAATCTCAAAGATCAATTTCTTAATATCTATTTTGTTTTTCTGTTCGATAAGAGGGGATAGAAATGCTTAAGGATAAAGAATAAGAAAACTTAATTCAAAGAACTCTATAGAGTCCAATTTTCTACTGAAAACGTAACCCTGTAAGTATCAAATTAGAGAATAGTCTTAGAAATGTAAATTCTTGAACAAAAAGACTCTTAGCTATCGATCAAATTCATGGACTTGTAAGGAAAACAAACACAAAATTATTTCCTTATAATTAAGCAGGGAGTATAATTTGTTATCATGTTCAAGAATCTGGCTGTATAATGCAAATAAAGTTGTTTAAGTTTTATGCAAATCAAAGAAAGGACCCACTGAATATTGATCACTCTTGCTGCATTTAAGCTGGTAAAGAGCTAATTCCCATTCTTACTTGTATATACAATTGAAAATCATTCACTTTTTAAAGAATACTTTTTCATTAGTGTAACTTATGTTATTTCTCCATTAAAGTGTTACTTGGAATATTTTATTTATTTGTTTATCATATGTCTTGAAATGTCATAAAAAACCACTTAATTCTGTTTTTCCAAATTGGAAAAATGATTTTTCTTTGTTCTTGGAAGAATTATCCCTTGGAAACATATTCTGAAAAATTCATCAAATCTGAGTTTTAAGAGTAAACTAACTACATGAGAGTATCCTGTTATTGGTGACAGGGAGCAGTATATAAGGGAGCTGTTTGGCTCTACAATATTTACATTTAAATATCCTCTTTAATTCCTTCCTAGGCGTTTAAGCATCATGTTTTCTTCATGTTACTGAATCTCATTATTTAAATATTTCTAGAAGGACATGGCAGGGAAAAAACCAAAAGGAGGTCACTTTGGTCTTCCCAGTCTCTGAAGAAGCAAGGTGAGCAAAATTTTTTTATAGGCATCCTTCAGTATTTGGAGCGAATCTTGCAAAAATTCTGATTTAATGTTTTGATGTACTAAAGAATTCTGTTCTGCAACAGTGACAATGTCAATTGCCAGAGATAGAATTCCGTCTGAGGCACATCCAAGTTTCCATCGCAACAGCAGATCCTTTAGCAGATGCAGTTAAGGCTTCCTGCTCCATAAGAGATGTATTTTGGAAATATTTCAGAATGTTTAAATTCATTGTTTGAAGTGGATCTTTCTAAACTGTCAGATATAAGGTACTGTAAAATTTTGGGTGGATTTTTGTCAGCTGAGTTCCCTAACAGAGTTTTCCTTCAAAAGCCCAAAGTATCGTCAAAAAACCTACAGTTCCAGATGCCCACTGGTGACACAGACTTTCTTATTTCAATTCTAAATACTAACTGTGCTGTCAGTCTGACTCATCTCATACTCTGTGTCAGAAACCAAGGCTGTTGGGATGAAACAAAACTCAAAAAGGCTGGTACAGAAGGCAGATTAACACAAACAGTATGAGTTAAGAAGACCAAGATAATGGGCTCACAGTACAGAAAGAGAGAAAGAAAATTAAATAGTACCCAGGTAGGAACGAAGAAAAAGAAGAAAGAGTGGGTGAGTTTGCTGATTACAGCTAGAGCATGGAGGATACAGTAGATGTCAAAGATGGCAAAAAAAGTAGCAGGCAGCAGAGCCCTCTAGAGCATGCACGTACTGCTCATGTGTTACAAGTAAGGAAATTTTGCATATGTCTCTGACTAGAGGGACCAGATAAGAAATAAATAAAACAAAAAACCCTACGACATGAGAATTTTAATAACAGGTGTTAGCTAAACTAACTGTGCTTTAACTCACTTATCACATGATACTTTTGGGGGATTTCTTTTGTTTATTTTTTTGCCTTTGTTTTTTCCTGACCATGATGGTAAGAAGAGGTGACAAATTATTGAATTAATTTTGCCTAATCTGACGAGTCACAAATGTTTGTAAGTATAAAATTAGCTAGAACCTTTTTGTACGTATAAGTGAAGCTTTTCATTCTCGTCTTTTATTCAATAGATTTTCAAGTGCTAAAATGATGAGATCTAAAAGTACAAAATACAAAAACAGGAAACAAAAAGCTGTTTGATGATTTTATTTAAGACAACAAATCCATTTAAATCAAATTTATCTTAAAACGAAGTTAAATTAACAGGCAACTTGTTAGAGAGAAAAGGAGAAGGAAGGAGACACAAGGGGGAAAACAGACAATAGAAGCCACAAAGATCAAGAATTAATTTTAGCTTTTGCAATGTTCACATCTACATTTAAAGGAATTGCTTAGAGAATTAAGCACTTAAAGCATGATTTCTTTATAAATACGTCTCTAAAATGAGTCAGATGCGTTTATGCTTACAAAACTCTGCTTTTTTCATCAAAAAAATTCTCTTGTAATTTTCAGTCTCCTCTTCAGCCTCACTAGAGGGATGTCAGTGGTGGATTTATACAGCTCAGTACTGTTCAGGCAGCAACCCTCATCATCCCTATTCATGACAGAAGGGAAAGTGGGACTCTTCCCGTTATTTGTCCACTCCGGTGCTTTGCCATTATACTATTTACCAGGGTAAACAAACTAGAGAGCAAACAGGAAGCCAAAAAATCTCTCTTATGTTTCTCCTCATCATACAAACTGCATTGGAAAAGTAACTTTATTTCCAACTCCTTGTGAACTGGACATTTAAAAAGAAAGTCTGAGAAAACTCTTTTCTTTGCAGTTTTATTTTCAGTTTTAATAAGCAAACTTAGCCACTGATATCCATACCCACTTCCTATAAATGGTCCACAGTTCTGGGGAAAACTTTTGTTGACTTCATTAATTAGATTTTCGACAATTTTGTCCTTTTTCAGTCCAAGTAACTTCTGTTAGAGTTATTTGGATGCCTGAAAGCTGAAGAGAAAAGCATTCATTCAAGACAGAAACAAAAACACGTTATTGATAATCTGCTCGTGCTCTTGGCCTGTAGCTCCAAAGGCTCTTTGTGAGCTTTAAAACTTTCGCACAAAAATTTTTAAAGCCTCTACATAGCAGCAGGGTTGTTTGAGGACACGCCTGAGGCCTTGGGCACATGGTGAGGGAGCAAGGGCAGGGTAGCACGGGGCAGCCAGGATGGCTCTCGTGCACTGAGGTCCCCTTGGTGGCAGGATCTGATGCCCCCAGCACGTGGCTGCCACCTCAGTGGCTTCTGGACCATTTGTTCAGGACAGCAGTTGACAGACTTTATATGCAGGATTCCCTTTTCTTGGATTTGGGTTTTGTTTGTTGTTTGGGGACTTTTTTTCCCCAAACTCTGGAATGGCTGACTCCCACACGCTCTGGCTCTGATAACTGAAATCACAGATTGCCTTTTCCACAAAGCTTCCAGAGCCAACAGAGCTACAAGTGCTGGGGCAGTGCTTCAGGCATAAGGAAAAGAGACGAAAAGTGGAGGGAGATGGACAGAAGCCGGCTGGAATTTTCCTCTGTGCCTTAGAAATTATCTCCAGCTTCCATACCCTGGGGGGCCAACCCAGTTTGGAAACTGCTTTTGACCTCAATTGAATTACATAAGCACTGATTTCTTCCCTCAAGGGTCACCTAATTATGTGCCTGATACTATGAAATAACCCAGTGCACACGAGCCTCCAGGACTATTTGAATATCAATACTCTGCAAGATACTTGTTTTAATAGGTTTGAATTAGACACACCAGAAAATATTGTTTAGTTTTAATGCCTGCTTCCATTCTTGGAAGCCAAACCTTCATATTTTATCTTTTTCTGACACAAGTGGTATGCACTGCCATCCCAAGTTTCCCCTTCACTCTAAAGCTGTCAAAAGAGAATGTCAAAATGCAAAGTTTAACTGCATTAGAATAATGCCTTCCTTGTATTAGAGAGAGCTACTGACTGATGTGAAAGGCCTTCTATTGATGTTCTGAACAATAAAAATTAAATAAAAATTAGCCTTTACAAAGGGAATTTCATTTTCTCATCCTTATAATACCCTAATGCTTCTTTTTCTTTTTTGGGTAAACTAGAATAAAAATGTGTAACAATTTATGTTATTGAATTTTTTGTATGATCTCTGTCTTTTTTAAGTCAAACATTTCTTTATGAGAACTGGAATCAATCTGATATTGATTTTCACATTTTAATAAAACAGCACTTTCTTAGTACAAAATACTTGAACAAAATTATGACAATAACCTCAATTATGAACTTGTACTGGCAATTACATGGAAGGCAAAATTGCATAAAATTAACTAATTTCCCCATCAAACATTTTCTTTAACATTAAAGCTTCGTTTCAGATACATTAAAAGAAAAAAGTCCATAATCTTACTGTACAGGAATACAAAAATATTCCTATAATGTAGCTCTGTCTGTACTCCTATAGTATATGAATATAAATTGAAATACATTTTATTTGAAGTTAAAGCTTTCTTACAGAGAAAATGTGTCTATGTGTCTATACATATCTGTCTATAAACCAGTCATATGGGTATATTGGGGATTCCAATAATTGTAAAACTAATACTAGAGCTATGTGATTCAAGCAAGTCAGTATATAAAAATTTTTAAAGCATATTAATAGTATAACTATATGTTATTGAGTATAAGAAAAGTTCAATTTTAAAAACAACTTTCTATTAAACTATTTGGTGTTGGAACTTCAGAGAATAGCACATATATATGGATTGCAAGTGAAAATGTTAGAGGTAGTTAAAAAGGATAGTAATAAATCAAAAAAAGCATTGTACTGCACAGGGCATATAGGGTGAGTAAAATATGGATTGTCACTAGTCTGAATTTAATTGTACATTTGATATTTTAGTGCTAGTTACAAATTTAGTGCCAAATTAGCTACTCATTGCAGTACATCTCAGGATTGTTAGTGAAGAAATTTTGGGCCAGTGAGTCATAAAGTGCTAAAATGGAGACGTGTCAGAATGATACTAAATGTTTTCACTGCAGCAGATCAGTGTATATTCCCAGAGGAGACAGAAGTATGAAGAGCTGTGCAGAAGTGTCCCCTTTACAGATGAAAATCCCTTTAGCTTTCAACAAACTGCAGTAGGGAGATAATACCACAGCATGAAATGCCTCTAGGTATACTATCTCCTCGTAATTCAGGAGAATTATGATGGCACTTGCTTTTTCTTGGGAACCAATGATCCTGAAGAAGAGTAATTTTTATACCCTTGCTTAGCATGATATGCCAGAATAGCAGAAATGCTTCTTTCAAAAATTACAAGTTAATAGAGTTTTATTACTCCCCCCATTTCTTTCACTTATAGAATCATAGAATCACAAAATGTTTGAGATTGGAAAGGAACTCTGGATGTCATCTGGTCCAACCCCTCTGATCAAGTCGAGCCACTTAGATCTGCTTGCCCAGGAGCGTGTTCAAACAGCTTTTGAATATCACTAACGATGGAGACTCCACAAGCTTCCTGACCAGCCTGTGCCAGAGTTCAGTCACTCTCATGGTGAAAAGTGTTTCCTTTTTTTCAAATGGAATATTCTGTGTTCCAGATTGTGCCCATTGCCTCTGGTGCTGTCACCAGGCAACACTGAAAAGAGCCTGGCTCCATCCTCTTCACCAGCATCCATCCATCAGCAAGATTCTCCTGCTCCTTCTCCAGGCTAAAGAGTCCCAGCTCCCTCAGCCTGTGTTCACAGCAGAGATGCTCCAGTTCCTTTATCATCTTCATGCCTCTTCATTGGACTCTCTCCATGTTTCTCTTGCACCAGCTAGTCCAGAACTGGACACTCTACTCCAGTGGTCTCACCACTGTTTGGTAAAGAGGAAGGGCCCCCTCCCTTGGTGTGCTGGCCTTGCTGGCAATACTTTGTCTAATGCAGCACAATCATTCACCTTTTTTGTTGCAGGCGCACATTGCTGGTTCATGTTCAACTTTTTTTTCACCAGAACCTCCAAGTCCTCTTCTTCAAAGTTGCATATAATCTTGTTCATGAAACATCTGTTTCCTTGGGTGGTTTTTCACTTGCAGGGGATGGAGGGGAACCATTAAACAAAAAACTACTTTTTCCAAGTATTACATAAATAGGACAGAAAAAAAATTTTGGTTGGTATAAGAGTGACTAGAAAAAATGTGCACTTTTTGAAGGTAGAGGTCCTGAAAATTATGTCTGCCATATGGTGCACTAGAGCCTGCTCCAGCAGCTGTGCTTCTGTGTTCAGGAACAATTCAGTGTTAGTATATCCTGATGACTCAGAAGATCAACAAATACTGGAATGTCTTTATCACCAAATCACCCCTTTTGCAAATGCAACTGGCCTTCTTTTATAGCACTAAAACTAAAAGCATTATTGAAAACATGGTGCTGCTGAATGGCTTCTCCCTTGTTCCCTCTCTTTGCTTGATGAATTCACCCAGTTCTCAGATAAAGACAGATCCTGTCATTCAGTCTCAAATGCTGTTAGTTTTCTGTTCAGCTGTCAAGCATAAAGAATATCCCATGAAGGTATCTGTCTTGTTTCTGAATTATTAGATATTTATCTGTTGCTAACTCTCCATGAGTGTGTTCTTTTCTGAATAGAAAAGTTACTCATTAACAGTAGATATGGACAGAGATATCGAAAAATTACAACATTTATTATAGATATTAGAAGACTGACATTTGCACAGGAATAAGATTCCCTTGAAAATCTCTCCATAACTCTTTCCCATATCTACTCAGTAAAAATGGGAATACATAAAAAATCATCCCATTTATTAGGTTCAAGGCTGTTTCCTAGTATACCAATGACACTTTTCCACACTCCTGAAAATTCTCGAATGGGATTTAATTGGAATTCCAAATTAAAAAATCTAAATAATTCCTAGACTTATGACTCCTACATTTGTTTAAAAAACCCAAAACAATAAACATCAAAAAGTTTAACACCCAACAGTTATATTTGTTTTCCACCTACTTTCCTAAGAAGAAACAGCAATTCAGAAATCAGTCAGTCTTCCTTAGCAGTCATAGGATTAAAAAGAAGACAGTTGTATGACATCTCACAGATGAATGTAAGAGCATTGCTGTGGGCCGACTGAGCTGGAACTCAAAAGAAAGTAGAAATTTTCTGCAGAAAAGTCAGTCTTTGGAAAAAACATAACCTGCTACTAAAGCAGAAACCTAACAATGTGCAAGAATTTTTATGAAATTTATAAGACTGAAGACATCAGAGCAAGTCTTGAATTTCCAAAGGCGGCAGGATTTGAAGGACCAAATCAATAAACAAAGGGATATAACACAATTTGGATTTGTCCTTCATTTGAAGACCATAAAGGACACAGGAAACTTATTTATTAACCATTTTTGACTATATTCATATGAGCAGCTTTACCTCAAACCAGTTTCCAAAATTGCCTCAGTGTGATCTGTAACGACGTAATAAATATTTTTATTTCACTCCAGTTTTAAGCTGTAAGATGTGATCCTGATACACTTCAGGCTGTCGCTGAAGATCAGAGTCATGGAAGCTCAGGCAATATAAACCAGTATTTGCATTATGTTCATATCCACAGTATCCCTGAAGACACACATGGGCAAGCAAGGGTTTCTGCCCACCCCGTCTACCAACTCTGCCCAGTATTGAAAGTGTTAGTTCTCAGTTCAGCCTCCAGCGCTTCTATCCAGTTTGCATGTCTGCCCTTAAACGTACTAAACCCCATCTTTATGTCCATGTAGTCAAAGGAAATAGAAAAATAATCATCTTTACAGAGAAGAAAAAAGAGCTCAGTGAGCCATTTTAGGTAAACATCATTCAAGGATCCTTGGAAATATTTTCTTGAAGAGGCTAGGACAGCCAGAGAGGCGCACTTTTTGTTGTAAGGCTTTCAAAGCATGGGTTGTGACTCCATGATAAAGAATTATTAATTCCTTTCTTCTATAGAATCCCCAGCTAAATGAATTCTTGTTTTCCTCATCTTAGAATAATGTAAAAACCTATCATCTGTGCACTTTCACTCCTCCTAATGTCACATTTCCATCTCCAGTGACCGAGCCCAAAGTATAACACGACACGTTTGAGAATTCAGCAGAGAATCAAGTTTCAAGTATATGAAATTATGGTATTATTTGTCCCATATTATTACCTACCATCAAGGTAAACAACTCTGATGTGACAAATGAAAAGGTTTCAGAGGCATCAGCTGCCCAAACAAACAGAGTGTGAGGATAAGGCACAGGCAGGTGCCAGACACTATAGCTATACATTTTCATTTCTTGATTTAGCTTTCAAGCTTGCTGCTACGTGTCATCTTCAGAAGCATGAATCACCCAGAATATCCAGACATGAAAACCCAAAGTCATGTAAACAGCAGCAATATGAATGTACAAGAGCATTTCTACACAGAAGCTTTGAATAATTTCACCTAAATCATGTGCTCTTGTAAGCTATTTTCATTTCACAAAAATGAGATTTGCTTTACACATTTTAATTCATACCTCAAACATAAAAGTTAAACTGAACAAGATTAAATACATTTCAGACAACTGAAAGTCACTTCTTTTGCACTTGGACTATGATGCAACATTCATGTGCCAGAGTCTTTATACAACACCTTTCAGCACAGATGCAGAAGGGACAGTAGCAGACATCTCTCTCTCACACATATTGTTTCTTGGTGGTGGACTCACAGAAAAGTCCACTTCATTTGTCAGAAACGCAGAATCTTCATTTGGCTTTTGAAGACTATAGCAGGACACAGCTTCCAGCTGGGCTGGTGCTGCCAGCTTAATCATCTTGCTGTTCCTTTTTACTGAGCTTCACCCACAAATTCCCCACTATCTAAATATTGGAATAGCTGTATAACAGAGTTCAGTTCCATTTATAAATACACTACAGCTCAAACCCCTGTCACCAGTTTTTATAACAGGTAGAGAATGAATGAATATATAAACTCTTTATGAGTAGAAAACTTAACCTATATTATCATTCATGTACCACATTTTCTGGTTTATATTTTTGTTTCTGCAATCTATTTCAGTCATGTTTGTTTTTTCTTCATATTGGGAAAGACCAAAGAGAATCTGTGAATTCCTGTATTGATTAAACACTTTGTCACACTTTTCATGGATGAATTAATATCCATTTGCAAGTATTTTAATATTCAGAGCAATTTGAATTAAATAGCTATTTTCTTGACATTTGTTCAGAAACATGACTTCTGCTTGCACTCTTGATGTCTTTGTTAACAGAGTCAGGTAACCAGAGAGATGAGGAGAGGCTGCAGCACACGCACCAGGTTCATCCAGCAGCTGAGTCCCCACAGGTACCCCACAGGTGGGCACACACACACACATGAGCTCACAGGGCTGCTCACACAGACAGACACCTACACAGATGCCCTGTGCTTGACAAAATAATGAACTGCAGAGCTGACCCAGCCCAGTGCCTCCCCTCCAGCTGATCAAGTTGAAGTCAGCTAGTGGAATACACACAAGCACTCAATGTGGGTGCCTCTAGCAACTGGCTTAAGCCTCTCAGCCCAGGAGCTGGCACTGGCACGTGAGATTTGCAGTCCTCACCAGCTGCTGGTCCTCAGACATCTTACCCTGCTCCCCAGCCAAAGTTCACTAGCATGCACCAACACCTGCTTAGTGTAGACAACACACCCACATGGAGAATTGAAATGCAGAAAAGATGGGACAATTATATGGCTCAGACTAGAGCACCCACCATCAGCATACGAACACTGAACAGTGTTTTATCTCATTTTCCTACTATCCCCTTGACTTATACTCTACTCCATTTCTTTCCAGTACATTTGTCTCTTTGTACCTCTGGTCCTTCCCCTAAATAAGATTCATGCATCCTCAGAACCACTTGAAAAGATCATTCAGCAATATTTTTTACATAAATAAAAAATGCTTTTCCTCCCTGCATCCCCAAGGAAGCCCCATACACTCTTCAGTCTGAAGACCTTTCCAGGAGGGAGCTTCTCCAAGTGATTGGGTGCTTTCTGCTTACAGGACATGGGGATTTCCTACCCATCTCTGCTTCTCTAACCCCTCATTGAGCCTTTGTGTTTTCCACAATCATCTTTAGGCACTAGAGTGTGACTAACTTGGCACTACATGTGTGATAGCAGACAAGGTATCAGTATATTTATTTTAAAACTGAAGACTATCAGCCAGTTCTGAAAGACCATACAGGGTGACATCCTTGAAAAGCTACTGATTTCTTCCCAGTATCCCTTGTTTTCCTAGCTGAATCTTTCCTTGTCTCTCTTTATAAATGGTCTCTTCTGATCACTTGGTTACTCTCCTAGGCAAAGATCCCATCATGTTTCTCTCTAAGACTATTTTTTTATAAAGTATTCACTGTCCTTTCTTCACTATTTAATCTAAAGACTTCCAAAGCACAGCATCTTGTGGCAAAAGTAGTCACAGTTTGTGAGTGTAATCATAACTACTTTTGAAAGCTTCATATTCTGGTAATCCTGTTTTTTAATGATTTTCTGAAACTTTCTATAATCCAAAGCAAATGCATACAAAATGTCTAATCAGTTTTTGCAACTTTTTAAAAAAAATTGAAATACAACTTCTGGTTTCTTAAACTTCAGTTTTAAAGCAGGTTTTCCGCTGAAGTTTTAATTTTCTTTTTACCTATCATTTTTACTTACCTTCTAATATATTTCAACCATGATTTTATTTACACTATGTAAGCATTATGTATATAAATAATTATATAGATAATGTATCAATATAACTTCCTTAAATCCTAAATTATCCCAAATATTCTCAAAACTTTAAATTTTTTGTGATCAAGAAAAAACCAGAAATATTTATCTCCTAAGCTAACCTATTTTGGAGCTACTACAAAAAAAAAACAAAAACAAAAACAAAAAACCAAAAAAAAACCAACCAAACAAACAAAACAAAACAAAACAAAAAGCCAAAAAACCCCATATAAAATACTATCAAAAATGGCAGATAAATTTTCAAGATAGCAGAATTATAAATGTCACCAAATAAAACTGTACTGTGAGGAGAGACTGAAAGCACACAAAAATCAGAAAAATCTGTTTCTTTCTGAGCCACTTAGGAGTTGTTTCTTTTTTAACAGAGCTTGTTATGGGAAATCTTCCATTGTAATTATGGATGAGCAACAGCTACTCCATAATACTGATGCTGTCTGCATAATTTTTCCCTTTCTTCATTTTTTTTTTTTTTTGAGAAGAATAACTAATAAATATTTCAATTTCCAGTTTCTGAAATATGAAGAGCAACAGTGAAATGCTGAGGTATTTAAAAGCACAAATTGTAGTACACCAAAGAAAATATCCAAGGAAAGTGTTTTTTTTTTTGAACTGTGCAAGATACTGATGCAACACGAATATTTTAAGGAACATAACTTTGAAGCCCTCATATTCTGCTTCCTTCATCTGCTGGTTGAAATCTATGAGAGACTCTTGATACTGTTAACAAGAATAGCAGAAGCACCACAGTCTTCAATCTACAGATTTTCCATTTTACGTGTTACAATTCCCTACTCTTTGGTATTAGTGACAAGAATATGGTTATTGTTATTATAAAATGTGTTGACAACAACATATTTGGTCCTTAAGAATTTAATTGCACCTTCTTTAAGGATTCACATTAAGTTACCAACTTTTCTGTTATTTTATTAAATCATTTTCTAAATAGAAAATTTTTGAACCTGTCACAAAATACCAATGACTGTAGTACACTTATCAAATGTATATATGTATATTGAAATGTAAATTGCCTCAGAAATCAAAGCTATGTTTTCAAAAGTGAAACAATAAATAGAAGTTTTCTACATTTTATGTATGCTTGAATCAGGAAATTAATTAGCTCATTTCTCCTAAAGTCAAAATCTGAAACATGTGAGTTTTATGTGGAAGGCCAGAACTCAAAAATATGTTCACATATATTGCAGCATAAAGGTAAGCATCAATTTTAATGTATGGTAGCTCTTATAAACATCAGGGTTACCCCAGGAGCCCTTTAGCACGACAACAACCCAGTCTATTATTCTGCAAATAAAACAGTTATAAAACCCATTGTTTTCACACAATAAAAGACACTCATAGGAAAACAGTATAGAAACAGCTTTCCTGGATTCATATGTGGTGTTTTTTAGTTTTTCTGCTATTTCACAATGCATGTTAATGATATTACTTTTTCACAGTAACACAGGGACTGCAAAACCCCATAACAAACCAAACCCAAACTTGCACCTAAAAGTACTAGTAGTACATGATTCTTATCTGTGGCATCAACATAAAGGTTCAGCAGAAATAAAATATTTGATTGTTCCTTATTCCTGCAGCTGCTCATTTCAGACTACGGAGCTAAACAAACTACTAGGATGACTTAACTCCACAAATTGTGGGGTTTGTGTGTGTTCTTCCTTCAGACCATCAGCATACATAATTTTTCAAACAAGTTGTGTGTTTGGAGGAAAAGCCACATCCCGTGATTATACTTTGTTTAGAAATAGTTGAGGCTATGTCAGTATTTCTAAGATAGTCTCAGAAAGCTCTTGATTTTTGGGGGAATGTCCTTCCCTTTTAGAGTTGTTATAAGCTATCATTTCCAGAGAAGCAAGACTGGACACATAAAAGTAAGTCTGGTTTGGGAAGATTTTACTTATTTGAGCAAACTTTCGCCATCTTTGTGCAAGCTAATACAGTTTCATATCAGGAGTTATGAATCTCCCTGCAGAGAACAGAATTGAATTTTTTTTTTGGTGGGGAAAAGCTGTGCAATGGAGTTTTGTTCCTCTATCAGCTCAGTGACAGCTCATCATCACTTTGTGACTGAAGGCTGTGCTGAACACTTGGCAGAACTGGGTTTATTCTGTTGACAAAGCAGAATTTTGCCACAATCTGCTGAAGTGCCCAGCTCGAGGAGGGATAGGCTGCCTGTTCCAGCACACAGATTCCTCCAAGACACTTCCCTGCACAGCTAGACACAAGTCTCATGTAAAAATATCTGTGGTGGTTTCAGACAGTAAGATGGTTTGTGATATTCAAAAGCAGAGGGAAGTCCCGACAGCGGCATGCAGCATATGTACATTTATGTGTAGATATTTAATGTTTTAAAACTAGGAGAATTTTTACAAATTTCTTTATACAAGCATTGTCTTATGTCATTAAAACAAGAAGTAGCAAGTCCCTGACTTAGATGATTACTATATACTTTCAGCTCTACCTTGCTGTGTATTTACATTATGACTAAGTTATTAATTAAATGATTATACTTTACTTTTCGTTGTGAACTTAACTAATTTACACGCCCATTACAGACTAGTATTTCCCAATGCTTAACATTTCAGACTATGAAAGATGGCTTCAGTACTTTCAAACATTACTCTCCATTACTAAATCTCGCTGGATGGGTTGAAATTCAGAGATGTTGCTATAAGGCATGCCATGGAGAGGCTCAGCAGCCCCTACATGCAGCATGGTATAATCTGACCCAGGAAAGAAAAAGGGAAAAAAGGANAAAAAAAAAAGAAAAAAAAAAAAAAAAAAAAAAAAAAAAAAAAAAAGAAAAAGGCAGGGGAAAAAAAGGAAAAAGGAAGCTACCTCAGGGCAGAGAAAAAGTCACATTATTTTCCTCAATGTCCCCAAGGTTACTGAGGCCCTCAGGTTAAAATATAGGCATGGAGAGATCCTGTATATCAAGTGTAGCTCAGAAGAGAAAAGAGTTGTTATATAATCCCTATATCCTCTCTCCTCACCAAAAAATCCCTGAATAAGATTGTTTTTTGTGGGGAAAGTGTCAGATCTGACTGCAGCACCACTAAAATATCATTCTTTTATCACTTGCCCTCATTTCAGTTTTAATAAGCTCTCTTGGCTCTCTTATCTTTTTATGTTCACTCCACAGCAATTAAACAGAAATGCAAATGTCATACCCATTTTTATAATTGTCTCTTATAAAACTGCAATGAAGACAGCAAATTATATATTTGTTAAATGATCTATCTTCTTTTTGTCAACAAAATCTAGCTAATATGAAGATAATATCCCTATATGTACCATATGTGTGTTTGCATGTTTTATAAACATGGGAAGATTATTGGTTGCAATTCTAGCGCAACTTCCGAGAAAACATTAGATTTTAAAAGCTCAAATCAGTTAAATCAGGCAGGAAGAGAGTTTATGAATATTCAGTTTGGATTTCAAAACAGCTGCTCTACTTGACCATTATAAAAATTACCACCTTTTTTATTCACTAAATACAAACATCCACTAAAATGATATTGAATTCAGAGAAATATCTGATGACTACTTTAATTTAGATGTGTTGTCATAGAGCCATCTTCCCTCTTTAAAGGGAAACCTCATCATAGAAGAAAAAGAGCAAGAAAATTCAGATTTATTTTTCTGTTTGTCTCTGAAACCAATCCAGCAATCCACTCAAGACAGAGTACAGCACATAAAATAATATAGTAACCATCCATCCTGAATAATGAACAACATGTTGCCACAATGACATCTGATCCTTACCACCAGTAGAAAAAATCTCACTCTCAAGAGTACAAGGGGTACACTTCGCCACTAGAAGTTTTCTGACACAGAATGCCATCCATCTTCCATCTTCTGCTCAAGTATTTGCCTGTGACCTCAACCAAAAGCAGCCAAGTGTTTTACACTCTGTAATTCATTTACCTCATCATCTGGGAAGTGTAAAAGTGTTATTTTGCAGAGGAGGAACTGAAACAGAAAGACAATACTTCCCAATACTTCCCCAGTCCTTGCAAATAATAACATGACAAAATATCACAAAAATAATTTAAATCCAGATTTAAACATTTACCCTCCAAAATCAACTCCATTTCTAAATTAACACATCACAGGATGAAAAAGCCAAAAAGAATACATGAAAGTAAAAGCTACCTTCCTACTTTCTTTTCAGCATCCTTGTGGCTGTCCCGTTTTGTCCTCCACTTGTCCAGTCTTTATACAAACTATTCATAGCCATGTGTAACAGCAGACTGGTAACATCAAGAAAATAGTAGGAGTGAAATCAAGATGCAGGTAAACTAAATAGCAGGGACTAAGATTGTGTCAAACAGCAGATAGATTAGGAGAACAGCAGGTAGATTAGGGAACACCAGGAAAAATAAAGGGCTCTATTTGGTTTATAGGGCAAGGTGTTAGCAGCAGAGGGCTGCCTGTGTGAGAAGGGACCAGGGCTAACCCAGATCAGACAGACCCTGCCTCCAAGAAATCTACCTCGGGACACAGCTGAGCTCAGCAGCCAAGCCGCCCATGTCCCTAGGAGAGCTTGTTTAAGAATGCATTTCAGAAAAAGCACAGTGCAACTGCTGTGAGAGAGGACTGAGAGAAAACTGGGAGAACAAGTGTGCAGACTCTAAGCATGGTGAAAAGGAAGGGGAAAACATTCTCTAGGTGCTGGAGCAGAGAATCCCCTGCAGACGACCATGGTGATGCAGGCTGTGTTCCTGCAGCTCATGAAGGATCACAGTGGAGCATAAATCCACCTGCAGCCCATGGAGGACCCCATGCTGGAGCAAGTGGGCAATCCATGAAGGAAGCTGCAGCCTGGGGAGATCCTGTGCAGAAGGAGGTTGTCTGTCAGGAGCTGCATTTCATGGAAGTGCATTCACTAGCATTCCATGCTAAAGCAATCTGTTCCTGAAGGACTGTATCCTGTGGGAAAGACCCATGAGGAGTAAATCTGGAAAAACCAGATCCCACAGAAGAATCCACACTGGGTGTCTTTGTGAAAGACTGTATCCCACAGAAGAATCCATACTGGGTGTCTTTGTGAAAGACTGTATCCCACAGAAGGGGACCCATGCTGGGGCAGGGTAAAAGTGTGAGGGAGTGGCAGAGATGAACTGCTATGAACTGAGAGCAACCCTCATTCCCCATCTCCCTGTGCCACACTGGGTTGGTGGAGATGAGACAGAGGACTTGAGAAAGAGGAATAACGTTCAGCCTGGGGAGAAGGAGAAGACTGGGGGAAGCTGGTCTTAGTTTTGCTTTTTTTTCCCCTCACAATCCTACACCTAGTTTTCCCCCAGTCTGTTTTTCCCATGAAGGTAGTTTGTAAATGATCTCCCTGTTTTTACTTGACCCACAACCTTTTTCATCTTATTTTTCCCCCCATTCTGCTGTGAGAGGGGAGTGTGAGAGCAGCTGGGTGGGCATATGGCAGCCAGCCAAGTTTAACGCACCATAAGGGCTAATCATTAACTTCCTAATGGCACTGAAAGTAATTTTGAATCCCAAAGGTATGACAAAAAAATTTGGTTTTAATTTTTACTGCAGTTTAATTTTCTCATGATATTTTATTAGTTATACTGTCCTCCTCAGCAATACTGTCATACATTAAAAAATGACTTTGTTTTAGATAGGCTATTATATATTGTAAGCTTGAAAATTTAGACATGAGTTGCATGATTTTCTGCAGAATTACAGAATGAACACAAAGATGACATGGTAGGCAGGAGCATTACTTGTTTAAGCATGGCTTTTGGAGACTAGACAAGAACATCACTTTGATGTACAATACCAATTTTTTTTGAATACTAAAAGGCAGAAAAAGACCATAAAATGTAGCATGACTTAAAAGCTGTCTTTGGAAAGACCAGAATAAAACTGCATTGCAAAAGAAATGGTTTGAATGAAATTTGGGGGTCATATGGGAAGGACTGTAAAAGGACTATACCTATAGCTGGGTGAAGCCAGAGCTGTTTTCTAAATTTAAAGTACTTTATTTTGTCTATTAATTTTTAAAGATGTGTTTGCTGTTTTCTCTTTATCTATTATTGACTTTTTAACTTTGTCTTCCTTTTTTTTTTAATCTAGACTGCGACAACAGCAAAAACATCTTGAATGTTACCTCAATGTCCCACATAATGCGATGAACAGACAAATAAATGCAGAATCATACAAGTTTTCAATAGTAGTTCCCAAATGCTTTCCAAAACACTGGCAGCAGTGGCTCAAAGACAATGTGTCTTGAGATAGAGGAGTAGCTGCAGGTACAGAGCCATCTCTCCAGTATGTAGTTAGAAAATGTTTTTTTTAATAGAATGCTTGGTGTTTTTCAAAATTACTTTCAGCCTTCACTTCTGTAAGTATAGTATTAATAATAATAACAACAAGAACATAAACAACTAAAAGGCACAAAAATAGTTTTAAACGATGGATCATCAAAAATAAATCACTCCAAAAGACATGGAGCAATCCTCCTTAGCCATACTTTGATGTTGTTATTCAAACACATTGCATCTCTCTGTGAAACTTCTATTTCATTTAATCTTATATTCTAATTAGCACACAGGAGTAACTGAAAAGGAGGCCAAGCAGTATTAGTGCAGAGCAGAACTAGCACAGTTACTGCTCTAAGCCCCGAGAGGCAGCAGTGTTACACTGCATGCAAACAATCTGGCCTGCTCCCTAGGGAAGGAGACTGAATGGGACACAGCATTCTGTATTTCTAAAAGGTTGAATCAAGAGTTTGGATGCTTTCATTTTCTAGCCAACTGAAGCAACTTGGATGCAGCTGCTATTTACTAAGCAGGCTGGCCTCTGTGATTATTTTAATGGGTCACAGATACTCAACAGTAAAGACATATAAATATTTGTAACAGAGCACAGACTTTTTAATATCTGTCTCTCTCTCTACACATCAGTTTAAAATCCACTCTTACAAATACCCTTATACTGAAAATTAAGAGAAATCCCCTATGTTTTTCCTGTAGTTCAAGTCTTAGAATTGCAATGTATTATTTGTATTCTAGTGGTGTAAAATTCTCCAGTCAAAATGAATGCCTCCCTATTTTAGGTGTTGTGTATAAACACTCAAAAAGAAAACACATGACTGAAGGTCTTACATAAAAGAAGAATAGACCTTTCATAAAGAGGAGGAAGAGTGTTTAGGACACAAAGTTACATGGTTTGTTTTATTCTTGTTTCAGAAAATGTACCTTTTTTTTCTAAAATTGAAAAAAAATAAGATGAGTGTGCTTAGACTGTAACTGCTGACAGGTAAATCACGGAGAAAAAGATAAACTTGGACTTCTTTAAAGAAGTTTTTGTAAGTGTTTGTATCTTGAGGAGAAGCTGAATGTAGGCAGAGAGGGCAGAAAGCCTGGCAGGAAGAGAGACCTAGAGGAAGCCCAGCTCTGAGATGAGTGATCTCTGAAGCATCACAGAAAAGTTCCTGATCTAAAGACAGTTGCAGTGAACAGGACTTTTTACACTTTACTGCATAATTTTGAAGCAGGGCTGTTTTTTTTTTTTCTTGCCTGTCTGAGGAGGAAGAAAAGGTGGAGTAAATTCTTTAGTAATCAGTCAGCTTACCACCATATGCCTTCAAAAGGGCTTAATTAGACTCCAGGTCTCCTCTGTTCACCCCACAAGTGCCGATGTTGGAAACAGGAGTATAAAGTCTCCTGAGTCACCTCGGTGCAACACTGGAAATGCCATAACTTTGGGGAGCCAGAGCTGCTCCAAGAGCAGGGTCCTTGCAGCACACACTGCCCAGAGGGGCCAGCACTGCCTCATGGAAACAAGACCCAGCACTGCTGCTGGAGGCCATTTCTGACTGCCTTTCTGAGACCTTCAATACCCCAAAGTTAAAAAAGAAAAAAAAGTAACAATTGCTACATGTGACAGCACAGAACCTCTTTCTCATGAGAAAATTTATCTGTTTATGGTAAACAGAAGATAAGGTGTTCAGAGCTCCTTTGGAACAGGCGGGAATGCCTGTGGCCAATCAGCCCCAGGGGGCGGAGGGCTGTGGCCACTCCCAGTAAGCATTCATTTTTGTATATAAAAGCTGCATTTAAATAAATAATTCCTTTTTCTCGGCAATCTCTCTCGTGTGCCTCTGTTTTAACATTGGCTCAACAGCGACAGGTGCAGGGTTAGGGAACAGGATTCTTAAGGAAACTATTCCTTTAATGCAAGGAGAAGATGGTGCTTAATATCTTAATTTCCAACAGCATTTTTTTCTGAAGAGCTGAGGACAGAAAAAGAAAACCCGTAATATTAGTTTATAAAATAAATCCATAAAGAGTTGCTGCTGAGCATAAAGATATATTTTAAGTAGATAGGAACAGGATAAGTTGCAACATAAAGTGGACACTGCTCCAGAAACAATCAGTAAAATACGTGTTTGTCTGAGTCTTTAAGTTACAATTAAGTCAGCATCTCATGAGACACATGTTAAAGAGAGATTTACACTTCCAGATAGTATATTTATGAAATGGGAAAGACAATACAGATAAGATGTGGCAAATACATCCTAAAACAGCCGACCTCTGTGGAATGCATTTTTAAATACCTTCCTCTATCACATTAGAGAAAATGCTGTGACTGTACGGTTTCTTGTTTTCAGAGAAATGAAAGAAAATAGCCTTGAGAGCAGAGAGAAAAAACCCTCACTTTGAGAATTATTGCCTTTGTCAGCAGCTGCTACTCAAATTTCTTACATATGGTGCCAAGAAAAAATATGCTTCTTCAGACATAGTACAGAGCATCGTGTAATTTTGACTGTCATATATTTACTTCTGAGAATTCTGTTCAGAAGACTACATCTACTAAAACTGAGCAGAACTTAAAGTTACTTAAAAGAGTCAAAGCTAACAGAGTAAAAACCCATATGCCAGTATAAAACCCACCCAAAAAATTAGCAGTTGTGTACACAGAAACAAAATCTCACAGGACATACTGTAATAAACAATCTCTAGGAACTGCCATCAGACACTCTTCCAAGGAAAATCAAGGATTAAAAAGAAAAATCTTTTTCAAGTAAAAAAAAAAATAATCTGCAATTAATTTGAGGAAAACTAAATATTTTCACTAATTAAAAAAAAAGAAAAAACAAAAAAACAAGACTAATTTGCCAGTAGTCCACTCAAGTACACCTTAATTACCTGTGTAAAGACCTTCACTATGATTTGCCACTGAAGGTATCCTCTCTAGGGAGGGTGGATAATTTCAGTAACCTGGGATTGGAGGAACATCAGGAACATGAAGCTCAGCTGTGGGACTACTCAGATATGAATGCAGATTATGAAACAAGAATTGAAAGTTGCAACCAAGCAGACAAGGTTCAGGAAGCACAATGGCTTCAGCTGGCTGGTCACCAGTGGTGCTCCCCAGGGCTAAGTTTTGGGTCTGGTCCTGTTTAACACCTTTATGGATGATCTGGATGCAGGAGTTGAATGTACATTATTTCTTTGCATCCAATCCTTGGCTTTTGAAAACTTAGCCTTTTGCTTTAATAAAGTTTCCGTGTTGGTAATGTCTTTTAAAATAAAATTTTCATCAAATATTCAAAATTGCCTTACAGTAATTTAGTTTATGTTATTTATGCTTCATGATTTGATTAAGCTACAAACA
This sequence comes from Orthonyx spaldingii, assembly GCA_013397795.1. NCBI lineage: Eukaryota > Metazoa > Chordata > Aves > Passeriformes > Orthonychidae > Orthonyx > Orthonyx spaldingii. Next base: position 21,130 of record VZTJ01006244.1, on the reverse strand, counting down.
TATAATGTTTTCACACGATGAAATACTAGATCTGTACATTTCTATACCAAATTTCCTGCTCTTTAACTTAATAACCAGCAATTTATACCTGTAGATAGAATGTTATCTGCTCATTCTGGCTTTAAAAGTCAGCATGTTTTTATATGACAATGTGAAATTATTAACTGGTCTGAGAATAGTAAGGATAAATGCCACAGCTAGGAGACTATTAAAAAATCATTAAAGAGATAAGACTCACATTGTCAGCAGAGAAATATTAAAAACTCACTCTGAAACCTTTCAAAATTTAATTTGATATTTTACATAAAGAAGGAAAGTGACATTTTATAAGCATAAAAATGACATTATTATCCATAGATAATTTATATAGAATATATTAAATTCAGTAAAACAATGAATAAGCTTTGGAGAGGTGAGGGACTTGAAGAAGTTTACCCAGGATGAGTTTAAAGTAAGGTTTATTTGGCCTTTCCTGAATTTTTCCATGAGTATGCATTTTTCAGTGTTACAACTACAGCAGCTGACAACTATGAATACAATTTTGCACCATGAAATCCATATTCCACTCCTAAACTGAAACCAAATCAAAAGAGTGCCTATAAAGCAAAATCCTCAATCTTTTAAAGTCTATATTGGGGATCTGATACTCTCCTTAGCAGCTTTTTGAGTGTTGCTATTATTAGATGGAGACATTTCAAAAGGAATGGTACATTAGGAACTCTGTAAGACAGTTGAAACACATTATTTTCCTATCTACTAGTGTTCCTCAATGGCTTGTGAATTCCTTCCAAGGGGAATTTGGTACATGGATAATGGTACACAGTACTTCAGCAGCACAGTCTGAATTTCACATTTTGTTTGGATATCCCTGCCCTCCTCAGGCTAGGGATTCAACTAGCTAATCCACAGGGATATTTGTGCAGGATATATGTAGCTCTTTAAGATATCACACATGGAGAGAATATGTATTTGTATTCATAAACTTTGGAAATATATTGTATCAGACTGACTAGAAAATAAGCCACAACATCACTAGCATCTGAAACATTTTTGTCCACTACACACATCTTTTTCATTTTCTTTGTTTCTTTTTCATAAATAATAAGCATTACAAAATCCTGAGGACTACATGCTGGTCCTTTCCATTGGAACAGAAGAAAGCAACAGGATCAAAGAAACCCCTGGAAGATATCCTGCGAAGGAACGGGATGTCATCAGCCTTAGAAAAGCCTTTGCTGGCTGGGCTGCAGTCTAAATTGCAGAAGTCATCGGTACATATATCAAATTTACTATATCCATCCAGTCTTGTGTTTGTGTATTGTGCTCCATCAAAACTGTTTCTTCTGTTATTATTCTTCTCTGAGCATACACTTGTGGCTGCAACTCCTATCGATTTTCCTAGCTAGGGACAGGAACCAGGCTGTACAAAGAAGTGCTCTGTTATTACTGGTGGGAAATGAAATGTTTCCTATTCCGTTTTTCATATAACCATCCACTGAAACAGCCATCCTCAACCACCCTTGCACACACCTCTCAGTGCAGGAGAGTCATATTCTGAATAATTTTTTAACTCCTCACAAGAATTTCAGTCACACAGGAGCAAAAAAGAATCCAAAATGAAAGGCTACAGGAAGTGTCCGTAGAAAGCTCAGATTCCCAGCTGAGCTGGTTTTCTTTACTGTGTGTCCCTTTGGAACTTCTGTATGGTTCTGGCTCTACATAAGATGCCTTATATAAGAAACTCAGGCCAAACGAAACCTCTTTTTTTTGACCATTTGTAACCAAATATTTAATCAGACGATCTAAAGCATTAAATCTGTATTGCCAGACACAGAACAGTGTATTATTGAAATTTGTATTGCTCTCCTGTCTAATTTACGATATGTGCTAATTGATTCTATATTTAGTACATTTTGTGGTATTTTTACATTACTAAAGTCATCTTCAAGATTCCCATACTGAGATTTCCACTTACCCATTACACTGAAGATATGGATATTGGTTTTTTTTTTTAAAGCACAGTGGGTTATTTTTGCATGAGACAAATTGCCAAATATTTACCTTTTTCTAAAGTTAATGTAAAGACCCTTTAGTAAGTCCTATTAGGAATATATATTTAGTTTTGTTAATATCATCTGGCTGTGGCTTAGTGATAGTAAATATAGTAGAACAGAATATGGCATTGAATAATTGAACAGATACACTAACAGATGCATGCTGTTTCTTTGATTTTCATAATGAGAAATTTTAATTAGTTATTCAAACACAAAGAGGCATTTGATCTCTCTGCTGCTATATAGGTAAGTAGATCATTGATAATAAGCAATGATAAAATTGTTTTTCACACACAGAGGCAATTCTACCCTATAAGGCTGCTTCCATGCTGAAATAAACATCAGATTTCCCTCATGTGATTGCTTTTAGGGAATGTATTGAATGAGAATAACTGACTGATAAACTCAGAAGCTCTTTGTGATTATATGAAATAAAATTTTCTGTAGGTTATCAAATGACTCACAAAATCATCCCTTTCACAGAGTTCCTGGTCATAACTGAAAAACAAGAAGTAGATTAGAAAATAGCCAAGCATGCTATGAAATGTGTATTGTCTATACAGCCACTACTGTCCTGATTGGCACTTGAGATGTGCATTACATGTGTATAAAAAATAATGAGTGCATTCATTGTGATGAGAAATTCACGATAAAAGATAATTAGGAGGTAAAAATCTTGATGCAGTGCCTAAGGAATAGTGTACAAATAGCACAAAACAGGATTCCAGGCTTGGGTCTCAGCTGTTTGGTAGTTTGACATGACTGAATACTACCAATTTCAGCATGAGGAAAAAATAGTATGTATGCTTGCTATTAGCCATTGTGTTTGAATAAGGTGTCCTATGGGACAAGTTCAGATTTAAACCTGTCTTTAAGGTTTACTAAGTAAGCTACGGATTTTTATTTTTTTTTTAGTGACAGAGAAGAATATTGGAGTGATTAGTATTAATAGTCAATACTTTTCATCTGGCTGATCATGACAGACCCCAGAATAGCACAGGTTCTCCACTATGCTGAGTAAAATAGCAATTAAATCTCAAATTATAATCCTATAGAGAGACTGCATGAGAAAGATAAGCCTGAAGATGGATGGATGGATGGATGGATGGATGGATGGATGGATGGATGGATGGATGGATGGACGGACAGATAAAAATCAGTATTTAAATTCATTATGATGAAAAAATTTTCCTTAAGATGTTAAGACAAATCCTGTCAAAACATTACTGCTGCTTGTGCCAGGGGAGACAGCACCTAGGCCATGCATGGCTTCCTAAGTGTGGACTCCACCATTGCTGGAAAAAAAGACTGTCATGGAATATTTCCTAAAATTCAGCCATTCATTTTCAAAAAACTCATAAAACTTCTTTTAATCTTCATTTTTTTCTAGGTTTCCCTCCAGATCAATAAATTCTTAAGCTTGTATGATGAATTAAAGACGAAATTGCTGCTATCTGATCCTAAATCATAAAAATACATGCCCCTTGCAAGTAGATATACATGTAAATGGTTGTGAAAAAATCTGAAAAACTGCAAAAGACCACTTTATAGAATTGATCTAAAAGCCTCCATTGACCATACAGGCAATGTCATTGCAAAACTAGGGAGACATCATTATTTGCATGCCTTTTAGAGCCATTTTCATGTAGTGTTATGACTGAAAAACAATTAAAATTCAGATCTCTAGAGACCCAATGGCAATGCTGTCACAATGCAATTTTAGACAATTCAATTTAGATGCAGCAGCTGCTTTTCAATGAGATTTTGATGTTTACCCAATTTTGCTGCTGGGTTAATTGAGTCATATTGAGGTCAAGTGGCTTGTCTGCAATCACCCAGATGCAGGCTCACTGAGAATTACAGCTCAGGACTATCACATCTATAAACCTCTGTTTCCCCCAATAGGGCAAAAATACAAACAGAAATAAACTAATCAATGAAACACTCTCAGTATGAAATTATGTCAGCTGCCACGGCAGCAGATTACTTGGGTGACTTGTGTTACTGAAGAATAACCATTAAGTAAAATGGAAGAAAATGCATTAACATGAAAATGCAAATAGAGGAGCAAAATACTTTAGAATTTATCTCATCTTAACAAACTGACTTATTTTAAAAATGCCAACAAGTTAAACTTGAATAATAACCCAAGCAGTAAAGCTTAAGTAAAATCTCTTCCTTTTGCCACAGGACAAAACAATTTCTTACTGAACTCATTACATCAACTGACTGCTCCTCTGTCTGAAAGCCATATCCAGAATTGTAGGCAATGTGAAAAAACCACATGCTCAAAGAATAGCTTGAGCTTCTCAAACCTATTGCTGGATTCAGCTCAGCTGAAACTATTCTGGGAAAAGGTGTCATGGAAAATGGTCCTAGTGCAGCTGCAATCTCAGCTGCAGCAATAAATAATTTAAAAAATTGGAACTTTCCAGTGGCACACATAAATAATTAAAATTAGTGTATTTTTACTCTGAATATCATATTCCTCTCACAATACCATATTTCAACATGTTCAGCAAATCCTAGTTTGGAACTTATGTATCCATGACTAAGCTGCGTGTCACAGTAGGAATTACTAGATCATAACTCTGCCTTTAGAATCCTTTGTAAACACAATCTCAAAGGCAATGTAGGGAATTCAAATGTACACCATACAGAACCAGGTGAAAAACAGAAGAGTTTTTGTATGTGACTAACAAAAATTACCACTAGTTTAGGTTTGGGTCATGTTGTTCTGAGCAGAACATATTTTAGAAGGTGTTCTCTCTCCATTTTAAAGATGGTCTCTCCCTACAGCTGGTATTTCAGCTAGTTCACCAACTTTCTTCTCTGGAGTTATTCTGAACCAGAGATACAATCTTCTGATTTCAAAATACAGTTTTAAAATTGACATTTCATCTTCATATATAATTGTTATATGGGAATTTGATAAATACCATCTTGTAGTTGTGTTGAAAATCTCTTTTTAAAACAGCAAACTGTTTACCATTTAGATTTTGGCAAAGAAAAATGATAAGAAGATAACAGATGAATGACAGTTAGAAAATAAAGCAATTCATTCTGGTCACATTAAAGTCAAAGAGGGAATATAAGGCTTAAAACTTATTAATCAGACATGAAAATTTCATTACTAAAATAAACATTTTTCTTTAATTTTTGAGTTTAGAATGTTTTATCAGTTGAAATATTAATAATCACATTTTTTAATATTTACTTGCAAGCATGAATAATAAAGAGAAGAAATTAAGAAATCATTATATTTTCATCTTTTTTCTACCTCATTTTTAGAAAAAACTTTAAGAGTTAATTCTAATGATTTTTTTTTGGGGTGGAATTGGAACTGGCAACTGAAAAACCAGGTTCAGCTATTTCCAAATTGTTGAAAAACATTTTGTGTGTAAAGAATCATCAAAATTCTGTTATTGAAATATGCTTTTAACTAATTTATCTTATTAAACATTTTCTAGAATTTTAGCAATTATAAACGTCAGAATGAGTAAAACTCTAAAATACTTCTATCATAAAAAGATGCCGTAATATCATACAAATAGGAAATATTGCATAGACCAAGACTATCACAACTGTATATAATGGGGAGAAAAACTTTCAAAAACTCTTTCTTCTCCCCATTTGCATTTCCTTTGGTTTGTATTGGTTTCAGTAAGTTATATAATTTATAACTCATTTTTCTTGAACCACTGAAATGAAAGTTGTCTAAACTAATCCTAAATTTCTTAGTGTTCCTTTGAACACAAAATTTCTCTTTTTCATGTTTTCTACTTTTAAAACACCTTCCAAAAATTTTTATGGCAAAGTACTGAATGTTCTTACTGGGAAAGACAGACCAAAGATTAGAGAAGCAAGAAGATCAGAGACGTTACAGACTTGAGATCAGAGACAGATGATTCACAAGCAGAATTATTAGCGTGTGATCATTATTTCACCAGGACGTTATGATTGTAGGACAGATAATCAAGCTTTCAAATATTATATGGCCCTGTTTCATTTTTCAAAATCTTCTGTGATTCTGTCGTGATTTTAGTTACTGACAGAGGAGAGTTTAAAACCTAGTTGTTAAATAAACATAGGAAAGAATTAAAGATACTTGCACAGGAAGATATTATCGATTGATAGGGCACTATTTGTTTCATTCTTTGACACATAGTTCAGATTTCATGACAGAGAGGAAGAAGAGGAATGGAAAGAACTGAGCCCCTTTCAGTGAAGCAAAGTCCCTAAAGAAAATATTAGGAAACTGCAGACTAAAATTACAGACAGTTGATAGAAGACCAATGATAAGCTTTCAGTTATTTTGTTTAACAAATGGGCAATCTGCAGGAATACCTTATCATTCACACCAGGTCTATTATCTAGTTCATACCATAATAATCTTACTCATATCAGGCGTATTATCTAGTTCAACAAGGATGAGTCCTGCACCTGGGAAGGAACAGCTCTGGGTACCAAATTGTGCTGGGACACACACAGCAGCTTTGGAGCAAAGGACCTGAGGGTCCTGGGGAACATCAAGTTGAACATGAACCAGCAATGTGCCCTTGCAGCAAAACAGGATATCAAACATGATATCCTCGAGTGCATGAGACAGAACATTGCCAGCAGATGGAGGTGGTGCCACACCTGGAGTGTCCAGCTCTGCCTTCCCCAGGTCAAGAGAGACAGGGACACTCTGGAAGATCCACTAAATTGGTTAAGAGACTGGAGCACCTCCACATGTAAGGAAAGGCTGAGAGAGCTGGGACTTTCTAGCCAGCAAAAGTCTCAGGGGGACCTCACTGATGTCTATAAATACCTGAAGGGATGGTGTGAAGAAGGAGCCAGGCTTTTTTGAGTGATACCTAGTCACAGCAAAAGAAACAAAGAGAGTTCTGTCCAAACATCAGGAAACACCTTTATCTATTTACTTTTTATGTCTTATGCTCTTGAGATCAAGGCTGTCATTATGAGACAAGTGTTTGGTATAACACAGCAGCTGCCACAGGAATTAGTTATCGTGGATTAGGATCTTTTTCTTGCAAACAGCTCCATGTTAGTAGTTTATAAATGTAACTGCAAGAGAAATGAAGCCTAACATTAACTGCTTGCTCTTAGAACATCATATGCACTAATTTCCATGATATATGCATTATATCTTTTTAGGGGTACTTTGGTATGGTTGAAGAAGTTCAGCTATTCTGGATGAGAGAGGATAAGATGCTATTTTATTTAATTTTTGTCCTTCTAACTCACGTGGCTGATGCCTCAAGACTTGGATGGGTGCCCTTTCTTTTGTCATCGAAATTAAGTCATTAATTCCTGTGTCAGAAGAATCCAGTTTTAACCAGAAGACACAACTGATCACAATTTTTAAAAATACAACAGGAAATGGTGTGGAAAGCTTATCATTCTGACCTTGCAAGTGAATCATGAAAATAATGTTTAAAGAGATCTATAAGTCCAGTGTTACATAGTGCATACTGTGATTTTTTAAATTGTATTATTAATATTTGAATTTAAATTTTCAACTACAAATTTTGAGCTTTTATTATGAGAAATATGATAACAGTAGGAGACAACTCCTCAAGGAGAGTAGTTGTCTTTTTTAATGCATCAGAATAGCCTAATCTTATCTTGACTTCTATGTACACATACATGTACATACAAGCACTGTATGCATATACTAAAACACCTCAGTTTTTAAGTTTGTTGACTCCAAGAACATTAGCATTTGCTTTGTCTGTATTAGTAAGATGAATAGATAATATTCATTCTGTTTGTGTGTGCTAAGCAATAAATTTTTCTGGCTGTTCATTAAATACAAACCAAAGCCAATAAACGTAATCAATGCACAAAGCCCTTGAATGTTGTCTGAACATTTCACTGCCATGAATTTTAGTGGTACTCTGACAAAAATAAAATACTTATGGACAATATGATCTTATAAGCTCCCTCTATTTATATGGTCCCTTTCTTATCTTCCAAAACTTAAATGTGTTGTGGTAGTGACACAATTAATAATCTGCAATGTTCTTGACAATCCAATCTTATGTACATACATACACAAGATTTATTAATTGATTTCACATTATTTTTGTCCCTCACACATACTCTCTCATGCAGAAGAAAGAAATAAAGTACATTTTCAGATGAAATCACCATGAATCAACCTCATTCATCCTATTCACATTTTTTGTTTCATTTCAAAAATTCGCAGGCTACCTCAGCTGCCTGTCCATTAACTTCAGTGAAGCATCTTGTCTTTTCATGTGTAATATGAATTATGTAACCATCAAACTAACATACAACATGAGACAAATGCTTATAAATTCAAAATCTGACAAATATTTACAATAATCTGCCTTAGAATTCCTGTAGTTGTCCAAAGCATGTAAAGAAGTATATCCTATGTTCTGGAATTCTTTGGAACCTTTTTTTTAATCTGTTCATAACTTCTTTTTCTTTTTTAATCTTGCATGTCTGGACATTTGCATGTTATCATACACACATCATGCCTTCTTCCACTGCAGTATTAAAAAAAACCAAGACTGAATAAAAGAACAGTGAAGAATGAATGAGCATGAATGAATAGTAAGGCAATGGGTCAGACATAAACACTTATTTAGCACAAGAATACAAACCTCAGCTATTTCACAGCACTAAGTTCATCATTTTCTTCAGGTCTATCAAGGCTTTTGCTAAGTTTCCTGGATATAACTATTTTATGCTCCTTCTCAGGGAAGGATCTATTTGCTGATAATAGTATTAAGATGGATCCTGAGGAATAAAAGCTGTGGTTCCATCGCCAAATATTTTTTTTTAATATATCCAAAGAAATCATACTATAACACTGTAGTCTAACCACTTACATGATGTACACTATGAAATGCATGATTTTAGTGTCAGAATGTAACTTCTGTTTGAGGTGCAGCATGTATTTTACAAAGATAATTTTATTCAGTTTAAATGTTCCAGCACATGAACAATTCACCAAACCAATAAGTAAATGGCTCTGACTATACTAGCCATGTCAGTCATTTTTACCAGCCTGAGTGCACGTTGCTCAACTTTTCTGCCACAGAACCTCATCCTGTCCTTCCCTGAGCCATCCTACTTTATATTCCCATCCTCTGCCACATATTTAGGATAAGAGATGCAGAAACGAAACAGGAGTTCATGGCTGAGGATTATTTACAATGACTCCATAGACCTTTTCAGTCACTGCACTCGTGGGCAGACTTCCTCATCCTGTGCATATGAAGTGTTCTCTGTTCTAGAAATTTTAATGCATATATGATGGGGTTAAATGGTCACATTTTGGAATAGGTTTACATTATGAAAATGAAAATCAGTGCTTACAACTATGTAATTTATCATCTGCCAAATGTCTCACTTGCATAAATCCGCCAGGAGTAGTTGTATATTTTCTGTAGAAAAAGGAAATCTGTAATGGCCAGAGAAGGGGTTGAAATGTTTAAACAAATGTACAGTGCTAATGCAGTAGGGTTATCTCTCACTGTTTCCTATCAAGGTTGTCAACCTCATCACATATCATCCTGAATGTGATTTAGTTCATTAGTTACCTCTGCTGGACATGACATAACTGGTGCAGTGGTGCACATATTTCATTTCAACTGAACTCCTGATATTCCCTCATTTAAAAAAAAAATTCAGATAGAATAATAATCAAGTAGCTGCATATTTATAGATGATTACACACTTAAACTTTTCAAGCTGAAACAAAATTTTAAAGTTAATGGCAAGATCCTTGTCTGCTAGTGTTTTGAGTTTATAATAGTGGCAGCTACAGTAGTGTTTGCACAATACAGGAAAGCAGAAAAACATGGATCACAGTATGGTTTTGTTAAATAGCTGTTTTTATAATAGACTACATTAATATATTGCATTCTTGATTGGACTTGGATTCAAAACAGCATTGTAAAAGTGGTCAGACTGTTTTTCACAATATTTTACTACATGTTTAACCAGGTATTTTTGTTTTGTTTTGTTTTGTTTTCTTTACTGGAAATAAAAATATATTGAAGGCATGCTTAAGATAGCTATAGTATGTTTTTAGGTTCCCTAAAGCTCAAAATTCTTACAATTAGATAAGGCAGTGATCTCTAACTGCTTCAATCCATTTAAATTTTCTTTCTTCTCTGAAGGTACTACATAATAGAAGAACTAATGGTCTATGAACTAGAAGAGAATAACTTCAATTGTCTCTATTTCACTGTGTGTTATTAACATATGTATTCTAGAGAAAATCCTAAACACGTATATCCTCCTCTTCTTCCTCTCTTATGCACACCAGAGAGAACTGGAAACATATTACGTTACTTTTTGAAAACATTGGGCAGTTCTCCAGGTGAAGTCAGTTATCCCTATCAAGAAGCTCACTTGTCATATTGACAGAAGATAACCATGCCTGTGCACACTGCCTGTTCTCTAAGCTGTCAAGGTTTAAAAAGGGGAGACATCACTTTCATTGTCTCTGTGGAGAAAATATGTATCTTCAAGGCGGATGACAATTCCATGGTGATCATAGAATCATGGATTATCTCAAATTGAAGTGGACACATAATAATTGAGTCCAACTCTCTGCTCCTCATAGGACTATGTAAAACTAAATCATAGAGATACAGTAGTAAACATAGAAATTTTAAGTAAATATAAATAATGTGAATCATTATATCCGTATCTATTTTTGATCTTTGGTGGTTTGACTCATTTTGAACAAGATGGAGATTATTTTTTGCATAATTTCCAGTTCTATTTCTTTTCTAAATGCACTAATTCATATAAAGTTCATGACCTCATTAGGATCATAAAGTTTTTTGACATGCTCTGCATGTCAACCCCTAACTTTTAACTGAAGTGGTAATTTACCAATTAATGAAGCTGAAATGACTGAAATAAATACACTCTTTATGAATTTAAAGAGTCTAGAAAAATGAGCTGCAACAATTCTGAGTGTAGTACACAATGAGCAAATCACCCACATTTGGTTGTGATTGTTATCTATATTGCAACACCAAATTTACTCTAAACACATGAAAAAGACTTCCCTGTCAGTTTTTATCTAACAGCTATTGAGTGTCTTACACTAAATATTTTATCCTTTTTTTTTTCTGGTGACAGAAAATCAAACCCATAATAAAATTCCCAGTGATTCTTTGTACACTTTAAAGAAATATCATCCACTATATGATTCAGATTTATACAAATACAAAGATATATCATTTCTGTATTATAACTTGCAAAATCTTCAAATTTGTTATACAGTGCTTCAGCAAACATAACTTTGACACTCGCATGTCTTCAAAACAGAACTACTGAAGAGTCAGAAAGAGATGCTGGTTCATGTAGAATGCTCAAAACTGTATTAATCTTGTATGTGTTCACTCAAAAACATTGCTTCATCTTTAGCAGTCTTCACACTGTTAAGACAGTCTATAATAGTTATTCTGTCACTCAAATTAAATTTCTTTGATGCATTTTCTGAGCACCAAAGAGCAACACATGATGGTCAAAGTAAGCACTGCATGTCAATGAGATTCTCAGTGGCAGAAAAGAACTGAAACACCAGAATATTGCTCATTTAAAGTCACCATTTAAATGAGACTTTGAGAAGAGAGACTGACGGTAGGAATTGCTGCAGTTTCCCAGAGTTAAGGTGTTAATGCGTATCTGATGTTCTGTGTAATGCACAAATGTTACACCATAGTCTGCTACAGAGCCTCATCCACATATTTACTGCCCCTCCCATCATTATAGAGGGAAGACATACATTGTGGGACACCCTCCACATCCCACATAAGACAACACCCACTGTCCTGTGTAAATCACTTTATGTCAAATCTTTTGTATGACACACAGTAGGAACCCACTGGCCAGCCCAGCTTATCTCATTTGTCAGCCAGCCATGCCTGTTCTACCCTGATGGGACTGAGGGACTCTGATTTTCAGTGCTTGAAGAATGCCTTCCAAAAATCTAGGTCATAACATATTTCCCTCACATGCAATTGCGCCTTATCTCTTTCACTGACACAATGTAACTGTGATTAAAGCTGGTGCAATTCATGTCCTCAGACCATATCATGTCCACAGAAATGGCATGAACTGATTAGTCTTGTTGATCATATTATTTTGAGTATAAACACATTAATCCAAACTCTTCTATTTTAGCTGATTTAATTTCATTTGGCCTTTGCTGATTTTCCTCATGCGCTAAACACCCACAAGGTTTGAACATGTGTGGGTGTATTTTTCTCATAAAGAATAGGAAAGCACAGCTTAAAAGTACCACTCTAACAAATTGTACATTATTGCATGCACTGCTGGTTTATTGCCCTAATTAACAACTAGGTATTTTCTCTCTGGTGAGAATATGAGAGGTTAACAGAGTCCTTGTTTTCATTCACTCCCTACTGAAGACTTCCTGTGACCAACAGGTCTAATGCTGGGATCTGTATGATTTGAGAATGATTCCCTAAACAAAGTATAAAAAAATAAACACAAATCTACTCTGATAAGGAAAACCATCTGTAGTGGAAAAACTGAACACTTTTTCAAAAGCAGTAGACAGTATTTCAGGGCAGACAACAGTTCTAATATAACATTTCTTGAATAATGAACAGACTTGAGTGTAAGAGGCTGTTCCTGAGGCCCATGAAGGAGTCTGCATGCTGTTTTGGCTTCAGCACTTGAAAGTCAAATGGAAAAAATAGCAATTTCAATAAGCACAAATGGAGTATTTACTGCCAGTGTGTCACAACAGTCCAGTAGATCCCGCATTTGTTTGAGGCCATTCTTCTTCTCACTTCAAGTGATGAATACATAAATACAACATTGCCGTTGCAGAAAAAGGGAGTCACTTACCAAGCATGAAAGCAATGCTGCTGTGAAGGAAATCTTTGGGGAGAGGGTATCTTGGCATGTAGTAGCAAGTGCTCGGAAGTGGGGAGACTGGACACACACTCAGTGTCCCCAGCATCAGCTGTGCCTGCCTGGGACACTTGGCCCTCTCATCCCTTACCTGGGAGACTGAGAATGGTACACCTTACGAATGTGAAAGCTGTATGTATCCCTATTAAATCTCACTGCCATCTTAGAGACGTTTCTAACAAGGACTCAATATAATTTGGTATATGTTCCTTAATAACTTTTCTACCTATAGTGCTACAGAACCTCGGGTAAAATTCACAGGACAGAAGAGTGGGAGATATCATATTAATTTTAGCAATGTATGCACACCTCATTGAAATTAAAATCATGCAACTCTACGGCCATGTAGTCTGTATATTTTAAACACCTGAACAAAAAATGTGAGGTAAAAAACCTAGATGTAAAGGAATGCAGTAATTAAAGGTTCCTTAATCCTGCCACCTTGTGTGCCTATATTACAATGTTATCTTTAAATAGCATGAGCAGACTTCTTTTTCCCCAGTCTTTCCTCCACTCAGGCACTTTCTTTTCTGATTTGGTACTCTGGATGTGCAAGCCCCACTAAATGTTCTTTGATCTCATCTTTCTTTCTATCTTACTGCTCAGTATGCAGGTCCTGGTTTTACTTACTGCATATCCTGAACTGAATACAAAGGATTTAATTTCCTTATAAACTCATATATAGCTTTATCAATTCATTATCCAGGTTTTTCATTAACCTTTCACCTTTCAGACTAGAATATTTGGCTGCAATCTCTTAGGGAAAATATTTTTCCTTTTTCTGCCCAACCTGAAAACTTAGGCCAAACAATTCTTAAACAACTAGTTTTTTCACTGCAGAGTTAACGGAAATTTTTGATCCTTAGATTAACTCCTCTCAAATAAACCTTGAGTGAGTGAAAGTGACCATTAAATGACATGTACTTGGAATGACTGCATGAGCAGCTGAAAAAGCTTAATCCACGGGTAAGTAATGTAGATTCAGTTCCTGAGTTCCAGCTGCTTAACTGAGTACTCAGTGAGTACTGTGAGTACTCTCACATTCAAGTTTCACTTCTAAGTGGTTATGAAGGACATTTCTATCAACTCTTGTATTGTACTTCAAATGAAAACACATTAGGTGATAGAAGGAAAGAATGTGTTTGTAGTTTTTAACAGCTCTGAGGCTTTTAATACAAATCGGTGACTGCAAATCCAGGTCCCACTGGAGTTATCAGCCATTTTCCAGTGACTAAGAAGTCACAATCTCAGTTGAAAACTCAGACAATTTGAGAGGGAAGAGTTTTCTGCTGAAAAGTACTTGTATTTTCTGCACTATGGTAGCAGTGTAAGCCCTTGCTTGTTGGGAAAAGAATTGTTCCTAAAGCAAATGAGATTCAGATGCCTTGAAACCAGAACACTGGCTACCCTGGTTTTTTTTTACAGTATTAGTTTAAGTGATCACTCTCAAGATACTCTTTTCCAGCTCAGCTGAGAATAGTGGCAAGTCCAGTGCCTGTCAGTCCTGGAATATTGCTTATCCAGGGCTCCTGTAGCAAATTAAACAAAGATGTTGGTTTAGAAGCTTCATCTTTTGATTTTTACACTTTGTTATTAGCGTTGTGCAGAATCATACTGCAGGACGTGTATCACACATATGCCTTGCCTGTATTCTGGTAGAAGGATCTGGGGATTTCTGAGGCTGAGAATCTGCTCTGTTCTGGTGCTGAAGAGATACAAGACCTGGCAGTCTATCCACCTTATCCGTCTTTCATTGGCGTTGAGTGTAAAGGGATTCTGGAAGCATACTTTCATTAAAAGACTAGATCACGGCTTTTATTTTTCATTTGCCTCAAAATAAAATGATATGTTGAAATAAATTGAATTTTTATAAAGCCTTGTCTTTTTCCAAGAATCCACAAACAGAAAAACAGTACAAGAAAACTGTAGGCAAAAGCAAGGATGTAACTAGCAAAGCTAATTTTAGTATGCAACACAGATAATGAGCACACAACTTTGAATGCATTTGATTAAATTTTGCCTGTAAAGTATCATATTAACAGTCATACTTTAAACAACATTGAAGATAACATGAACAGCTATTTTACTAGATGCAATGTCACACATAGAGAAACTGCCTGTGAGTGTCATTAGTCATTATCAACCACCACGAGGGTGTTTTTGACTATGTCCACTTCATTTAATAACATATCACAGCTGGGGGTTACTGACTGCTATTTGAAACATGTAAGAATTATGTTCATGGCATCTAGATTGAGAATAGCTGTGAACCTGGATCTGAAAGTCATGAATCCTATTATTTCCTGCATATATATATCCATGTGTGTCTGGGACCTCCAGCAAAAGAAAGGTGTGAGAGGTTAGAGAGGGTAGGAGAGGATCCAGAGGAAGGCCATGAAGGTGATCTGAGGCACCTATGCTGTGGACAGGCTGAGAGAGCTTTAGAAGTTCAGTCTGGAAATGAGAATACTCTGAGGAGACTTTCCAGTAATTAAAGGGAGCTTACAAAAGATGGAGATTGACTTCTCCATGGGCAGATACTGATATGACAAGAGGAATGGATTTAAGCTAAAAGAGGGTAGGTCTAGTTTAGGTTTTAGAAAGAAATTCTTTATCCAGAGGGAAATGAGGCACTGGAACAGGTTGCTCAAAGAAGTTGTGGTTGACCCATCCTTGGAACTGTTCAAGATCAGGCTGGATGGGGTTCTGAGCAACCTGGTCTGGTGGAAGGTGCCTCTGCCCATGGCAAAGGGTTGGAAATAGATGATCTTTAAGGTTCCTTTGAACCCAAACCAAACCCATTCTGTGATTCTACTATTATGTACAAAGAGAGAGGTCTTTAAATACTACACATATATGCATATTTAAATCTGTATGTGTCCTGTTGTGCAGCTATGGATGTGTGTGTGTGTATGTGTGTATCAGTGTGTGTATTTATATGCACAAACTAGCTCTTGCAATATATGAAAACAGGAGCCCTTCTCACTGTCTAATCATGATTAATTTTCTAAATGAAGTCCAAATTTAGCACTCAAATGCTATATCGTAATGCTTACTACATTAAAAGGCTGAATGAAGACAGCCTTGACCTTTGATAATCCTCTCAGCTTTTGCAATTAAATACCACAAGATTTGTTTGGTCACTCTCATCACCTTTGAAATTAGCAGCACCAGGCTATATTACTTTGACAGATGGTAACACTAAACATGCACCAAATGTGCAAATTTCATTAGTTTCTCTCTATAGCAGGAATATCTGAACAATATTATTTTCAGTGTTACAAATAAGTTCTATCTGTTAAGTCTGCTTGTAAGCTCTAAAAGAAGACATTAAAAACTGAAGTAAATTTATCATTTTCAGACTACCATCAATGCCAGGCATATCTAGTGCAAAAGAGCTACTCTTCAGTCATTCTATAGATACCATTGGAACTGAAGAAACAATTCATTATGAAATGGAATCATTGCAAGCATGGGTCTTTATTGATGTCTTGCTTACATGTGAACTCTGATTTTATGATAATAACAAGGAAGTGAAATATTTGCATCCAGATGATTTAGGTGTTACAAGATGTCATTTTATTACTTCTAGCACATCAAGTCTGGAGTCACGTTGAGATCTCACATGACTTCTCCAAGTACTCTACTCTCTTCACACTGAACTACTGAATCATGTGCATCAGCAATCATTTGAAAAACCTGTTATTTTGACATTGCCACACTCAGCAAGTAACTTGCTTCTCTCATGCCCTACATTTGCAAGGCAATATTTCATTAACATACAGGCTGTGTAAATAAGTATTTGCTCCTATTTTTTTGCATCAGTTCCCTCTATACTCTCTCTTACTTGTGCTTTTGACTAGGGGCCAGAATTCCTATAAAATTATTTACTGGACAGACAAAAATAAAAAGAATTTGTTAGACATCTCGGAAGACTTAAATGAAATTAATTCCTTAATTAATTAAATTTTATTTAATTGCAGTCTACTTATTTTTTCACTGCTAATTTTACCACTCTCTTCTCCTTTGTTGATTTTGCTTTGACTCTAACAAGTTTCCAAATGTCCATCTGATTTGTATCTGAATTTTCCTGAACACTTCTACTCACATGTATAAAATAAAAATAAGTTCTTCTCACCATGACACCTTCTTGCATTTACTCAATTTTCCATAGCACACACAAACACCCCCTAGATAAATACTGAAGCCCCACTTGGTGACTTGTGATAAAGATGTTTCTCCTTTCTTTCTATATCAGATAAAGATGAAATCACAGCTTGTTTTTTTTTTTTTTTTTTTTTTTTTTTTTTTTTTTTTTTTTTTTTTTAATGATTTAATCAAAATAGAGGAAAAGATTGAAGAGAAGGGACAGAGGGACAGAGGCCTTCACCTTTCCACTCTTCATTACGCTGGGAACTACACAAGCTCTTCTTCATAATTGGTAATATTGGGTGACTGTCTCTGCTTTGTGAAGACAAAGGAGAGAGAAGGAGGGGTCAGAAAAAGGGGCATGAAAGAACTCACTGCTGCTAGGACTGCTTCAGTTCAGTCTTGGTTTGGGGGAAATAGTCAAATTGCTGTGGGAAGCAGATGTTGATAGAATTGTTCCAAAGACATCCTGAAAACACAGCACCTTCTTCCCAGCTTTACTTACTCTTACCATAGTGGTAGCAGGAAGTAGTCAGTAGGCAAGTTCTCTACAGTCTCTCTACTGTATCAATAACCTTTCTGGGTTATGGCACACACCCCCTTTTCAGATTGAGTCTTTCTGAAAAAGCCATGCACAACTTCACCGCAGATCATCAAATATTTGATACTTCTCAGAGCCTGACTAAAGATTCACAGCTGCTACTTTTCTTTCCCTTTCCTAAAGGAGGATTTGTAATATTTATTTGGTCAGAAACCTTGGAAAGGCTAAACTAATTACTAAAAGTCTTGTTTGTTGAACTGATGGCTTTTAAGCCAGTCTGATGAATTTTGTGAGCCTGAATCATTATTTTAGATTTGCATTTCAGAAGAATTATGATTATAAATTAATTTCATTACTTTCTTACATTATAGACTCATCAAATAAGTTTAATATTTTAAAATACCAGCCTCATGTCATAGCACTAAGCACAGAGACATGTCCTTCAACTTTCACATCAGCCACTGCATTTCAATGTATGTGATGGGATCACACAAATAAAGTTAATTTAGTTTGGAATTCAGTTTAAGACATTTCAGTTCTGTCATCCACTTAGATTCATACACCTGTGTGCTACATCTAAACTCCTACTGTAGCTGTCAGTCTGCCTGATGGAGCCTAGAAAATGGTTTAGCTGAAAAGCCACAAAAAGCTCATTTTATTTACCTTAGAGTGGGTGAGTAGTGGCATGTGGCTTACCCAAATGTATTCCACATTCAGCCTCCTCCAGATCTAGTGTCAATATGTCATTCCCTTGGAAGTGTCCTGGAAATGCTCCTAGAGCCTCTAAAACAGCATTAGACACCTATCCCCGCATAATGGAATCAAATCTTAGCTATATTTTAACATCATTTAAATAGCTTTCTGTCTTGAGAACAAGCAGAATTAAAAAAGGAAACAAATGGCATACAGCTTTTTAGACTCTAGATGTTTAAACTGCATTTGATGTCCATGGATTGCTTATATACAATTTCTAGGATGGATGAAGTTAGAAGCAGAGTGCAAAACAGACAAAATACTGCCTACTCTTTAACAAAATAGAAACTATGAACAATGCATTGTAATGCAACCTGACTATCTGTTAGGACTTTCCTCTCTTAAATTACAGCTGCAAAACCAAACATCGCAATCATATTTTACTATTTTCCTGAAAAGAGATCTGAAGTGTTACTTTTTTGGTCAGAATTATTAATTTAGTTGTGACAAGAAGAACCTTGACAATCAAAGTGCAAATCTAGTTTGCTGAAAGTGTTCTTAGGGAAAAATTTACAAACTTCTAATAAAATAGTGGAAGCAACAGTCAAACTGTTATTTGTTACACTGTTGTATTTAAGCAAATATCTCAACAACAAAAGAATTAGCAGTAAAAGAAACTGGATAACACATAAAAGGCTTTTCTTTAAATCTTTCTTCAAGCATTATTTATGCCACTCCTCTAAATTCAGAGCTGTTCAAATGCAATATTAACAATGCCTTCTACTAAGTTAAATACACCAATTTCTTCCTCCTTTTCAATATCAGCATCCTCCCCCTATTCTGTGTAAGTATAGGCATTTGATATTTTCCCCTCAGTAAAAATTAATATATCCTTTAATTAACCCTTACATAAAAGACCTATCTGGACTAGTTTGTTTAGTTCTAGCCCATCAAGACTCCTTACTTATTCATGACTCCACCCACTGTAAGGATCATATTGCTCCTTTTTCTACTCATCACCATGCTTGTTTGCTTGTTTTTCATTGTTGACTTCTCACTCAGCCAAGCAAATAGCAAACACAAGCTGGAATTTAGCTTTATGCATAAGTTATACCAACTCCACAATGAGAAGATGCACTCACCTGCTTGTCTACTCAGTACTAGGTATTTGTTTTGTCCTAACACATGTGGAAAGTGTTTATCATGTACAATGAAGATGCTAATATCAGACAGCTGACCTCCTGCGGTGTCAGAAGGACAGGGGAGTGGAGAATGAGTAGATTTCAATCACCTGACTTTCAACAAGCATTAACTTCAAGAAAATTCCACATTTATTTCCAGGAGCAACTGCTTTTGCCATCTGTACAGGACACTTAATGTAAGCTCCAGCTACCCAACCTGTATAAATTCCTAATGTTAGCCTGAAGGCTTTTTTGACTCACCAAGCCTCCCTAAGCCACAGTCAAAAATTTCAGGGATATCTGACTAGCCTACAAAGCTTGCATTTGAAAAGGAGACAGATCAAACATGAGAGAATAACATCTCCATAACAGCCAGATTCCTTGTGATTTTCACAAAAGACCTTGGAAAAGTTCAGGCAAGTTTACAAATGGAACGTAAAAATAACAAAGGCACAGTAAATTGCCCCTTGCACTCTCTATAAACCAAATAAACACAAAGGCAGGGACCAAAGAAAGTCCATCTCCTATATCGATAAAGGTTCTCCTGAACTTGCACACCACTTCAAGAGGCTGCCAGAGTTGTTGTCTTAGAACCATAGAATTGCTAAGGTTGGAAAAGACCTCTAAGATCCTCCAGTACAACTGTTAGCATAGAACTTCCACAGTCACCACTGTGCAGACATTTCCTCTTGTCCTGTCACTTGTTACCCGGGAGAATGAGTGACAATATTGCCTTAAAGGAATTAACAGAATAACAGGCTCTTCTGAGACTGCTTTCTGAGTACTGCTAGCTCATTTGGTATTCCTTTGAGAAAGCTTATTTCTCTTATCCATTGTCAGATTTCTTTGTCATTAATACACATAAACATAACCAAGGATCTCATGCAGATCTAGGGAACATCATGTTTTTGAACTATTAAGACAAACTGTTTTAAGACTTCACTTTCAGATACTTTTTCCCTTTTTTTTTTTTTTTTTGTTGTTTTTGGGTTTTTTGGTTAGTTTTTTTGTTTTATTTTGTTTTCGATTTTCATTGAGATTTGATATGTAGTTATTATATGAACTTTTCTTAATGTCGTTCATTATATGAACATCTTTTCTTAAGATAATAATTGGTAAAAACTCTAAAAAGAAATAAAAATATTTATAAGCATATATGGCCAGGATAAAAGTCCCTCCTAGGGTAAGACAGATTCCAAAAATGGTTGGTACCCAGAAATAGCAATTCCCATTTGTAAACTTCTTACATTATTCAATGTCATGAAGAAATGATGCTTCCACCAGGTTTATGAAAAATTGATTCCATTTCTTTGCTTTTCTCACCTAAAGCAAAGATTTCCTTATACATTCTGTATT